>CM053792.1:880000-1480000 GCA_028749045.1 Cupressus sempervirens
ACATTTTCTCTTGTTGCTAGGTTGAAAGGAGTGAGAACTTTACTTGCTTATTCTGCATACAAAGGTTTCAAAGTTTATCAAATGGATGTTAATTCTACATTTTTAAATGGCATACTAGAGGATGAAGTTTACATAGAATAGCTAGAAGATTTTGTTGATATTAAGAATAAGCACATGTTATGTAAATTACACAAAGCTCCATATGGTTTGAAATAAGCACCAGGAGCATATTATGAGAGACTTCATAGACTTCATAACTATCTTGTGAAGATTGGATTTGAAAGGACTAATGATAATAACAATTTGTACATGAAGACCAAAAAAAGAAAAGGTATTTTGTTGTCTAAAATTTGTGTTGATGATATCATATGTGGAGGTCAAGATGCTTTATATAAGGCTTTTGCAAATGAAATGAAGCAAGAATTTGAGATGTCTATGTTTGGAGAGATCAAGTTCTTTGTGGGTTTGCAAGTATATCAGATGAAATATGGTATATACATCACTCAGTCAAAATATGTCAAGGAAATATTGAAAACTTTTGGATTGGAGGATTCCAAACCAGTAAGTACACTTATGGTAATAGGACACAAGTTATCAAAGAATGATGATTGAGTTGAGGCAAATCAAACATTATATAGATCTATGATTGGAAAATTACAATATGTATTACATAGTAGACCATACATTGCATTATGTGTAGGGATAGTTGCAAGATTCTTTACTAGTCCCAGAGAGAATCATTTGATGGTTGTAAAGAGAATAATGAGATATCTGAAAGGAACATAGGAGTTTGGTTTATATTATAAGAAAAATGAAAATTTTGAATTAAGAGCCTATACTGATGTTGTTTGGGCTAGAAACATTGATGACAAAAAGAGCACCAATGGAGGAGCATTTTTCTTAGGCAAGAGGTTGGTCACATGGACTAGCAAGAAACAAAACTGCACCTCACAATCTATTGTTGAAGTTGAATAATTTGTTACTATTGTAAATTGTACAAACATTATATGAATTAAATAGTTACTCAAAGGCATGAAGGAAGAGATCATAGAACCAGTGATACTTTATTATGATAATACAAGTGCTATCAATATATCAAAGAATCTTGTGATTCACACAAAGACTAAGCACATTCAAATCTAGTATCATTACTTGAGAGAATTCATTCAAGATAAAGAGGTGAAGATGGAATATGTTAACACAAAAGAACAAATTTTTGATATCTTCACAAAAGCATTACCTAAGGGTGCTCATGAGTATCTAAAAGGTAAACTAGGGGAGGTACCCCTATCAAAGGCTATCTAAGTAACAAAAGGAGAGCCCTACATCAAACAAGTTGATTTCCATATGTTATACATTGATGTGATGGATCTTACTTTAGGAGATGCCCAAAGTAACCAAAGAGTTGAAATTACAAATTAGTCGCAAGTAAGGTGACAAAGGGAGAAACTGAAAAAGCTTATATCTATATGTTAAGATGACAAGTCTTTGGCATTGTTGTCAAAGAGGGAGATAGTTACTGATCAAGGGAAATACAAGAAAGAGGGAGATAGTTACTGATCAGGAGAACAAAGAAAGAGAAATCCTAACATCTACCTAGTAAGAGCGAGATACAAGAAGTAATTCAAAGGGAGTTATAAGGATGACTCAAAATAGTTTTGTAACCTATTCAAAAGATAGAAGTTGTTGATAGAGGGAGAGATTCCAATACAAGGATTTGATCTATTTATTTTTAGTATTTTTTTGGTCTTACTGTTTTAACCTAGTTAGTTTGGTTGATCTGTTTGGTTTTCCATTCATGTCAAAGAGGGAGATTGTTATGAATAGATTGAAGAAGACTATGAAAGAGGGAGATTGTTCAGAATAGATTGATAGAAGTATGATCAATATGTTTCAATCATTGTTTTGTCATTGATGTCAAACCTGCTATTTTTTGGTTTGACAACTACTTATATGATTTAAGTACTATCACTTATTTGATTAATGAAGAGGATTTGATCAAAAGATGTAGCAATAGCACCTAGAGGAAAGGTTGAGCTATGATTATGTAAAGGAGTACAAGAATTAGCTAAGATAGTGATAACATGATATATTGATGATCTACTTAAGGTTACAAAGGTTGGTTACACTAAGAAAGTTTAGAAGAACAAGTTAAACAAAATTTCTCTACCAAGCTTGATCAAGTGGATAGTAGGTGCCAAGAAAAGTCAATGCAAGTCCAGCAAAAAATTAGTTTGAGCCGAGTAAAAGTCTATTCTAATGTATGTTGAGTAAAATAGTGTATGTCAAGTAAAGTTTAGTTGAAACCTAGAACTAGTACACTTTAGTTCATGTCGAGTTGTTTTATAGAGTATGTTAAGAAATGTAGTATGTGTCGAGCATCAGAAGCAAGTTAATGTTGAGTGGTTGCATTATTTGAAAGATTGTGAATTCGATGGATCTGAGCTGACAACTTTGTTTTCTTGGATTGTGTGAACCAGGTGGAAGATAAGATTGATGAGTTGGTGGCACAAAATTCAAGGTAAATCATTTTGAGGCAAATTCAAAGAGGATTAAAGGAGAAGTCTCTAGAAGAGATATGAAATATGGGGTAGATTTATTATATCCTACCTGATTTGTCCTAACCCTAAATTGGACGATGGAGAATGAGTGACAAAAGATCTTAATTTCCTATTTATAGGAATGGCTGGTCAAAAGTGAGGGTTGACAAGGATTCAAGGGTTTTTCTTCATCAAGTGACCTAAGAGAAGAATCTACATTGGCATGTTAAGCAAGAAGGCTTAAGGGTATGAATGCTTGAAGGGTGGACAAGTTGTTAGAGCTAAAATGTGTGAAGGCCAAGTAGAATGGAGGATTGGAATACAGATCTATAATTTACAAATAGAGTTGTAAGTTGTTATTAGATCAAGCCTTATTGTTAATCTCTAACAATTGTATTAGTCTAGGGTGAATCCTTTGGATTAAGGTTGGCCTAATAGTCATTTATAAATCCTTTAACTAGGTGGCGTTACAAGTGAATGGTCTAAAGTCCTCTAACAAGGCTCACTCCTAATAAGGTGATTTAAATCTTTTAATAGGGTCATATTTAATAGTGTGTATTGTAACCTTTAATAGGTTTGGCCTTTCATAGAGCATCACTTCAGAAGAGTGAAAAAAGTAGCATGTTATTGGTGGTTTTTCCCAAATTGGGTTTCCACGTAAATCATTGTGTCAAGTGTGTTGATGAATCTGTTATGTTTCATGTTTACATTTCTACAAGTTGATTTGATAGTAACCTACAATATTTAAGTGATTTCATAATCTTATGGATGCATGCATGATGATAAATGTTTATGGGTTGCCTAAGTTGTAAAAAGTTTTATTTATACATCTGGACTTTGGATAACTAATTCACCCCCCTAGTTATTCTAAAGTATTCCATCAATCCCCATACTAATCTTGTAATCTTGACTAATTTCTATTTGAGAACTCTTCCTCATTATGTAAGAAACTCACAATTTGTGTATCAAATGCAAAGACTTGCCAATTGACATTATTATCAAGGATAGTAGGTCTAACCACCACTCTAATCTTTTTCTTCTTCTCATCTTCAAGGCTCCTTGGCACATCATAAGATGCACCAACTGCTGCAAGTCTATCAGCATGTCTATTTTCTTTTCTAGGGATGCTTTGAATATTAAATGCATTGAAACCTTCAAGAAAATCCCATAGTCTATGTTTATAAGACTTGAGAAAATCATTCTTGGTGACATTCTGATTTCTCACCTGATTGAAAACCAACTTATTATCCCCATATACATTTCAGGCTTGAATTCCTTTTTTTGATCAAGTAGGAGACCTTGAATCAATGCCTCATACTCTGCTATGTTACTAGTAAAACTAAATTGAAGCCTAAATGAGAAGTAGTACCTTTCTAGTGTAGGAGAAACAAACATCACACCAACTCCTAATCCATTCTTATTCCTTGACCCATCAAAGTACATACTCCATATCCCACTTGTATCTTCTTTGGTCTTTATAAGGTTAGGGATAGGAACATCCTATTCTGATATACAATATGTACCAAGGCCTATCTCCAAGGTTTTTGATATAGGATCAAATTGGTATACATTAGCCCACTCATCTAAGAGAGAATCAAGTATCCCTATAAAGGAAGTGGCAAGTTCTTGCACTATATCATTTTCATTTATCTCTAGGGTAGTGCAATTCATATTGATGAGATTAGGAGTATAGGGTTCAATATTATGGAGGGCTAAGAGCACTACTATGATTGAAGCTTTAGTTCCATCTCTTATTCTAAAAAACATATATGACCAATCATAGGATATGTAGCCACCTATTTGGGCAGTGAAATCTCTTGAGAGATAGATGGAAAAGTGTGGCTTAACTTCAGTAACTAATATATCTTGAATTATAGTACAACTAGGGCATGCTTGTAGGGCCATTTCAAAATTTATAAGGATTCCTATAGTCTTGATAGTACTATCATCCAAATTCAATACATCCCTAACAATTGGCTTGTATTTCATTTCTATGACATCAGCAACACACTTGGGCATCACTGGACTACTAGCCTTCGAATCAATCATACAATTGTGGACTAGTTTATCCCCTATAATTAGAGAAACATGGAATGGAGGAGGTATAGCCTTTTTACTTGTGTCTAACTCCCTTGATGGTTGTACTAGACTTGTGACACTCTTCATGCTTGATGGTTGATCCTTTGGTTCAATGCTCTCCAATTCTTGATGCAGAAACCTCTTTTGCATGGGTATAGTAGCAACATCATCACACATGGAAATATTCACATTTGTCTTCTTCATCTATTCCACCACACTAAATTATGCATTAGGTTCTTTGGTAGATATCTTGGGAGCTTTATCTGTAGGAGGTTGAGATGGAATAACATGAGGACCATTCACATCTCTTGTGCTATTAGTTTTCCTTTGTTGTTGAGGAGCATTTGATTGATCATTTACTTTTTGTACATGAGGTATTACATTTGATGTTGAGGCCTGATTAGGTGGAGGGGGGGTAGCATCTTCAATAGCTCTTCTCTTTCTCCTAGTGTTGTGAGCAATGGAATATTGATTCACATGGAAATGTTCTTCTACTCAATTATTTGGGAAGGAACAATCACCCTATCATTGCAAATGTGAGGCATCTTTGGGTTGGCTTACATTGTATGATTTACCTACCGTAGGCTCTTGAGTGGTCAAAGATAAATAGGATTCAACCTTTTGACACATACAATAGGTATAGGAGTAATTGTGGGAGAGGCAAAAATCTTGATCTTGAGCCATATTGTTTTGAGGGACTAAGGCCCTATTTTGATTTGCATTTGAAGTAGAAGCATGATTATTTTGCCTATTTTGATCAAAAGAAGTATTCCCTTGATTATGATTTGGAAGCTTACCATTCAAAGGAGTATGATATTGTAGTTGAGGAGCTTTATTACCTTGAGCTCTTTTTCTCTCCAAAGTCACCACTTTGTTGCTCACCTTTTGAATCATAGAGAAGCTATCTTCCAACTTCTTATCTTGAATCTGCAACTTTTATCCAATGTCTTGCATTAAGGTCTCCAACTCTCCTAGCTCACTAGATCATGTGGAAGCTTGAGGGACTAGAGCAAGGGGTTGTGATTTGGAAGGTGTGGGAATAGGAGTTACTATTGGTTTGTGATTTGGAATATCAAGGAAGAAGTACACATGAGGCCTTGAAGCTAACTTCCCTCCTTGTATCAAAATGTTCTTTTCCTTTATTGCTATCTCATAAGCATTAGGTAATGTATCTCCTCCCGTAGTTTGTATTGTAGTGTCAACATCACTATTAAAGGCTCTTAGGTAATGTAAGAAAGAATTACCAGGGGTAGGCTTGACTATAGTGGGTAATTTGTCCAATGTTTTATGAAATATATAGTTAAAGTTAGTAATATATTTATGGAGGGCTCTTTTAATGGTAGTCAACTACTCTAAACGTGAAAGTGTTGGAAATATTCAGGTCTAACAATGTTACTGAGAGGGGAGGGGTGAATCAGTAAGCTTTAAAATTTAAACCAATTCAGCATAATAACAAATTCACCATTCATTCATCTACTTTATTGAACGCATGAAAAGATTAACACACTGATTTGGTGACCCAAAAACCTTTCAAATTTAAAGTAAAACTGGGGTGGGGATGATGCCCACAAAACTTCAATACTGCAGTATAAAGTTGGCCGGTTAAGGCTTACAATGATCACTTCAAGTGATCTTCCCTGTTAGGAGCAAGTAGAACTGCTAGATCCACCTTGTTAGAGGATTTACAAACATACAATGAAGTATGCACTATGTTAGGAGATTTACAAAAGACTTTTAAGTCTACCCTGTTAAAGGATTTACAAAAACTGATTCACCTGTTAGGATGAAGCAGTGGATCTTCTTGCAATTGGTTTTCTGATTAGATCTTATGTACTGATCACTTGATGTGATGGATATATCTTTTTTGTTCCTTGATAACCTTGTTGAATACTCCGCTGTTGATTCTCTTTCAATTCGCTCTTACTTCACTGTTACTTCTCTTCATCATTTTCTATATTGCAAATGGCACAATACATTACATATATACCATTCCAATATTTACAGCAACAAGGTTGGCCAAACACAAGTGGACAAAACATTACTGAGTCGGCCAGATAGTAGAAAACTCAGGTTCCTCAAACTCACTCGGTGACCTTCTGACACTCGGCATCCACTACATTACATGGCATCGTCATGCACTCGGTAGAGGTAGGGGCTCGGTCCATACTAATCACTCTGAGTAGCTTGGAACTTGGTAACCACTGGTGACTCGGTAAACATTGTGTCACTCGGTAGAAACTAACTCCTTCGATTCACTTGGTAAGCACTGAATACTTCTTTTACCTTTCTGTCTTGGTAATCACTGAAACCTTCATTTACCTTCCTGACTCGGTAAATACTAAATCCTTCATTTACCTTCCTGACTCGGTAAACACTAAATCCTTTGTTTACCTTTCTGACTCGGTAAACATTAAACCTTCGTTTACCTTCTTGACTCGGTAAACACTAAAATGTTTGTTTACCTTCCTGACTCGGTAAACACTGCCGAACATACTTGGTAACCAACGAATGCTTGGTATGAACTGTAAACTGAGTGATGAACTCGGTAAGCATTCAGAATCAAATAAGTGTTGTAACTAATGACAAATGTATCATTATTCCAACAGAAAGATAGTCACATTTATCCTCAAAATACTTGCATAGGTATGCTCCTAACCCATCCCAATTTTTTATAGAGTTGTGAGGTAACCCTCTATACCATTGGAGTGTTTTTCCTTTCAAGGATAAGGATAGAAGCTTTACTGCAACATCATCTTCAGTTATTCCATGGATATTGTAAACATTGGATATTTCTTGTATATGTTCTATAGGGTAGATGGAATTTTCACCAGTAAAATTAGGTACACTTTTGAGAGTTGATACTGGTATGTCACATCTTTGAGCCAATAGGAGAGGACTTCCACCATTAAAGGTGGAAAAATCATGAGCTCTATCCATATAAGCAAGTGACCTATTAATATGAGCAGATGGTATTATAGGTTGAGATCTTATGCCAGGAGGAGTGGAGATGGATCTTGCAGGTGTATGTGTTACTGTTGCACTTGTAATTGGTGATAAAGATACTCTAGTCTTTCCTCTTCTAGCATTTGAAAATGAAATCTCCTTGTATTGAAACTTACCTCTAGAAGATGCCTTGTTTCAGCTTTGGGCATGAATCACAACAACTATGATCCAAAACCAAATGTAAAAGTGGATTAGAGTTGCCACGTGCTTGGAAATGAACCCCTTGAAGGCCTAAGACACTAAGAGCAACACTATCTTCTCAGCATCAACTTGAAACTTTCTTCTTTGACACCAATGAACTTGAAATCTTCCAATATGGTTGTCCCACTGTGCATACCAAAAACTATTTTCACCAAAAATTTCACCCTTGCTTAAAGTTTTTACCTAAAGGCAACCTTGTGAAACATGGAAACAACCTCCAAGTTGTGGGACTTGAACAATGAGGTATAATCTCTAGAGAAGGTTAGCTTCCTTTGCTATTAGGATGCACCTAGCTAATCTTAGAGAGGAAAAGGGAAGAAGGCATGCATATACACTAACCTGATCTATCCTAGGGAGGTGATACACCAAAATAGTATGTTCAATCCTCACTCTACCCAAGAATGCATAGTTCATTAACACAATCTCAAAATATATAGATTCTAATTTTTTTAATCTCAACTATCACATACAAATCAAAAAACCAAGAGAATGCTACAAGGAAGAACCTTCACACTGTAACATTCAAAAGCCAAAGATAGATACAGTCATGCAATTAGAGAGAAAGAGGAAATACATTAACAAGAGGCAAGGAATGTTTTCACAGTAATTAATGGTAGATAGAGATGCAAATAGAGATTATAATAATATAGAGGTAGGGAAATCATAGAAGCAAAGCACAAGGCAATACTAGAGAATTAGAGAGAAGATCGGCCCTAGGAAGGGTTACAAAATTTGCTTTTATAGTGCAAGCATAACTAGGATAACTTTGACTAAAAGTCACCCTACAACTACTACTGTTAAGTCCTCGGAGAATAAACACTACAAATATGAGAGAGATCTGATTGTGGTACACATTCAGATGTAGGAAATCAATATTACGAAACCTTGAGAAGACAAAAATGTGATGGGGACACAACCCAAGAACAGAATGGACACAATGGAAAAGAGAAATTGTATTAACTAAAAAATAAGCTAGTACATTTAGTACAGAAAAATAAACTTCAAAACATGCCCTAAGGGCTTACAATAGCATAAATGTGGAGATAATTTCTCCGCTTAGTACCTCCTCTCAAAATCCACTCCGAATTGCCTTTTACAATACCAGGAATCTCCTTAAATAGAACTCGAAGGGTTAAGGACTAGGAATACATTCTAGAAAGTGCTAGTAGGCATCCACTGACCAAATAGAAGGCTCCAGAAGCTACATTAGAAGTTGGCACAAATCTAGAAGAATCTAGAAACGGTAACCAAACTATCGGGAGGCATAACTTTTGAACCGTAGCTCTGATTGACAAACCGTTTACATTTCCAGAAAGCTCTCAAAGCACTCTATAGCCCTATGGACCAGCTTTGCTCGTCTTCCATTTTTTGGCCCTTTTTGAGGTCATTTAATGCCCCTAACCTAACTTTGAAGCATTCTTAGGAGGTCTCCAAAACCTGAAAAACTGCAATAACTTTCAAACCGTGGGGCCTTTTGACCTGATTCTTTTTCTAGAATGCTCTAAATTACAATTACATTCATCTAGCCAATTTACACCTCCTAGTTCACCAAAATGATGGCTCAATTACATACTCCTATTTTTTGGGGATTTACACGAACACTGATAGTGGAACTGTGAGAGTTGGAACCTTTATTTGACCCAAATGGGTATCCAAAAATGAAAACACATGAAACAAAAACTAAGATTAAGTATATTTTTTTGGGTGACATAGGATTGCCCTTATACCTCTGGATGCTCCCGCATCAGACACCCAAGGTAGATTGAAAAGTGACCCTGTCACTTTATGAATGGTAGAGGAAATCCCAAATGGGAAACCTCAGCTGCTGAAATCCAAGTTGATTCCTCGATCGGTCATCCTTTCCATTTGACCAAATACTCTTCATATTGTTTGTTTCTGGTACTCCTACCCACACGATGATCTAGAATGTCTTCTATCTCCTCCTTCTTAAAAGCAGGAATTGGACATGGCTCTAACACCAGTTCCTCATCTACACCATCATCATGATATTCTGTTAAATCTGCAATGTTGAAAATAGGAGAAATGTGAATACCATCTGGCAGCTCCACCTCATATGCATTTTCCGAGTCATGTTTCTTCAAAATTTTGCAGGGGCCAAATTTCTTCATTTTCAGCTTGTTGTAAGTGCCAGCTGAAAATCTTTCTTTTCGTAAGTGCACCATGACTAGATCCCCTACTTGTAATTCCTTATGTCTTCTCCTTTGATCAGCCCTAGCTTTATACTATTGATTCATCTTGGTAATGTGTGGTTGAACCTCCTCATGTAGATGCTTGATATGTTCAGCAAATTCCTCAGCTTCAGCACTTGTCCTCTCCCCTTGTTCTATCTTCCTTAGCTCTGGGGCAGTCCTTGGGCTACTCCCATATACAATTTGGAATGGTGATTTTCCAGTACTCCTATTTACAGAGTTATTATAAGCAAACTCTACCTGTGGTAGAATCAAATCCCATCCCTTGGGCTTATCCCCAACTAAACATCTCAACAAATTGCCTAGACTTCTATTTACCACTTCTATTTGGTCGTCAGTCTGCGGGTGATGCGTGGAACTAAATTTTAGGTGATGCCTAATCCACCCCATCCACCATACTAACCAAGCTTATCTACTAACTCACCAACCCTCATGAATGCCATCCACTTGAAAATCTCTAACATCCCTAATCTAATCCTAAACCCAAGCCTAATCCACCCCCTAATGTTGTCACATTCCCTAAGCAAGCTTAAGACTTTCCTAAGCCAAGGAAAGTCAACAATCTCAACTCCCTCCAAAATATCCCAACCACCCAATAATGAATGCTCTTACAAAAGCCATAAAGACTCTTACAAGCTCTTACAAACCATAATGAAGGGTCTTTATGAAGATATTATCATTTGAACCTCCTTTGTTGACTCATCATCCCCCTTTCCTCCATCCACTCACCCTGTGACATGTGTCACTCCTTGATTGGTGCTAAACAAGCACAATCCATGTGCTCCCCTTTGAGTGCATCCTAGCCCTCTTTAAGCTTTCATCTATCCTTGCATCTTAACCCTCCATCCCTCAAGCCCTTAGCCTATAAATTGAATCCCCTCCCAAGTCATTTCATGACAATCTTGAAGCTAAAGTTATAATGCTAGTTTGAGAAACAAAGCCTTTAAACCATACCCTTATAATGCCAAATTGAGAGCTCTCAAGCTACCAATTTGCCATTCCATCTCTATTGAAGCTATTTTGAGAACCTTGAGCATACATCCTACATCCACATAGTAGACTCATCCCTAAATCAAGTGACCATCCTCATTGGGAGAGCCATTCTATGACTCATATTCTCATTTGAGGGTTTCACTTTGTCTCTCATATATGTTATGATTTTTATGCTAGTTAAAATTTTGTTCTCTTAATAGATTAGTATTACTTGCTAACATATTTCTCATTTACATTTTGGCACGCCCAGTGGGACCCCACTATGGGTCATTTAATCATCAATTTCTATCTATATGTCATTTTTTCTAACAATCTAATGTTTTTTTGTTGTTTGAGTGAGTTGTACGGTGTTTTGCTTGTTTTTGCAGGTTAAAGAACGCACTTAGGAAGAAGACATACCCTCAAAAATTTGAAAATAACAAAAAATATAAAAAATTTTGGAAAAAATTTGCATTTTGCAGCTTTTTTCGTGCAATTTCGTCTCCGCATTTTGGCGTCTGCACCTGCAAATTGTTGTCTCTACCAGCTACTTTGTCTTCTGCGCAACCAAATCGACGTCTCTGCAGTCTGGCGTCTCCACCTGGTTTTCTGCTGTCAACACCGCCACTAGACTATTATTTGCGCATTCTCAACTATCATCTCCACAGATCAGCGTCTCTGCCAACTACTCTGTCGTCTCTGCAACCTGAACTGTCATCTCCACCGTCGCCAACCTAGACTGTCGTCTCCGATTGTCTCCTTTTTTTTTGCATCGCGAACCTAATCTATTGTCTTCACCTCTTTCTCTATCATCTTCGTAGATTAGCGTCTCTGTAGATCAGTGTCTCTGCAGTTTGGTGTCTGCGCCTGATGAATTGTCGTCTTCGCCTGTCTCTGTTGCACTTCTGTTTTAAAATCTTTATTTCTACACTTTGTAGTTTTAAAAAATTAAAAAAAATTTCAAAAAGAGTATAAATCAAAATTTGACTTTTAGTGGTTCCGTAGGATTTAGACCATTTTAAGCATTTTTACGCATAGAAAAAACAGCAAAAAAAGTTTTAAAAAAATTCTCATAGTTAAGCTTTCCGTTTGGAAGATTTTGGGTGACTAATCAATTTTTTTTTTTTTGTCTTATTGCAAGTTGGAGCAACAAACTTAATCATGTTTTTTAGGTTATTCATAGAATGAACTTGAATAGTTAAACACATTTTCCATTGAATGAATGTTGTTCAAAACACACTCTTGAATGCCTTGGATTAAAATCAAATTTTCTTTGAATGCATGATTAAAACAAAAAATCCAATCTTGAATGCCAAGGATCAATTAACCATTGCAATATCAAACACTTCATTTGGAGCTTTTAAAATTGAACAAAACAAATCTCTTTTCCACATGCAATTTATGCAAAGTTTGATTTTTGGACATTTAAGAAACTTTGTTAAGTTAAATACAAATTTGCAAAAATCAATTTGAGTAGTTTCTTGGACTCACCTCTTTTCTAATCACCCATCAATTCAATCATTGGTTGCAATCTCAGCACCATTTATTGGGATGGGTCTACTTGAAAAAGGTGTTAAATGTTCCACAATCTAACTCACTCACTTGGTCTTTGAACATTTGCTTTAACTTTATCAAAATTCTTAAATGACCAAAACTCTAGATTAAATCGATCACACTTCAAGTTTGGGCACTAAAATTGAACAACTATTGACGTGGAGGGCCTCTGGGCGTGCGCTTGACAATCGAGTTTCACACATCTTTGTTTTAGGCTTAAAAACAAATCACACCAATTCTTGAATGCTTTAAAGGAAATTAATCGATACTTGATGTGGAGGGCCTCTGGGCGCGCAGGTTTACTTTTTTGTTGACCCTAACTCTTCTTCTTGTATTCATTCTTCGCTTGATTTTGCTTTGTTGGCGCATTTCAAAGTTGGAATTGAATATTGTCTCTTAAACATGAGTGCTTGCAAAGTCTAGATCAACACACATAAGAGTCAGTTGGAAAAGGAACAAGCATATTTTTTAGCCCAAGGTCATCCAAGTCTTCTCTCCCCTTGTCGTCTTTCAAGGCCATCTTGGGTGCATAAGATTAGGATCCAAAACTTTGATTCTTTTTAGGAGGCCTGCTTGAGGATTTTATCACCCCTTGGACGACCTCAACTCCAACGTTTTGATGGAGTATAGGAATCGGGAGGTGAATCAAAAGACACCTCTTTTGGGATCAAGATTTTGTCACTCGGGCTAAGCCTCAAGGAACTTTATACCCTTGAGAAGTGAAAGAGGAGAAGTGGGTTACCGCTCCTCTCGGCTGTGTGACATCTTTTTGGTTTCATCTACGAATTTGGGCCTCACGTACCTTGGGTATATCGAGGACTCCCTAGCTAAACCAATTGTCATCCTTGTAGACAACCATCTAGAGTGTTAATGTGTTTGAAGTGACTGATCAAAACATTTGTAAAACATACACACTCCTCAGCACAAGTATCACATTTTGAGAATCAAAAACTTCTATCTAGTTGTTCCTATCTATTTTTTGCTTTTTTTTATTTGTTGAATGAATGTTTTCCAAACTTGGTCAACCCTAGCTTAGGGCATACTTAGCGTAGTCACTGCCTATTCCAGAAGTTGAACAAGTTGAAGCAAAATAACTGAGATCTCTCAAAGCCAAGCAGATTCAAGAATTCATGTCAGAACAGCCCAAACCCAAACAAAAGTTCCACAAAGTTAAACTCAAACCATCTCAGGCATACCAAGAACTTTCAGCCAAGAGAAAGGAACTAACACCAAGTCCTTGAATTTCCAAACTCCACAAAGCAGAGGACAAAGCTGCTGACGAAGCCCTTCAAGATGCCTGGTTAGATCGCACCATCCAATTTAACCAACATCCAAGAGTTAAAAATGCTTATGCCTTACCAACTAGGCATGATTTCTATGATTAGACCCCCTTGTTTCTCCACATCTTCTTGCATAAAGCTTCACTTTTGCATTAGAGTCATCTTTGTAGGAAAGAAAACCATCTTTAGTCTTCCCCTTAAGAATTTTAGCTCATCCATCTCATTTAGAACCAAACCATTTAGCCAGCAATCCAAAAATCTTCACATCCAAGCCTTCAAAATTGTTGTCACTTTGCCAAAAGTTTTCCATTCCTAACATCTTCCAAATCCACCAATCTCACCAAAGTTATCCCTTTGACAGAGCTTTGTCTAAGGTAATCTAGCTTTGTCACTTGTCATCCCTCATCACCTTGAGCTAAAGGTTGGGATCCACAAGTGGTCAATCTTGTGTTCTTCCTAAAGGATCATCAGTCTATCCTTAAGTTGACACAATCACCACCAAGCTTGCACATAGGAAAGCAAACCTTTCATGCTTTGGCAACATATCTTTGAAGTTACCATCCCCAACTCAATCCTCCTTAGGTTTTGTCATATAGCTTTGCCTCAACCTAGGAAATCATTTGCATAGAATAGCCTTCCCCTTTTGCATCCATTAGCATTGTTGCATCTCATCCCTAGGAACATTCTGCATTTTCATGTCACTCGTCACTCGCATAGGCAAGAAGAAGAAGGAAACAATGGAGCCCTATCATTTGGATCCAACAACATCACTCCCCTTGAGCAATCAACCATCCTTTAGCCCAGAGAATGCTATGCCATCACCTACTGACATTGAAGCTTTCATGAACCAACCAGGAAATGTAGTATTGGTGAACGCCATTATAGACAAAAACAAGGAAACAATCATGGCTAACTTTCGAAGGGACAACATTGGAGCCTTTGACTTTGGAAGACCTTCCCCCTTATTAGATCCATCGCACCCCTTGTTTGAGCAACTCCCACCACCCATAGGCTCTTATGATTCGAATTATCCTCAATATATGCCAAAAGAAGAGCCTCAACCCACCCCATATGATCCAACAGACCCAAACATACCAGCCTCCACTCAAGTTGAAATCTCCCTTCCACAAGCCAATCCAACCACCACCACTCCACCATTGGTCCATACCACTTCATCCCAAACCCCCTTTGCCCATAACACCTCACCATTCACTCCCTTCACTATTGCTACTGTTGCTCTCCAACCCAGCCTTCCAAATCCACCCATCTCCAAATCAGTGCTAGTATCTTTGGCCAACCTCAGCAATACACAATAGGGATGCCACCCATGGGGCCAAGTAATCAACCCTTCATCACCCCCAGCTTGTTTACCTTAGCTCATAACACAATTCCATCATTTCCACTAGGTCCTTGGAGCTCAGTGCCATCAGCCACAAATCCACAAGCTACTACCCTCTCTCCATAAAGCTATCAAAGCCCACCAGCTACTACCAATGTTTTGCCCAGCTCTCAAGTGACCCAAGCTCCTGCCACCACTATACCAAGTTTTCAAATCTAGCCACCAAGCTATCAAACCCCATTAGTTCCATTTCCAAGCTTTCAATTCCCACCACCTCCACCACCAACTAATCCATTACCTCCTATTACCAACTATTTTTCTATGCCACTTCTAGGAGGAAATCCACCACCACCAACTACCAATTACTTGGCCTCTTTTGCCATGCAGACACCTTCCCAAATGGGGGAACAACCCACATATATTGGTCAAACTCCTCAAATCCACAACCAAGTTCCACAAGCTCCCCGATCCTTTCCCCAAGCTTCAAAACCATCTTATACCTTACCTCCATAAACCAATCCATTTATCCCACAGCCAACCTACATCCCTCAATCCCAACCTCAAATCCAATATCAGCAGCAAGCCTCACAACACATGCAGCAATATGTGCCACCTCCACCTCAGCAACCCATCATTCAACATTCAGTTTCCCAAGCCATGTACAATCCCTACCAGCCCATACCTCAAAGCCATCCATATTCCATTGCCCCATCTAGCACATACCTACCTCAGGGCACTCCTACATTGGGGGCACCCCAGCCATCACCCATTAATGCAGAATGGGAAGCCATGAAGATAGCTTTGAAGAACATCCAAGAGGGAAATGATCCAAAAACTTTCAAGTTTGAGAATTTGTGTCCTTACCCATTTGACAGAGCTATTACCATGACACCATTTCCCAAGCATTTTGAGACACCCAAATTTGACAAATTTAGAGGAAAAGGAGACCCTGTCACACATATCAAAGAATTTTACATGCACTTCCAAGAAGTGGCATACGATGACATCTTCCTCTTGCGCCTCTTTCCCAAAAGCTTGGTTGGACTAGCTCTTGAATGGTTTTATAAAATCCCCTATGGAATAATTAAAAATTTTGCTGAATTGTCTGAGGCATTTGTAGCCCAATATGCCCATCTTGTTGAAACAGAGCTATCAATAGTTGATCTTGTCCACACTAAGCAAAAAGGTGGAGAAAGCCTTCCCAAATATCTGCAAAGATGGCAAACCCTTACCACCCACATATCTTGTACCTTGCCAGAGTGCCATTTGGTGAAAATGTTTATTGATAATGCCCATCCCAATTTGGCTCACCACATGACCATGAACTGTTTGCAGACCTACAAAGGTATCAAAGAGAAAGGAATGATCCTTGAGCAAGGACTCATTAAAGATGGTGTGGTCAAGATTTACAAGGAACTCAACCAAAATCAATCACATTCCAATGACAAGTCTAGGTATTGGAACAAAAACAAGCACGTTGCAACAGATGGCATCACTGATACCAGACATGTGAATATTGTTGGTCCTTCTCACAACTAGTCCAACCCACCATATCAACCAAACAATCAGCAAGCTATCAACTACCAACAGCAGAATAACCACAGCTATCAAAACCACAATCCAAAACCAAACTTTCAAGGCTCTAGCAATCAAGCTAATACCATCAATGTAGCTGCAGGACAAAAGCCTAGATTCCAACCTGCACCTAGAAACTATACCCCCCTTGGTGAACCTTTGGATGTCATTTTTGAGAAATTAGTCAAAGAAAACCTCATCAAATTTCCTCCTACCCAGGAAATCGACCCAAGCCAATCCAAAGCTGCATGGTACAAAGACAATGAGTACTACAAATTTCATAGGGTAAAAGGTCAAACCACCCTTAGATGCATGATACTGAAAGATTATGTGCAGGAGCTCATTGATCGGAAGGAAATCACTGTTGGTGCCCAAACCTCTCCTAATGCAGGCTTACAGATCTATCAAAATGCTTTTCCTCCACACAACAACCAAAATCTTGGAAAAGCACCTATCCAAAACAACACCAACAACCGCCAGCCAAACCAACAGCATGGGAAGAACAATGACCACACTTCATCCTATATAGATTATGGTAGCCTTATAGGTTGTATATCCGAGAAAGAGCCTTCTATCAATGTTATCAATATTTGAGGACCAGACAATGAGTGTGCAGTCACCACTCAAAGAGTGCGATTTAACATCGCAGGCCCACCAGTTTCACCAGCACCATCAGCTCCATCAAAAAGCCAGTACAATATCTTGGAACACTTTGGGAACATGCTAGCCCAAATCTCCATTTTAGACCTTCTTCACACCAGTCTTCTATATAAGAACATCCTTGACAGTGCTCTTATAGAATCTCGTGTCCCTTTAGATATCAATGCTACTGATTTTTGTAATCTTGTTGGACACCTATCCTCCTCATGTTCCCTATCTTTCAAACCCACCAACATACCCATGGTCGAGCCAGATCACACCCTTTCGCTTTGCATAGCCATCATGGTATCCAATTTTTCCGTGAAAAGAGTAATGATAGATAATGGATCAGCCTTGAATATTTGCACCCTAAAATTCATAAAACAAGCTGGGTATACTGAGGCAGATATCATCAGTGAGGTTATCACCATCAAAGCTTATGACAACTTGGAAAGAACCACAGAAGGAACTATTTTGCTGCCAATCAAGGTTGAGCCAGTCATCCAAGAAACACTCTGCCATGTTATTGATCTAAACCTACCATTCAACATCCTCCTTAGTCGCCCATGGATTCATGCCATGAAAGTCGTTCCATCCACTTACCATCAGTGCGTCAAATTTCCACATCAAGGCACTAAGGTAACCATCCATGTCGATCGAGAACCCTTTGCTTACTGCAATGTGGTTGAAGCTTCATATACAAACCATTGCCCTAGAATTGATATTGTCACATCCATCGCCAGCTCATCCCACACTTGTAATGACCCAGAAACCATCCTCGCCTCTACCCTGTCTACCATAAAGATCAATAACAAATGTTGTGGAAAGTATATTCTGTCAGATGCATTTGCTGTCGGGGCACTCCCGCTTGATCCACATACCCATCGACGATCGACATATCACAAAGCCAAGGAGATTCCACCTCCTCGATACAAACAGTTTGGCCCAACAACCTTTGTATCCTCGAAAATCCCTCTTCATGAGGAGTTCACTCCAGATATCAACAATTGGTTACATAAGGATACACCTCAAAGAAATCAAGCACGACTTGATCACTTCAGCCAAAAGTATTCCCAAGAACATAAACTCATCACTGAAAAATGGAACTATCAAGGAGGTGGTCTAGGACTAGAAGAAAGAGGCGTGCAATGCCCCATTGATGCACACAAGTGGAAATCGAAGTCAGGTCTTGTCTTTGGCATCCCCACAACTAGGGGCACCAATACGGACAGTCACACTTTTTTGAACATTCATCGCGACCTTGTCAAAATCGAAGACATTCCTAAAGAAGTTGAAAAGAGAGCCTACGATGATATCCTAGACCAAATCTCCCTAGGAGACTCTATTCTCCAAGAACTATCCATCCATTTCATTGACCTACCACTCGCCCATCCACAACTCATAGATTGGGACCAACCAAGCATCATACACATTGATGAGTTCACATCAGAGGAAGCACTTATGAGATTCATGGGAGCCAAAACTCCTCATAAGAAAACAAAGCCAGACTCAACATATATCTACAAGCTAGATCCCAAGGGTATTTTGGAGAAAATCCCCAACCTAGTTCCGATACACCCAAAATTGGAACTAAGGTGAATCTGAGACTAGCTAAGGTAGCAAAGAGAACCCCTGAGCAAGAACATCCAAAGCCACACGTAGAACTTGAGGATTTAGCATTGCCTCCTCAAGATAATTGACCAGAGGTGTCTTCTATTCTAATTGAGGATACTAGAGAAGTCAACATCGGTTCTTCAGAGATCCCCAGACTTGTTCACATTGCTGCATCCCTATCACAAGACCAAGTTGACCTCCTCTTTGAGGTCTTAAGAGAGAACATTGGCCGATTTGCATGGTCATATCAGGACATGCCAGGACTTGATCCAAAGCTTTTAGTTCATCATCTTGCAGTTGATCCAAAGATCAAGCCCGTCAGAAAAAAGCTTAGAAAAATGCACCCAAACGTGGCATTATTGGTCAAAGCTGAATTAGAAAGAATGTTAGCTGCTAAGGTTATCCAACCTATCGACTACTCGGAGTGGATCTCCAACATGGTCCCCGTCACTAAACCTTCCGGTGACATCAGAATCTGCACTGATTTTAGAGATCTTAACAAAGCTTGTCCAAAAGATGATTTTCCCTTGCCCAACATAGATATGATTGTAGATCTTATAGCTGGGCATGAAATTTTGTCCCTCATGGATGGATTCTCTGGGTATAATCAAATCAAGATTGCAAAAGAGGATCAGCATAAGACAGCATTCACTACCCCTTGGGGAATTTTTTGCTACAACATGATGCCTTTTGGCCTAAAGAATGTTGGGGCTACCTATCAAAGAGCTATGACAGCCATTTTTCATGATCTCATCCATAGCATTTTGGAGGATTATGTGGATGATATCTTGGTCAAGTCTCATACCTTCATGGATCATCTTGCTGACCTGGAGAAATTCTTTGATAGGTTAGCCAAATATCATCTCATGTTGAATCCCAAGAGATGTGTCTTTGGGGTCACATCTGGCAAGCTTCTAGGCTTTATAGTTTCTAAACAAGGTATAGAGATCGACCCCAAGAAGGTCAAAGCTATCTTAGACATGCCTCCTCCCCAAACACTATGACAGCTTTGTTCTCTTCAGGGAAAGCTTCAATCTGTTTGGCACTTCATCTCCCAGCTTGCACATAAGCGTACACCATTTTCACATTTACTAAAGAAGGATGAGAACTTCAAGTGGGATCCTTTATGTCAGCACAGCTTTGACCATCTCAAGAGGTATCTCATCAATCCCCCTATCTTGGTTCCACCAGTTCCTGGTCATCCCCTGATTTTGTACATATCAGCAACACCTACTACTCTAGGGGCACTTCTAGCACAACTCGATGACTACAGCAGAGAAAGAGCCATCTACTACATCAGTAGAACCCTAGTTGGTTATGAACTCAATTATACTCCTATGGAAAAAGCTTGTTTGGCAGTTGTTTTCTCAACTCAAAAGCTTCGCCACTACATGCTAAGTCATACCATCCAACTAGTCTCCAAGATTGACCCTCTCAAGTATATGCTCTCCAAAACAGCACTTACAGGCCGTTTGGCCAAATGGGTTATTCTCCTTAGCAAATTTGACATCCAGTATGTGGATTGAAAGGAAATCAAAGGGCAAGCTATAGTAGATCACCTAGCTGATGCACCTCTAATAGATGCTTATCCTTTGATCACAGAATTTCCAAATGAGCATATCTACCTAATTGAAGAACAGCCCCCATGGAAGCTTTATTTTGATGGTTCATACACATCTCGTGGATCAGGGGCAGGAATATTGTTGGTCACACCTCAAGGAGATTACATTCCAAAAGCTTTTAAGCTACAATTCCCTAGCACCAACAATATAGCTGAGTATGAGGCCCTCATAGCAGGATTAAAGATAGCTGCAAAATGGAACGTCACTGAGTTACAAATCTTTGGTGATTCTCAGCTCATCATCAAGCAAGCCCTAAATGAATATCAAACCAAAGATGAAAAGCTATTACCCTACAAAGAGCTAGGTTATCAGCTAACCCAGCATTTTACAAAGCTTCAATTTACACAAGTGCCTCGAATATAGAACAAAGCAGCAGATGCTATGGCTACTATAGGCTCGCTCTTGGAAATTCCCCAAGTAGCTACACAGTATGAGTTTTTAGTCGAGCAGCTCCTCACACCTGCCTATGTGAATGATGACTCAAATCGTGTTTGTGTCTTGGTTGGTCCCCAATCCCCTTGGTACCATGAGATTCATGCTTACCTTAATGATGGTATCATATCCCCTCACCTCACACATACCCAACGCCAAAACCTCATCCGAAAATCATCCCACTATGTTATCATAGCCAATACCCTATATCATCGGGGTTATCACGATACTCTCTCTCGATGTTTAGACCAAAATGAGGCCGCGATGGTGTTAAAAGAAGTACACTCTAGACTTTGTGGTGCCCACACGAGTGGTATTGTCCTTGCGCGACAAATCCTTTGAGCAGGCTACTATTGGCCTACCATTGAAGAAGACTCCTGTGACTTTGTCAGAAAGTGTCTCCCTGTCAGCAGCACGCAAATCTTGTGCATGCTCCAGCATAGGATCTACAGCCTATTGCACCACCTTGGCCTTTCACTTGTTGGGGCCTTGATCTAGTTGGAACTATCACACCCCTCTCATCCGATGGAAATAAATGGATAATAACAGCTACAGACTATTTCACTAAATGGGTGGAAGAAGTCCCCCTAGTCTCAGCTACAGGAGTTCAGGTCTCCAAGTTCATCTTGTACCACATTTTTTATTGCTTCGGCATCCCATCCACCATCTTCACCGGCCACGGAGGTAACTTTAAAAATCTCAATATGGAAGAATTATGCACTTCCGTCCACATCCATCACCACTTTTATAGCCCATATTTCCCACAAGGTAACAGCCAGGTAGAGGCAACTAACAAAATCCTCCTCAAAATCCTACAGAAAATTGTCAATGATTTCGGCCGTGATTGGCACCTACAAATAAATCCAGCCCTATGGGCCTATTGAACCTCCTTCCATACATCCATGGGCACAACTCCATACTCCCTAGTCTATGGTGCCAAAGTGGTACTACCCATAGAGGTTGAACTTCCCTCCTTGCGCATATCTTTGCGGGGGCAAATATCAGATGAAGAATACAAAGTAGCTCAGCTCACCTAGCTAGATCTCTTAGATGAGAAGCGACAACAAGCCTATGATCATCTCACGGTCTATCAAACTTGTCTCAAAAGGAATTTCAACAAGAAGGTGCTCCCATGACACTTTCAACCAGGTGACATGGTCCTCAAAGAAAATATGAAAGTCCAAGCTGATCGAGAAAAGAAAGGCAAGTTTGAACCTACATGGCTTGGTCCTTATGTTGTCACTGCATCCTTTGGCTCCGGAGCCTATCAGCTATCTACACCAGAAGGAGAACTCTTGAATGATCCTACTAACATCATTCATCTCAAGATGTTCTATGCTTGAAGATCCTTGGTATACCCAGCTTTTGAAAAATACAAAAAAAAATAGTAAAGAGAAATAAGCGTCCAATGGTGAAAACTTGACAATTCAAGCGCCTTGGATAGGTACCTTGGTGAAAACCTGGTAATTCAAGCACCTTGTGTACTAAGACTAATCCATTATCTATCACTATCCTATCCCTCATCCATCCACCCACCATCCCATAACACACCTACTTGTTCCCTTGGTGTTCCAACCAAATATCCAAAATCTGATGAAGCTTGTAAATACCGCCTGTATAGCTTGTAAATCCTGTACAGCTTGTAAATCTTGTACCTCAGCTTGTAAATCTTGTATCATCCCTTGTATCATACCTTGTATATTCGAATCTTGTCCAAAGCTTGTACCATATTCCAGCTTGTAAATAATCTTGTATCCTAGCTTGTATCCTATCACATGCACACAAAGAATCTCATTTTCCTTAAGCTTTTCACAAACCATCTACCTATCCGCCTATCAACTATTGCAGACATCCCACCCTTCACAAACCTTTCCATCTCACAAAACCCAAACATGAACAACCTTGTACATTTGTAACATATCTTGGTCCATTAGCTTGTACATCCTCTTTAGCTTAGTACCATTGTATCTATCCAGCTTTCGTGTCCGTTCCTCCTTGATCAACATCTTGTACACATCGCACAACCCTTGGTTAGTTATTCCAATGCATCCTTTAGCTAGATCTCCTATCACCAAAGTGTTATTCTTCTTAGTTTAGCTTGCCAGACACATCACTCATCCAGATCCATCAACTTAGGTGCTCTCTGATAGATCCTTACAAGATATAGCTTTCCTCATGTCTGATCTTGATCCGTTAGTACCTCATCCTACCCATCTTGTTGGCAAATAGTTCTCTTTTGGATTTTCACTTTCTTTTGATTTGGAATCTTCCCTTTTGGGTCTTGAAGTATCTTTTCCAAGCAATCTTTTTGTTCCCTCCTCAAAGTTGCCACGATCTTCCATATCATGGTATGCTGCGAATGGGGCAATCTGAGCGCAAGGTCTTGATCATGTCTTTTTCTTATTTTCTTTTCTGCTTGTGGGTTACCCAGTGTCATTTCCACGCTGCTTCCTCTAGGATTCATGTGTGATGTTGGGGCAATCCTTGCGTGTTTTTTTTGAGTTAGTCCGTCAATCTTCTGGACGGTTGGTGAAAAGGCCTTGATGTTCTTGGTAACCTTGGCAATTAACCAACATTCCTATAGCAAATCTAGTGCTCAACTACATGGTGGTACTTCTCTTTGAAGTATCCCCCTACTCAAAAAAGCTTCAATGGATTCCCTTCCTCTCCATTATCCCGCATCCATATCCAACATCTTTCACTCCTCCCCCAGCTTGTACAACTGTATCTCTTTGAATCAATCATCACTCTTAGCTTTAGGGATCCACAATCCTAGTCTTAGGGATCCACCAATCCAATCAATCCACCAAGCCTCATCTTTCAAGATCCACAATCCTAGTCCTAGGGATCTTTGGAAACCATCTTCTACCAATCTGACTCTTTGAAATCCTGTTGCATCAGCTTTATAATCTCCTCATCCATCCTCCTATCCTAGATTCCTTTTTATAGTGCTCTGCTCCTTCATCCTCCCCCCAATCTCAAAAGTCTTAAGCTTGCTTCCTTTTGTGCCTCTGATTCTCCTTTATCATTCTCCCGTAGCGAGAGTTTGAGCTCATTTAGCCTCTTCTCTTAAGCCACTCTTCGTCCTCCCATACTGGATTCTTGTCTTTTTCAAGAAGCCATCGAGCCTCATTTTCTCTCCCCGCCACCTTCTTGAGGGGGCATCTCTACGTCTAGTCTCTCCTCTTCTTATCCGAGACTAGGGTAACCTTGTTGCTAAAACATCTTCCTCGTGTCTTCTTCATTCGAACTTCTTAGAAATAGTGTTGTCTCAACACTATGTCAAAGAGGGGCAAAATGTAGACACCTAAATTTGATTACACCACTTTGGTAATCCTATTTATTTATCTCTAAAGGCATCATTAATTAAATTCCTATTTAATTAATCCTTTGCCATCCCCTAGATGATTAATTTAATTAATCATCTATAGTCCTAATTGATAAATCAAATAACCTATTATTTATCAATTAAATCCTATTCTTCTATCTAATTCCAAAATCCCCATTTATTAAATAAATCTATTTGACAAATAAAACCCTCAAATCTAATAGCCCCTAACTTATCCCTAAACCCCCTTTTTAGCCTAATCCACCCCATCCACCCATACTAACCAAGCTTAGCTACTAATTCACCCACCCTCATGAATGCCATCCACTTGCAAATCTCTAACATCCCTAATCTAATCCTAAACCCAAGCCTAATCCACCCCCTAATGTTGTCACATTCCCTAAGCAAGCTTAAGACTTTCCTAAGCCAAGGAAAGTCAACAATCTCAACTCCCTCCAAAATATCCCAACCACCCAACAATGAATGCTCTTAGAAAAGCCATAAAGACTCTTACAAGCTCTTACAAGCCATAATGAAGGGTCTTTATGAAGATATTATCCTTTGAGCCTCCTTTGTTGACTCATCCTCCCCCTTTCCTCCATCCACTCACCCTATGACATGTGTCACTCCCTAATTGGTCCTAAACAAGCACAATCCATGTGCTCCCCTTTGAGTGCATCCTAGCCCTCCTTAAGTTTTCATCTATCCTTGCATCTTAACCCTCCATCCCTCAAGCCCTTAGCCTATAAATTGAATTCCCTCCCAAGCCATTTCATGACAATCTTGAAGCTAAAGTTATAATGCTAGTTTGAGAAACAAAGCCTTTAAACCATACCCTTATAATGCCAAATTGAGAGCTCTCAAGCTACCAAATTTCCATTCCATCTCCATTGAAGCTATTTTGAGAACCTTGAGCATACATCCTACATCCACATAGTAGACTCATCCCTAAATCAAGTGACCATCCTCATTGGGAGAGCCATTCTATGGCTCATATTCTCATTTGAGGGTTTCACTTTGTCTCTCATATATGTTATAATTTTTATGCTAGTTAATGCTTTGTTCTCTTAATAGATTAGTATTACTTGCTAACATATTTCTCATATACACCACTGGCATCACAATCCACCTAGAAAACCTTTCTAAAATCTATAAGTGCCAACATAGGTTTTTCTGTTACCTTCTTCTTCAGCAATTCAAAACTTCTCGTAGCTGCTGCAGTCCATTTGAACTCTTTTTTATCCCCTCTTATTGTATCAGTTAGGGGTGCACATATGCCACTGAAATTCTTAATAAACTTCCAGTAAAAACCAACCAGACCATGAAATGATCTAACCTCAATAGTAGACCTTGGAGTAGGCCATTCCAAGATGGCTTTTACCTTCTCCGGATCCATTTTGAGACCTTTGGGTGATATAACAAACCCCAAATAGACTACCTCCCTTTTTGCAAAGATACACTTCTTTAGATTAATTAATAGTTTCTCTTCCCTTAGCCTTTCAAGGACACTACAAATATGCAGTAAATGTTCTTCCAAAGTCTTACTAAAAATTAAAATATCATCCAAATAAACAATAACAAATTTTCCCAAGAACTTCTTAAGTACCTCATTCATGAGCCGCATGAAGGTGCTTGGGGCGTTCGTCAATCCAAAGGGCTTGACTAACCACTCATAAAGACCCTCCTTGGTCTTGAAGGCTATTTTCCACTCATCTCCTTCTTGAATCCGTATCTGGTGATAACCACTCTTGAGATCTATCTTTGTGAAGTACTGAGCTCCACTCAAGCAGTCCATAAGATCATCCATCCTTGGCAAAGGAAACCGGTACTTGATGGTTATCCTATTTATAGCTCAAGAATTTTTACACATCCTCCACTCTCCATCCTTCTTTGGTGTAAGTACTGTAGGTACTGCACATGGACTCAGGCTCTCTCGAATCAAGCCCTTCCTCAATAGCTCCTGAACCTGTCTATTTAGCTCCTCTATTTCAGTAGGAGTCATCCTGTGAGTAGCCTTGTTAGGCAAACTAGCTCCTAAAATTAGATCTATCCGATGACTGATTTGCCTTACTGGTGGCAATCCATCTGGAACATTATCAGAGATAATATCTCCAAACTCCCATAGTAAATCTGAAACTTCAAGTGGTATTTCACTACTACCTTCTTTATCTTTCCTAGGAATCAAAGCATAGCACATATGCTGATGTTTCATGCCATCTAAAAACTTCCTTTCATCAACAAGACAAATCCTAGCACTACTACATACCTTTTCACCTTCCTTTTTCATGGGCTTCAATTTGTGGCGAACTCCATCCTTTGTCAGAGAGTATGTGTTTGCATGTCCATCATGTACTACATGTCTATCAAACTGCCATGGTCTACCCAATAATAGATGGCAAACATCCATCGAAATAACATCACAGAGAACTTCATCATGGTAACTCCCAATTTTGAATTTCACTAAACATTGTTCACTTACCAGGACCTTATGATCATCTTTTACCCAAGCAATCCAATAGGGCTAGGGATGTTTCTCCCTCTTGAGCTTCAGCTTAGAGACCATCTCTTCTGATACCAAATTATCAGTGCTACCACCATCGATGATCACATCAAAACATTTATCCTCACACTTGCATTTGGTACGGAACAGACTCCTTCATTGTCCTAGTTCAATATCACCACTTAGTAGGACTCTTTCATTTACTAAGGTCTCTCCTCTTTCTGCATCCTCTGAATGTGATGATTGTGCATCTTCATCTACATGAGCAACCCTAGCTTGGCCCTCAGCTCTCCTATCTGTCCTTCCTTGTCATTGAGGGAATTCAAATGCATGATGACCTTCTTCATTGCAATGGAAACAGGTACCACGGAAGCCTCCTCTTCCTTTTCCACGTCCTCTACCTCTTCCTCTCTGATTTCCAAAGTCTTGATCATGGGAGCGGTTGAAACCCTCATTCCTCTGGTTCCTGCTAGTACCCACATCTTCATTTTTCTTTTGGGTTTCATTGTGGCCTCCAAATGATCTACCACTTCCCCTTCCTCCTTGATCATGCCCTCTTTGTCTTCCTTCAAACCTTTTATTCAGCTTCTCTTCAACTCGTAGGGCAAACTGGTATGCCTCTTCAACGCTGGTCATTCTTACCAGACTTAATTCCTCCTGGATGCTAGGTCGCAACCCACTGATATAACTAGCAACCTTCTCCTTATTTGCTTCTGCATGCCTCGCTCTAATCAAGAGTCGATAAAATTCCTCTGTATATTCTTGGACTGATCTTCCTACTTGCTTTAACCCATGCATCTTCTTAAACAAATCAAGCTCGTAGTCCATAGGAATGAATTGCTTCTTCAATTTGTCCACCATGCGATCCCACCTTGTGATCTTCTCCTTTCCTCTTCTGTTTCTTTCCAATTGGACCTCTTGCCACTAGATTTTGGCATGGCCTTTAAGTTTGGCCTTTGCAAACTTAACCCTATCTAGGTCCCTGATATCCTCATACTCAAAGTATTCTTCCAGTTTATTGACCCAATCGATCAACTCATCTGGTTTCAAATTTCCTGAAAATACACCCACTTCAATTGCAGGTTTTTTTCCAAACTTAGTAATGGCCCTAAAAAGCCTTTCCTCTGCATGATTTAGAACTTCCCCGTCAAATTCCCCTTCTAGTCCAATTTCTTCTTCTTCATTGTCATCCTCACTTTCATCACTTGCGGCCACAATTGTTCCTCTATGGAGATCCTCCTGCAATGCTTGTACCTGCCTTTGGAGGGCTCTAACCTGCTTAGGATTAATAGCTCTGGCCCTTCCACCATGCTCTCTTCATGGAGGCATCTTCTAACTCAAACCCACAACCACACAGTCCTGGTGCAAACTACCTCACAGTCGGCGCTCTGTCTACACACTCAGGAAAACCAGCTCTGATACCACTTGATGGGGACACAACCCAAGAATAGAATGGACACAATGGAAAAGGGAAATTTTATTAACTAAAAAATAAGCTAGTACATTCAGTACAGAAAAATAAACTTCAAAACATGCCCTAAGGGCTTACAATAGCATAAATGTGGAGATAATTTCTCTTCTCAGTACCTCCTCTCAAACTCCACTCCAAACTGCCTTTTACAATGCCAGGAATCTCCTTAAATAGACCTCGGAGGGTTAAGGACTAGGAATACATTCTAGAAAGTGCTAGTAGGTATCCATCAACCAAATAGAAGGCTCCAAAAGCTGCATTAGAAGTCGGCACAAATCTAGAAGAATCCAGAAACAGTAACTGAACTTTAGGGAGGCATAACTTTTGAACCCTAGCTCCGATTGATGAATCGTTTACATTTTTGGAAAGCTCTCAAAGTGCTCTATAGCCCTATGGACCAGCTTTGCTCATCCCCCATTTTTTGGCCCTTTTCAAGGTCATTTAATGCCCCTAACCTAACTTTGAAGCATTCTTAGGAGGTCTCCAAAACCTAAAAAACTGCAATAACTTTCAAACCATGGGGCCTTTTGACCTGATTCTTTTTTTGGAATGCTCTAAATTACAATTACATTCATCTAGCCAATCTACACCTCCTAGTTCACCAAAATGATGGCTCAATTACATACTCCTATTTTTTTGGGATTTACACGAACATTGATAGTGGAACTGTGAGAGTTGGAACCTTTATTTGACCCAAATGGGTATCCAAAAATGAAAACACATGAAACAGAAACTAAGTCTAAGTATATTTTTTTGGGTGACACAGGATTGCCCTTATACCTTTGGATGCTCCTGCATCAAAATGGTGGCCATCAATGCAAAATGGAGAAAAATGAGCAACCAGATGGTCAGATAGAAGGTTTAGCCATAACTATACAAGGGGGGAATAGTAGAGTGATTTTTATTAATCCAAAGATTGGATTTTTCCATTATTTTGCCCTTTCCAAACCCTTTTGACATGCCAAAACCCTAATAATAAGCAAGGTGATGAGGAAGCTCATAGAATCATCTACATGGCCTAATAGTTTTATTTCCTTTTGTCATCCTGCAAGGTCTTCATGGGTTTGACCACTTTATTATATAACCTTCACCACCTTTTCAACTTAATTGTGACTACTTCATGAAACCACAAACTTAATTGTTGTTAACTATTGGTGTTACCTTTCAAACTAGGTCTACCATGTATACATGTCAAACTAACATTTTGTCACATGAATTAATGCCCTCATTATTCTATAAAGTGACATAGAAACAACCATGCATCTTATCCTATCTAACAGTCCCAAAGATGCATCAAACTATCATCACATTGACTTATGAGAACACTACCCTTTGCCAGTTCATCTAAGACCTTGTCCACCTCACCCATGGCCCACAAGGAAAACAAGACCCATGATGCCACATTTCACAATGTCGCTATCTCGCTATGACAAAAGGACATACATTTCTACATAGTGACAACTATCAATATTCCAAGATCTAATGGCAGATGAAAACACTGAAGAAATACTGGCCCACAAAGCAAAAGAGAATTAGAACCTACCATATGTACTCAAATCTGACAATTCCACTAGCTGCAAGAAGGAAGTTCCACCTCAAACACATTTCATGTTGCCACTTTTTCATGTGAAATAAATTTCATGCTTCTTTGTAAAGTAACAAAGAGATGGTCATAGATCTAGGGAGATCAGGCAGTGAATGAAAAAAAACCCATTGGTGACTGCACTGACCAAGGAAAGGGACCCATGTGCTACATGATGAGTTATCACTTTGTTACTCTGATAAAAATTCCTACAGTTCCTAACAATGATAAAGTGACAACTATGGATTCTTTTTTATCAGATGATGATAAGATCTAGGCCCACAGAAATATTAAATGTGCACTACTTAGGAAAAGAGTATAGCTCAAGTTTTTTTTAAAAGGTATTTTGTGTGCCTTAGTGTTTGAATAATCAAATATATGTGACTATTCACTAAATTTAAATTCAAATAATTCAATTCTGGTGGGAAGGCAAAATAGATAACAACAACTCTAGACAATGTTGTGAATTCTTCATCAAAAGACTTCACCAATTCTTTAGCCTTTGACTACAAGTCTATATTAGTTACCATTGTAGTAGCTATCTTCTACATTCTCTCCAAGACTTTAGTTAATGTCTTCTCCAAAGACTTTTTTAATTTATTCTTTTCAAATAGCTTGCTCAATGAGCTCATTAACCCTTTCTGGTCATCATCATCATCATAAAGTGATGTCAATAGCGTGATTGTTGATGATGGGCTACTTGTGGATGTTGCAATTGGTACAATTGTTGGGGCTACATAAGGTATGTTAGCCTCATGCTAAAACTCTATCTTCCCAAGTTTTGACTCCACAATATTGGGAAAGAATGTTGATTCTTGCATCAAAATATTCCACCTCTTCTTTAGCTCAGAATCTTCTTCTATTTTCTTTTGTTTCTCTTCCTCTTGCTTCTTTTTCTTTTTCTTCTCTTTCCTCTTTCCCTCTTCTCTTTGTTTCTTTTCTATATCCTTTGTTTTCTCTTCTCTTTTTCTCTTTGTTTCTTTCTTCCTTTCTTCTTCTATCTTCTTCTCTTCTTTTCTCTTTTCTTATTCTCTCCTCTTTACTTCTTCTTTCCTCTGCTCATGTGCCTATTTATTCTATTCTCCTTCTTCTTCTTCCTCATCAAAGCTAGTGTAGGTAGTGATATTTTTGACATTTCCAACAATGTTTGATCCATATTGAGAAAATGGATTTTCTTTGGTGTCCACTATAATGTGAGTACTATCCACTTGCATATATTCAGTACCCATAACCATGTCAAGAGGTCATGGGGCTTGTTGTGTCTCCTCAGCATCTTCCTCATCACTAGATGGTGTACTTGCTTGTACATATACTGGGCTTATTAGTTTTGACTATGTACCTACTTCTAGCATAGAAGTCATATGTTTTACTATGGCTTCTTCTATCTCCTCCTTAACTTCTTCATAGTTACCTCCCATCGAAAGAATTTCTCTTCTTTTGTTCCTTAGCAATGGTTCAATATCCTTCAAAATTTTGTCCATATATTCCTTAGATTTTACTTCACACAATTTGTTTATCATGTTTTCTCTTAACTTAATGTCTTCTTCTATCACTCTTTTCTTCCTATTTAATAACATATTGTATAGGTCTTCTGGAATTTTATTCTAAATGCTATCAAATATTTTGTTCCTAAAGATCATTTTTCTTACTATGGCATTCTCTAGTTGCCTTCTATCCATATTATTATATAAGATATAGTATTTATTCAACTATACAAAATTATCATCATTCATAATTTGTATGTTTAGGTTTTCTATCTTTGGCTTCCATGCCTTTGTTCCTGCTAGTGTTCTTCCCTCTTGTGTTGCTTTCTCAATTGATTTCTCCTTAGTTTCATCCTTCAATTTCTTGAATCACTAACTTGTAAAGTCTTTCTCCTTTTTCTAGGTCCACTAGAAGTTTGCTTGACCCTTTTCCTTGTATATGGTGTAGGTTCTTTCTTTACCTTTACCAATCCTTTAGAATTCATCTATGCAATAGATAGTTCAACCTCTGATTGTCTCCTAAGTTGATCACATTACACTCTAATTGGTTGCACTTGCACAATTGCTGCATAAGGTGTAATGGATGTCTATGCACTGGGTTGTGTAATTGTTATACCCCCAAAATGTGCTACAATAATAATTAGTGTTGTTGCTAATACCTCATTTTTCCCATTGGCTTTCATTTCCAGCACAATGCCTTTTATTTTATTGAACTCCTCTCGAGTCATACTAGATTCCTTGAGAATGGAATCTATCTTCTTCTCCACTTTCTTTTTGCTTTCCTTACTATGAAGTTCAGAATGAATTTCCCTTACCTTCTCTTCATAAGTACCCCATTTAGGGCACTCAGTGTCCTTTTCTAACTAGAGTATGATCTACGCATACCCTTCAATGAGTTATGCACTCATTTCATATCCCATGGGCTCAATGAATTTCTCCTTGGATTATACTATGGCCATGCATGTATTGTCAATTTCAACCATGAAGCATAATTCATCTTTCTACTTCACTACCATGGCAGGAGGAATTTTGTACCTTTGTTTCATCTTAGTTTGAAAACTCTTTATCATCCTGGCTATGTCACTATCTCTAACATTTTCCAACTTCCCCCTATAGCACTGTGTCACCAACTTCATTGTGCACTCATTTCTTTCCCAAGAATAAGTGTGTCAATAATGACTCAAAAATAAAGACTACATTCATGGTCTTCTTGAGTTTTGGAATGTTGTCCAATACTTGAGTTTTGACTATCTCATATAGGTTCACTTTTCTTCTCTCAATTGCCATTACATAGGTTGTATGTAAGAATCTAGCTGGTACAAAGTTAACCCTAGAACCATGGCTAAGCTTGTAACTTAAAATTTTACTTAACACTTTGACTCCTTTTTCCTGAATCATATCCACTTTCATATTCCTTCCATAAAATTTAGTATATAGGTTTGTTTTCACTAACTTCCTTATGTTTTTGTCATTCACTAGGTTGCATCCTTCATTGCTTAGACCTATGACCTTGTGAATTAGGTCATTATCAATTGCTACATGTGCATCACCTATCCAAAATATCTCATCATGAACTCTACTTAGAATGATTATGGTCCACTCATGATTGTCAAACTCTATGTAGAACATATACTTTACCAAGTTTAACTTGTTTAGATGTGCATACTTGGATTTCAAGGTTAGATCACTATTACACATGACTCTGAAGTCCTTGTGTATATCCTCATCTCCAATACTTTCAAACTTACAATGAATATAACTTTGAACATCTTCTACATGAAGCAAATTCGAAGGAATTTGTGAAAATGCTCCTAACAGACCATCCACTAAAGAAACAAATGAGTGTTTCTTGAACTTATACCTTGGTCTATCACTCACATCATATGTTGTCTGAATTTCCATAATTCTTAATTGTATACACTAGAAATTTCATTCAAGCTCCATAAAATACCTTAAAATTTTGTGTTTAGGGCTTCTACAACTTTGCGCTTCAAATGCCTTTCTTCACACTTGAAATCACTATCAAATCATTCTTTAATTGCTCTAAGCTCTTTGCATGATCGAATGGTATTCTCAATCTTGTTCACAATCTTTAAATCACTTCAAATTAGACTTTGCATTTAATTCATATCTACCACAAATTCAAAAATTATCATTAATTACTAGTAAACTTGTTTTCCATCTTTTAGCTTACTGCGATCATATCTAAGCTTGTGACTCAACCATAGTTTTTTTCCTATGTCTTCTACCCTTTGTTAACTACATAAATTCCAATTCAATCTCTAACATCAGTTCTAATTAATTGATGCTCTACCTTTACAAAAAATGCTTAATTCAAATAAGATGAATTACAAACAACTTCTGACTTCAATCTCTCATTAGGTGCATCAAAATATTATTCCTCTAAAACTGTATAAGAACTTTTTGGATCCTTAGCTTTCACAAATGCTTGTTTGAATTCATCAACATGCTCTTTCACTGCTTCTTTCTGATTTTTATAATTGTTGCTATCATTCCTTTTGTCATTTATGTTATTTTTTTTTTGCTCAGATAATTTTATGAGGGATAATTAATTAAGTTAATTAATGGAAAGATAGAGAGAGAGAGAGAGAGAGAGAGAGAGAGAGAGAGAGAGAGAGAGAGAGATTATTTTTCACTATTCTAATATTTTCTCTCTCCTTGTACTTTAACTTCTAGAGAGAAGTTTGGATTTGAGTTTGGTTTCTTTCTCTCCTTCAACATTTTCTCTCCCCATACTACCTCTCTCTATGTACTCAAACTTTCAGAGAGAAGTACAGGTTTGGGTTGCCTTCTCTCACTCAAGATCTTCTCTCCCTATACTACCTCTCTCTATGTACTCAAAATTTTAGAGAGAAGTATGGGTTCAGGTTGCCTTCTCTCACTCAAGATTTTCTCTCTCCACATACTAAAATTCTCTCTCACTACGTACTCCAACTTTTTAACCTAATCCTAACCCAAAATTTCCAACCCAAACTCCCAACTTTAAAACAACCACCAACTGGAAATCAAATTTACAAATATAATCTTGAAGCTTGGTTTTATCTATAGGGAATTGCCAAATGATTCTTTGAGAAATGGTGAATAGGAGATTTTAAAGCCGACCTTTTTAATCTAAGTGCCAATATCCTACATGCTCGTGCAATGGATTCAAATATTTGTTCTATTATTTTCTTATTCTAGAAGGTAAATGAATGACGAAGGGATCTAGGGAAACACTAAGGACTACTCTGTTATGCTATGGCCCAGCTTCATCTCATGGCTACCTTCTTGGTCATTTTAATTCACATGTTTTACCCATAGCCCCTCATATTGATTCTCTAGTTTCTTTTAGTTTTAGTTACAACATCTTCATCAATATATGAATATAGTCTGAAGAGAAACATTTGACAAAATATCTGGATTTGAAAATGTTTGACATACCATAAACAAGGCATGGTAGCTGTTTGGCATTGTACCAAGTGTATAGATTCAAAAGAGTAATTGCAAAATATGATATTTCATGATATAATGGACAAGGCACATGAGCAAACCAAGGTAAAGAAATTTTGGAGCAGAGGTTACATAATAAATGTTTGACACAATGCATTGAAAGAATTAGAAATTATGAAAGCATCCACCAAGGCAAAAATTCAAGTCAGATCTGTGCTGGTATTTGTGATATGGTAGGTGTGGCATGAATTATTAATACCACTCTAGCAATTCTAGAGCTAAAGAAACAATCATTCTAGCAACATTCAAGAAAATTTTCTAATGTTTTTGATGAAGATGTACTTTATAATCACTTTGATGAATGATGTCAGTATTGTAAGAAAACTTTTAAAGGAGCTCACATCAGCTACCATGGTTGTAAAACATTTTTGAAGCTGGTCTAGTGTTGAATATTATCAAGAGGAAATAACTCCTTTGTGTCAACAATTTAAAGAGATTCAAGAAGAGTGTGGGTTGTAGGAAATTCTCATTACTTCTAAAATATTGAAGCATGAAATCAAGGGGGAATATGCCATATTTTTTATTGAGTACACCATAAAGATGCTTTCCTAATGCACTCCATAGTTGATAAATACCTGTGTAGTATGAAATATTTAGAAGAACCATTGGAGATTCAACACTCTGAAAAGGAGAATGTGAAGTAATCTACATCTTCTTAGCCTGCAACAGTTCAATGAAAACATCAAAGTGCATGGAAACTGTTTGACATAATGCAACTGTTGTATATGAAATGTGTGCATCATTTAGAAGAAGTAAATGGACCAAAATGGTATTGATAAAGGATTAAAAATGTCTTGTGAATGCTCTAGATAAATGTTGGATCCTATGAGTGAAATGGGGATTTTGATAAAGCTTCACATTGCCTCAAGAAATGGAACATAGAGTTTGATATGACGCAAAGGGGATATTGACTTCACATTCAACATTGCACTAGGACAAGAATTTGGTAAGTAATACTATGAGGTACAAATTCCAAGGTAAAGATCCTCCTATGATATTAAAAAAAAGCATGCTTCCTGAGATATCAAATACTAAGATGGGACATATGGAAGTTGCAGACTTTTGGAAGATGATGAGCAGAGATGATAAATCACCTCGAGCACAATGAACATTGGAAAGTGGTCTAGCCCATGCAAGAGGACACCCACTTGTAGTTCAATGTGTGAAATTAGTTTTAGAATGTATCAAGGTGTATGATCAAAATTCCAGGGACATCAAGACCTTAGGAGGTAATGTCATGGTGAGGCTAGATCCAGTGTCTATCTCCATCACATTCAAATTGCTAGTAAGAGAAGAATTCATAGAAATCTCTAAAGAAGGTGCCCAAGGATACTTCCATCAGAATAAGAAAACGTGTTTGAATGCCATTGCTAGGATTTGGTTGGATCAACCCAGACAAGGATAGGCACAATTGCCAAGAGTGTTATGTAGAAATATCTTTATTCAAGACATTTTTGATATGATAATTCTTCTCAATAGAGTGGTCGGAAATTAGATGGTTGAAGATTTTTAGGATTGGATTTTTTTGTACATTAATACCATCACCACTAGAGAAAAATTTATAGATTGGGGAGAAATGATTAGTGATGCCCTTCATCACCAATTAACTGGATTCAATGCAAGTCAGGGGTTTCACATATTCTCGTACCTAATGTATGCAATTGCTAGTATGAAATCATGGCTTGGTCTTAATCCTTATGGGGAGTATAACTTAACCAAACAAATTTATAATTATTACCCCTAGTTGCAATTAAGACAAAGAAATGCACATTTTCACAGGGTGAATGATGCTTTTTCTATGCTCACAACCAGGGAGCTATAGGGAGATATAGGACTCTAAATTTCTCTTGAAGTAGCTAGTCTCATTAGTACTTATGGTAGCTTCTTCATAAAATACCCTCAATTCACTTACATCCATATTGGGGGTTTTCAAGATTTTCCTCTCATGTTGCCTTTCTTTGTATATGACAAGTTGTTACTTTCAAAAGTTTGCAGGCAAATTGGTTAGGTAAACAAAAAGTACAGGAACAAAAGATCAATTCCTTTCCCAATTGGCATTGGGCACTATAGTTGTCTTTCTTCTTTGGATGATCAAAATATCGAGAGATCCATGGTGAACATGACTTTACACTCTTTCTATGGTTGCTTCCCATTTGATGGCAGTGGGTATGTTAAAAATAACTTGGCACTTCGACCCGGCTATCTCCATTTCCCTACAATAGAAGATTATTGGGTAAACTATGAAAATTACTTCGAAGGGAGAAGAAGGGACTAGATGAGATTCACGGTACAAAAAATTATTGATTAAAAAATGGGATGGTATGTAATAGGCATAACAAAGGATGAGTCTTGATTGATCCTTAATTCTTTGAGTAGATACAATTATTATAATTGTCATATATTAATTGATCTCTACTAAAATTGAAAGACCTCAAGGATAGAACCTTCTTTGTGATTCAACAAACAGAAAACTAGTTAAAGAATAAAGTCAAAGAAGTCACTGCTACTAGATCAATAGGAAGAGGTAGTACAAAGAAAAATAATAATTCTTGAGAAGGTACATTAGTTTTAGCCATTTCATCTTCTATCCCTACTTCCTCGGGCTCTTTACATAGTACACAAGGTGGAGATGATGGTGAAGATCTGGATAAAGGAGTTGATCTAGTTTCAACATGTGAACTCAATGTAGTCACCAGGAAGAGGAGATCAAAACCCAAGGAGAAAACTTTAAAACCAATTCAAAAGATGATAGATGAAGCTCCCAAGATGAACACTTTACCATCATTTGTAGATGAGATGATTCAATCCATAGCATCTCCTGCATGCTCATTATCTCCTGAAAGTGCAAAAGAAACTCAAGAGGTGACAATTGTAGAAAATGTACATAACTTGGATTTATCATCCATAGTCCTATAGGTTCCTTCAGTAATCATCCCATCTACTACTATTTCAACATTTTGGTTACAACAAAGTTTGGAGAAAAAGAAGAAAAGGATGATACAATTGGAAGCACCAAATTTGGCTGTCATAGTTGATTTAATGCATAAAGGTACAAAGGTAAAGAAGACTAAAATGGATTCTAGACTGGCAGTAAATCCTACTACAGGAAATTTAATTGTTGAAAGTGCACAACTAGTCACAGAGAAGGACATAAATGAGGCAAACAAATTTGATTTTAGCATCACTAAAGTGGATCTAGGTCGAACCACTCGTGAGGGAAAAGAACACAATTTTCAAGTGTCATCTGTTGTCCTAATGGAACATTCAAGGAGAGATAAGCAAGCTAAGAATCAACTCAAGTATCAAGTTTGAGCCCTTTCTTCATGCATCTGATTGATGGTCAGTGATTCCTTTCTAGATCTTAACTCATCCATGGAAATTACAGGAGATCCCAAGAAGATGTTTGATGAAAAAATTGTTCAAGACATAGGAGAATGCCAAACTTATGGTAAGATGGTGAAAGCATGGATAAAAAGCATAAAAGAATGCACATCAAGCTTATTTTAGGAGGTTAAGGTTACATTTTCTAAAGCAGATCATATACAACAAAACATTAAAAAAGAGTTGACAACTCTCAAGGAACAACAAACATTCTGGAGAGAAATTGATGCTAATTTAGTAGAGATTAAAGGAATGGACAGAAATATAGTCAAATCACTGAAGTTAATCACCAATGGAGAAGAAGAGAAAATTGACAAATGGTTGGAAAGCATCAAATGGAAGAATGATAGCATGAATCAACAATTGGGTGAAGGAGAAAAATTCTTGAACTCCTGCAAGTTACTGAAAAAGAAGGCCTTGGGGAATATACTAATGATCACAAAAGGTATTCCTATTAGTGAACAGACTCAAGATCTAGACATATCTTCCATTTTGGAATGCATAGAGGCAAAAATCAGCACCAAACTTGGTAGTAAACAAAGTTCAGATGCTAGAATTATGATGAGATTGATCAATCTCTTATTAGCTTTGAACTCCTGTATTCAAAACTTACCAGGTTACATCATAGAGTTGGATGAAGTCAGAAAGAGACATGATCTATACAAGCTGAAAATCTAAAGCTTAATCATCATTAAAAACAAGGATTCAACTCAAGTCATCAAATCATTTAGAGCATACAAGGAAAACCTGACTCAGCTACTCACAACACCTACAGATCAAAGAGCAAGCTCAGGAAATATCAGTGATCACAGTTAAAAGTTAGAAGTGCATATGTCTAAAGTTGTCTCAGGTTTTTTATTTATGTTTTTTTTTTTTTTTGTAAAAAGGTCAACTTTAGAATTAACTTTGGTTTTGGTCAATATCTTAACTTTTTCTAACTGTAGTTAACTATTGAAAGTTAGAGTTGGTTATGAACTATCTTCGGAGTAGTCCAAACTCTAACTTTTTGAGTAGTTATGAACCCGAAAAGGTTAGTTATTCTAGAATAGCTATAAATTCCTGAATCTCAATGTAATAAGGGACTTTTTTTTGGACTTGGAGATGGGGGAACACTTATGTTTTGATAACAAGGCAATTTTTGGAAAGTGTGTACAATTTTTTTTCTTGTAATCAGTCATTTCTTATGTTCTTGGTGGTAAAAAATAAAGAAAGTACACTTTGTGTTCTCTCTTTCTACATATCTAAAATGTTGACATATTGATTCTTTCTCTGTAATGGATGTTTTTGTAGTATTGTGCAAATGTCTATGAAGGATTGAATCAACATTATGTCAATGATAGCTCTCAAGCATAGTTCTTGATTGTCTTCATTAACAGTTTACATTGATTTTTATGGAAACATTGAAGTCGTGTGGTGCATTTGCTATCAATGGTTTCCTTTTTATATTCTAATTTCTAATCATCTTTATTGAAAAATTAAAAAATTTATCTTACGAGGGAGTTGCCCCTCTAAATGTAGAGGAAGGCCAAATATCAAGGGTCTATCCAACTGTTGTGAACAGTTTGCCACATACACTCTATTGGGCCATTTCTATAGTGGAAAATCTATTTACCAAGATGTTTCTATTACAAGCTAGAGTTATTGTTACACCAAAAGATTGACCTATTAATGCTCGATACAACCACTACACTTATATAACATAAGAGGTGATTAATCCATGTCACAAATCCTAAAGGGGAATTTTGGCAATTAGTCCAACAATCCTCCCCTCAGCATTACCTAAGGAATTCAAACCTATGACCAAGCTCTAATACCACTTGTTACAAGATAGAGTTGTCATTACACCAAAAGATTGACTTGTTAATGCTTGATACAACCACTAGACTTATAGAACACAGGAGGTGGTTAAGCCATGTCACAAATCCTAAAGTCAAATGTTGGTGGTTAGTTGATTAGGATTCCTATTGAAGTTTCTTCCATCCATTATACAATATCTTGCTATGTGTCCAAAGTTATTGCATAACTAACATATAGGTGCATTTATCCTTTGATTGGTTCCATTTTGATTATTAGGTGCTCTGCAATTACTTGCAATATGTCCAAGATTATTACACTTGTAACATACAAACTATTTCTTTTCTCTATCAGATCTTCCTTTATCATTAGATCTACTTCATGATCTTTCTCTTTCATTACCTACAAGGATAGTGTTCCTAAACATTCTACTATTTCATTATTTCAATCAAACTTAGGTTTTTTACAATCTACTACTTTATATCCATAACCATGAGAATTATAACAATAGCAATTAGTAATAGGTTTGAAAGACTTACCTGTGCAATATCTTTTCATATGACCAATTTCATTGCATATAAAACATCTACCTCTGAATTTGTGTCTGAATTCTTTGGATGGTTCATCTTGCTTAGGTTTATCAACTTGCTCTATTTTCTTAGGCTCATCATTTTTGTAAATAAATCAACTAATTCAATCTCTCTAGACACTTCAGTAGAAATGCTTGATTCAATATTACTCAGATCGGATTCTTTAGGGGATTCAACAACTAGGTCTAGTTCTTTTCTAATTTCAACTTTCTTGGCTGATTTTTCTCCAATAAGATATCCAAGACTTGTTTTATCATAAGAGAGTCTCTAGTGAAATATTTGTTCATCAATTTTCTCACTACTGAAATAAAGTTTCTCTAACTATTGTTTATTTTGTGTCAATTCAACTTTCATAATGGTATTGTAATTTTCTAATTCTGCATACTCAATCTTAATAGAATCTAATTTAGATGTTACTTGACTCAACTGGGATCTAACATCTATGTTCTCATATTTCATATCATGTTCACTCTTACTATCATCTTTCTTAAGACTCAACTTAAGTTCAATGATTTTCAACTCATTCTTCAAGATCTCATTTTCTTTCTTGAGATTTCCTACTTCATCTTTGTTAGTATTCTACACTTTTTATTCATCACCAAATTTTAGATCATCTATCTTATCTTTCAGTTTACCAATGTAGACTTTAGCATCTTCATATCTATCTTTCAGATTGTCTCTTTCTTTTGTAAGAAGATCAATCTTCTCAAGAGCTTCTTCAAGATTTCTCTTTAATTGTTCCATATCCATAGGATCTTACTCAAGATTTTAATCCTCTTCAGAGTAACTATTCTATGTTACCAATTGTTAAAAATAGATAATATTAAGATGGGGTGAATTGGTGTTCTACAAACTTTTTCCCACAACTGAATATTGTTAATTACTCTATAACTTGCATATGAAATTAAACTAACAATGTTGAATAGTAAATATAAAAATACATAGAAAGAACTCATAACACTATTATTTGTTAACTAGGGAAACCCTAGCCAAGGGAAAATCCTAATGGGAATGATACCCGCTAGATGATTCACTAAAAAAATGAATCATGTTAAGGATATTGACCTTATTACGAGTCTATAAAGTACATATAGTGTCTTGAATCCTTGTTAGAGGACTAGGCCTTGTTGTAAGCCTCAACCCTATTAGGATTTTCTTCAACCCTATTAGAAGTTGGTAGATCAAATACAATGTTTGCAAGAAGAGCCCACTGCCCTAACATGCAAATATACAATAAAGTTATTTACAAGTATAGGCATACAGACAATACTTTCTAACTACTAAAACTTGCACTTGATCTGATCATACATCAGATTTTGTATCACATAAGGCTCGCATATCTTTCAGGCTATCCATACAATAGTTCACATGTTGTGCATCTTACTCATTATCTGTGCAAGATAAGATCTGTACTTATACCTTGCACATTAATAAATCGTTGTTGAGTCAGCCTTCATGTCTTTACATAGTTAACATAATTTAAAATAACTTATGGATTGATATTTCACAATGTTGGCTCATCATGACTTAGTAATCATTTTGTCACCAAAATAATTCCTTAAGTTTTACAATTCATATTTCTTATATGCTTTGTTTTGTCCTGTTAAATACCTGAACTAGTAAATTGAATGTAACTTGTGTCATACTATCCATACACATCTACGCACTTATCTACATTGTCATGACATTTTCATAAAGCTATCCTCAACTATGCATTAGTTTATTCAAAGTGTATCATCTGTACACATCACATTTGTCTTTGTACTATTGTAAACTGTCTAACACTTAGACAATTTTCTAACTGTAAATGCATACATGGAATTTTGAATACATATTTCCATAAATGACAACTCTCTAGACATCTAACTAACCATATTTCCAACAATACATACATACATGCATACATACATATATAGATATCACAAGGGCACGACAACAAGATGCAAAGATCACAAGGGAATGACAACAAAATATAGTGATCACAAGGGCATGACAATGAAATCCAACTCTCCACTGATCTCCACCAATGTTTAGAGCTCTCCACCCTCTTTTGTGTGTATCTCTCCACAAAAAGTCAAAACAAATGGGGAATGATTAATGTCATTTTTTTTTATAATCCATAATCCCCAAGATCTCTCTGTATATATACATACATACATAGACACATAGATATGCGCATATGTATGTACACACACACACATATATATGTATATACATACATATATATACATATATACATACATACATACATACATATGCACATACATATATACATATATACATACATATATACACACATACATGAAAATAACCTATGCTACATTTTTTGGAGACATAGGAGAAGTTACTACCGGCTTTAGTACTTAATAACATTCTAGATTAATAGTGATGCCCAAATTAATAGAAGTAGTAGATACTTGGGATCCTTGTAGGGAGACTTTGCCAATACATGCATGGTTACATCCTTGGCTTCCATTGTTGGGCTAGCATATGGATCCTTTATATCTAACCATTCATTATAAATTGAGCAATGTACTTTATGCTTGGCATGCAAGTAATGCATCTACATATGCAATTTTATCACCTTGGAAAACTATATTTGATCCTACTAGCTAGGAACAAATGATTGTTCATTTTATTGTACCTAATGTGATGACAGTTCTATAGGAATTTGTAATCAGCCTAGCTAATTAGCAACTAGACCCTTTTAACTAGGTTATGGCTTGTTTCTTTCTAAAAATATTTGTTATGATATGTTTTTGTAGAATTTATTGTGAACTCTGCCTATTTTTTGTGGTTTCCATTATTTTTGTACAAGATCTTGAGGTAAGTCACTTAGCACGGGTTGAGTGAGTTTTATTATTTGGATTCTAAAATATGTATGCAGCTGGATCAATTTTTTGTGCCAAGATCTCTCTGTATATATACATACATACATAGGTAAACATATATGTGTGTGTGTGTGTATATATATATATATATATATATATATATATATATATATATATATATATATATATATATATGTATGTATATGTGTATATGTATATGTATATGTGTGTATATATATATGTATATGTATATATATATATATACATACATACATACATATATACATTTACACACACACACACACACACACACACACACATATACACACACATACATACATACATATACATAAATAATAGTAATATATGTATTGCATCTGCATTTTCTTTATCATTGCTCATAAGAGTTTTTCAAATTTGGGAACCACTTCAACATCATTTTCATGGTTTAGAGGTAATGTCATTGTGGCAAAGGCTTTTGCAAGGGAATGAGCCTCATGATTATGGCATTTACATAGAACTAGAACTTGCTTCTTCAACTCCTCACACTCAACTCTTTACTGAATTTATTCTTCCAACAATGAAAATAGCTGTTACAAATTCTTGGGAGCCAAGGGATCCCCTAAACCTATGCTACATTTTCTGGAGACATGGGTGTTGGTGTAAATAAGTATTTACTATTTACACTTTACTTAAGTTTACTTAGATTAATGCATTATTTTATTATTTATTAGTTAGTCACCTAGAAGTATGCGTACTCTTGTGAGTTGTCATGTTAACAACACAAGAGTTCGCACCTCTTTTATGCACATGGTGTCTACAACATCTCTATGTGATATACACCTTGTCATACTTATCCTCTCATCTACAATGAAGAATAAGATGTGTGCCTAGTTTTCATGCTTATCTTATATTCTAGTTCTTTCTAAAACCATTCTAGATGCATCTTAGAGGCCTTTATATACAAGCACTCCTAGAGTGTATGCAATAAAAATACATCAATTTTGGATATTTTGATTCTAATCATACCTTGTTGGTCTATTCTTATGCTTGTGCTTGAGTTCCTTGATCTTGGGTGATTTTTTCCTAAGGCAAATTCTTACATGGTATCGAAGCTATACCAAATTCTTACATGGTATTAGAGCAGAGGGAGCTTCTCTTCACATAGTCATTAGAGACCATTTTTGCTTCACCTCTTGGAGGACCTTGATTTAGATCCAGAGTATTGCAATCATTAGGAGTGTCTAGAGCCAAAATGGACCTTGCTATTGCATCTGGAGCATCAATTTTGTGAATTTTGACTATAATTTTGCCTACCCTAGGCCATTGTCAAATCTGAGGCAATTTTTTTTGCAAATCGGCACCCAAAGGCCCAATTTGCGAAATTGGCATGATCACTTCAGATCTGTACATTTAATTTTTAGATCTACATTTTTTGCATGTGCATCTGTGCAAAAAGTTTCAGATCTGCATTATATTCTGAAATTTTTTTGGCCATTAGGCCAGTAGGACAGATTTTTTGCAGGTGAAGATTCGAGCTTGTAGGTGAAATCAGATAATTGCATCATATTCAAAAGGTCAAAAAACCCCCAAATTGACTTTTGTTTCATCAAAATCAGACATCTAAGGTGAAATATAGAGTCATTTGATTTTTGAAGGCACGACAACAGTTATTTGGGAAAAATAATTATAGCGGCCATTTTCAAACAACAATATCTCCCTTATACAGACTCCTTTTTTCAAGCAATTTTTTTTTTTTTGGTAGAATTTTGTGAGCTACACATTGGTGCAAGTGGTTTGAGATCGTTGTTCCTAAATTTTTTTAAAACTTGCAAATCTTAATTTTTGCCACTTCAAAGGCTTAGTACGGACTCATCTGGACACATAATCAGGTTTCTTTTTTTTGAAAGTGTATGCTTTTTTGTTTGCTTTCTAGATCTGCAATCAGATTATAGGGTTTTGTGGATAGAAATACTACTTTTATAAATAGGCCCTAAATTGGCCATTGTAATCACACTACCTATAAAGTATCAAATCATACATTGGGGGGGTTGATTGATTTTTTTGCATTTTGGGGGGTTCATTGATTGATCTCATGGAGTCTTGTCACACATGTCAATTTGGTGTTAGACTGAAGTTGACACCAAGGAACTATCACAAATGGAGTGCTTTGATACTTGATCATCTCAGAAAACATCAAGAAATCCTTCTTTATCTCTATTCGCAAATATTGCCACCTAATTTTACTAGGAAACATATTTCTAATCTTCTTAGATTTTTGTATAAAAGTATGAGTAAGGAATTTCTTGCTCCTCTTTGTATGGCAAGTTTTCCTCATGATATTTGGATGGCTCTTTGGGAAGCATATAGATATCCATGAGTTCTTATATTTTTCAAGGACATTCTACAACTAGTCACTCAAGTTATGGTACCCGCACCTCCAGATGAGATCACACCTCTTGATGGTCCTGTTGCTACTACTGATCCAGTTCTAGCCATAGATGTATCTAATTTAGTGTAGCAGGATTTACCATGTCTTCCTACTTCAGCTTTATGGGATGACTTCCTTCCAAACATTGCAAGGTTGTTCATGGAGTCTCACATTGAAGATGTAGGAGACATCACTGATGACATTTTTCTTCTCTTTGTTGAGGCGACTACTTCATCCATAGCCACAGTGATAGGTCTAGCACAGCAGGATACACCTATTCTCGTAGCTCCAGCATCAGTGGATGACTTTTTGACAGACATTTTAGGTTTGCTCATGGAGTCACATATAGCAGATTTGGGAGACACCATTGATGATATATCTTCTCTTTGATGAAGAAGATCCTTCTTCAGTTGTCACAAGGGCTCACTCTGACCCTCTTGTCCATTCTCTACATGATCAACCATACTAGGTTGATATGATTGTGGATCCTTATGTACAGCAATTGTAGGAGGTATCTTTATCATTTGAGGAGATGCTTCTTTGAGACATGTCCTACATCCATACTTGCGAGATTTGAACTTGTTCTTTTCAACAATGTTGGAAGGGGCGACCATCAACATCGACACAAGGATAGTTGAGCAAGTTTCAGAGACACCATTCATCATTCATATTCCTTCTACACATAGGGCAAGCATCTCATTTGTACCTCTGTCATTGTTTCTTCCAAAAAGGACGAACATTATTCAGCACTCCTGGATCAGCTTCCACATTGGATCAGCTATCATTGATCAGCATTCTACATTTTGGGAGGACGGGGGGGGGGGGGGGGGACTTCCTTGTCTCCTTCTTCTCTTTTATGGTGGGGAGGGGGGGGGGGGGGGGGGGACTTTTTCCTTTGTTAGTACCCAATATGGGCACAGTTTTAAAAAAATTAATTTATGATTTTTAACCGCCTTGAACCAAGATTCAAAGAAGTTTGAAGTGATTCAGTGGTTCAAATTGTTCATTCTGTAGGTTTAGTTCAAGTAATGTCCAAATTCATTTTCCAAAATACAAATGCATTGATTTGGAGAAATTCAAAATCCATGTTTGATTCAATACTAGAATTCAGTGGTTGTCAAGATTGAAGTTCAACCTCAAGAGATAAAGGAATTGTTTTGATGGAAGTTGCAAAGGCTTGGCACAATTTAGAAAAAACACCCTTAAATGGGCAGGGGTTCATGATTCTTCACACATATTGGAAACACCAAATTTTTCAAAAAAGAAGATACTCGCCACAATTAATTTTGAAATAATTACCATAAAAAAGTACAATTTTGACAGATGAATCCAACTTGAATGTTGAATAAAGTCAGTTACACATTGTTGTTTGAGTCACAATTTGGGATCTAGAGTTTCCTTTTCAAGAAAGGAGCATGAATCATTGTCTAAAAGATGTTGGAGGTGGCATTCTATTCACAATTTGCAGCTCAAACAACCTAAACCACAATGAGCCTATTCCTAATTTAAAGGCTTAGATCCAACAACTCGAGATGCAAAGGTCGATGTGATGAATTGAAGTCATTAATGACTCCAATTAAATTGGTGTGCAATGATGTAAATGCATTGGAGTAGTCTTCATATGGTGAGAGCAGGGGATTAATGAGGCATAACATCAGAACCGTGATATGAAGAATAAATTTATGGCAGAGAGGAAGGCTTTGTTAAATAGATTCCATTAGCAAAGGAGGGTGGTCGGTTTGGTATAATTTCGAACACCAAGCAATGGATCTCAAGCCTCTCTATCGAAGCAAAGACTTGGAACTCGTCGGTAATGAATCATTCAACCAACCGCATCTCCTCACAGGTAGTATTATCATCAAGGAGCCCAGAGATGATGTATAAGATATATCGACTGCTTGACAACATGCCATAGGGAAGTAAACTTTCAATCTCAAGTCTATGGAAAAGATCGAGAGTATGCATGTTCTATCTATTAAATGATAGTGGCCAAATTGGCTTAAGTACACACAAGGTAAAGTAATTGGGTCTTTAAATAATGAAACCTGATCACTTCCCCATGTTCGGGTACTCGGATATTTGAAATCAAGTTAGTCCATGTATTGGCCTGACGGAAAGTCATAAAGGGATGGGTGAACACGAGTTAAGACAAGTGTTATGGAAAGATCGCGGGCTCCCAGTTTTTATACATCAGAAGAATTATTTGAAACCCAATTTGAGGAAACCATGCAAATTTGACTTGAATCTACAATACAGCATACAGTACGACATCAGCAATAAGAAGGGCTTCTGCATCGAACAACCCGACCATGTTACTTCTCATCTTTTCTCATGTAACCCGAACTCCTTCAAGTAATTGATAGACCAGTGATATGTGCTAATATGTGGAAAGAGGCATAGGTGCAGTCCAAAATGGAGGAGCTCAATTCCACGGCAACCAACAGCAACTTGAGAAGGTTGTCATTGAGTTTTGAATTCATATACTCGCAAAGAGTTAATTTATGCAAACATTCGGGTTCCCATGTGGGTGAGTGATACCGTGGGGATATATAATATCATGACTGGTCTTTATAACATCAAGACATCGACAGTGGCAATAGCAATTAGAGCTCTACAGGCAACACGGATCAAACCACCTGATGGTGGATGTTGTACAAGTAGTTTCCGCAGCAACCGCTTGACAAAATGCTCAAGCTTGATAAGAATATAAAGCATCTCTTTCAGTACCAATGTGTGATGGAAATAGCAAGTGTAGGAATCATGTAACCCGTGGAAAATTTGAAGAGATTGACAATGTTTATGTTCCCTAACACAATGTCCATGACAAAAGGATTTGCACCAAGAGACATGGATTGGGAATATGATTCCTTTATATCGGCCTGATTTCTTAAATTTTTTTCTTTTGACTCAACATGTGGTCTGGAAAGTAGGGAAATTATCAGAGTTTTATTGATCTCTTTATAATGACTCCCGTGATACTTTCTAATGACAGTGAGTATGGCTAGTAGACATATGATATATATGGCCGCACCATTGGTGTTGTCCACAACATGGAGATCACATAGGGAATGACTTAGTGTTATGATCACAAGTGCCCATGAGTAAAGTTTGAAAAAAAAGCAAACAATTTATAATGTTTTATTAAATACCCTCAACACTTTACTATTCTTAAAAGCAATAGGATGTGTACTTTTATATTAAAATGATATGAGGATAGGGAAATAAGAGCGAATCAGTTTTGTAACTAAAATGTTATAGGAAAAGGAAAGAGATAAATAGGTCAGCAAAAAACAAATCAGGGGTTCCACTTTTTCTTCTAGAGATTGCAGACTATGTGCTACAGCAGGAGGAGAAGTTTTTCCAGATTTGTTCAAGTTCTTGTGAGGAAGAGAAGGCAGAGCTTGTGTTTTTTGAACTATGTGTTAAAGAAATGGATAAATTTTGATTTGTTTTATGTAATGCAAGGGAAGAGTTTCAATTTTCTTTAGATAGTGGCTTTGACTATAAAATGTGTAAGAGGATCTTTGTTCTCTTTTACACTTTAGAGAAGGGAGACTAGAGGATATTTGCATCAAAACTTTGATTTTGGGGTAGTTTCTTTCCACTGATCATGATCTTTGTATTGTTTTCAATTTTCTCTAAAATACATTTTAATGTCACTGTTTTCTGATTACATTATCATTTCAAGACATCTTTAAAAGCTTTGATTTTTCATTTTCTCAAGAGGGTGGAAGATACACTCTTCATTTTTACTTTGTACCACAACATTTTAGCAAATGAACTTTATGTTATTTGTTGTTCTTTTCTTTCAGTCACTTAGTTTCTGCATCTATTTCATGTTTACGAGTAGATGTTTGTAAACCTTTTGTGCTTTCTGGTTAAAAGCACCCATATTTCAATTCATTGTAAATCATGTACGAGGAGCTATACCCAATAAAATTTAGAGGAAGGTTATCAATCCAATGATAACCTATCCAACTATTAGTGATGATTCAATCTTCTTATCTGGGCATTTAGAGTTAATTTGTGGTTATTTCTTCGAAGGACAATCTATTCACTAACATCCTCTTATGGCTTTTTGTCCTTCTCCTATTTCTCTATTGTATGTACTTGATGTATATCATAATGGGAGAGTCTTGATTACTCCATCCATCCATGCATCTTGTTTTTTCATCTCTCTTTTTGGGGGAGGGTTTTTCCCATGAGGTTTTCCCTCTTTCTCCTCTTTATGAGAGATTGCATTTTTTTTTGTACATGGGTACCTAACATGGCCTCATAGCTAGGACTCATCATACATTTCATCCTAGTTTTTGTGAGCTTAAGTGCATTCCCCTAAGTTGCAATTAAGGGGGGGTGTTGGTGTAAATAATTATTTACTATTTACACTTTACTTTAGTTTACTTAGGTTAATACGTTATTTTATTATTTATTAGTTAGTTACCTAGGAGTATGTGTACTCTTGTGAGCTGTCATGTTGACAACATAGGAGTTTGCACTTCTTTTATGCACATGGTGTCTATAACACATGAGATAGCACTCTAATTAATCACATGGTGTCTACAACATCTCTACATGAGATATACCCTGTCATACTTATCCTCTCATCTACAATGAAGGATAAGACGTGTGCTTAGTTTTCATGCATGTCTTATCTCCTAGCACCTTCTAGAGACATTCTAGATGTATTTTAAAAGCCTTTATATATAGCCACTCCTAGTGTGTATATACATGCAATGACAATACATCAATCTTGGATATTGTTATTTTGATCATACCATGTTGGTCTATTCTTGTGCTTGTGCTTGAGTTCCTTGATCTTGGGTGATTTTTCCCTAAGGAAAATTTTTACAATGGGAGAAGTTACTTATGGCTTTAGTACTTAATAACATTCTGGATCATATAGTGATGCCAAAATTAATAACAACAGTAGATACTTGGGATCCTCACAAACAAACTATGCCAATACATGCATGGTTACATCCTTGGCTTCCATTTTTGGGCTAGTTTATGTGATGTAGGAGCATCAGGACATGCAAAGATCCCTAAAGAAGAAAAAAGAATATGGATCAGAGGCAAGGATGATTTTAAACCAATCAATTGGCATGTGTTGAAGCCAATAATGGCCTTAGAAGGCTTTAAAGATGACCATTATCGATTTTGAGTGCTACTTAAAACAAGGAGGAACGACATGAGAAAGAAAATGTATGCTAGAAATTTTAGAAGGATCAGTTGCAAGATATGGAGTGGAAGAAGTTGAGAATGGAGGTGAAGAATAACACACTAGGTGTAAGACAAGAAAGTGGTTTGGAGTGGAATGTTTGGAGTGGAAGAAGCTAGAATGGATTTCAATGAACACCCAACTTTCCAAGTATACCCATACAAATAAAACCTAAATAACTAATGCAGCTTTCAGGAACACTGTGAAAAAAATTGCTATTTGAATTTTTTTTTTAAATCAAGAGTAGAGATAAAATACCTATGTAGGGGATTCAATAACAGTGCCAAAAAACTTCAAAAAACTACTCTTTGAATAAATACTTATAAAATATTTAAGTCTTGTCTCAAAACTATAACCTACAAAGGAAAAAAGATGAATTGAAGTGAAGAAACATTATAGACCCTATCTAAAATTAATCTTAAAATAAAATTTTAGAACTAGAGTTCATAATTGTACATTGAAAACTACTATTTTAAAAAATTAGGTAAGTGAAGGAATAATAGAGGTCCCTCTACAATCAATTCTTAAAATTAAAATTTAACAAATTGAGAAGGAGAAATTATACAAGCCCTACCGATCTTGAGCTGCCCGGTGAAGAGTCTATGCTTTTTAAGGCAAAAATGGATTCATCATGTTTTTCCATAGTCAAGCACATGCACTATTCGTGTTGGACTTATAGGTTTGGTGACAACACTTGGACTTTTATTCTAATACCATGTGTGTTTTTTTGTAGTGTTCATGAGGAGATTTGGAGGTGGATGTGCATTGTAGGAGTGCACTTGGAATCAAGCCATGAATCATGACATAGAAAAGGTTTTTATCTGAGTTTTCATTTTGAAGAGGGTTAGAAACTCCAAATTGATATAGTCAACAAAAATAGAGACCTTTTCAACATCTATCATACCCTAACTGCTAGCAATGTAAATGCATTGAAGGTGTACATTAGATGGAAAAGCTCTTACAAACATGTAGAATCATAGCCAAGGGAATTGGATTATCTAGAAAAATGGTTGAAAGGAACACCACTTTTGGATTTGAACAGTTTCATTAGTTTTCTTAAAGTAATGAAAATTGTACATGTATAGATTCTTGATGAGTTATGTTTGTAGTTGATAAACCTAAAGTGGCCTTATTGCAAATAGCTAATACCATGTGGAGGATAAAGTCTAAAAACATTGGCAAAAGCCTCCACGTGGTTGTCAGAATCTCTAAGAAACAAATGGGAAGGTAAAAATATAGTTGGAATTAGTCATGTGCACATATATAAGAAGTGTTAAATCATTTGGTAAATGCCTATGAACCCTTCATATTTACTGTTTGAGGAAATTCCTCAATGAAATGCACTAGTTAAAAATGCATTCAAAATGCAAGGAGAAAAAATGAAAATTGAATGGATGTAAAAGAATGGATTATTATGATAGATAAAAGTATATCATTGCTTAATTCAATAATGGAAAATTGTGGAATCATAATAAAACCAAGATTAGGACATTTGAAGAACTATAGATGCTCCAGATTACTCTTGAGAGTCTAAGACAATTACCAAGATAGACCTTTTCTAAGTTTTGAGCCAAGATAACATCAAACTCTACTTAACCATCCTATCTTCTAATAAAATCCTTTAACAATAAGATTAGATAAAAATACTTTTCAATCTGAAACAGGATTAATATGTAGAACGGAAAGCTAAAGGTATTGTCCATACTTCATTGACAACACAGATACATTCATTTGCAAAAATTTAAAACCCTAACTAACTTAATCAAAATTTTATACAATCAGCTATAATAAATAATTAATATGAGAGTAAACTTGGAAGAATCTGAAAATCAAATTTATTTTCATATTAAAAATTCTTTGTTTTGAAATCCAATAGAAAACTTAAAATTGCTACATATCTTCACAATGTAATATCAAATACAAATAAATACTCTTCTTTAAATTCTATTATTTAATTTTATACTACATCCCTACATGTTCCCTATTAATAGTTATTTCTTTAAAATTCCACTTAGTATTATTAATAAACCCATATACAAACTATGCAATGAAGTCAACCTTGTTAATCTCTACTAAGATCATTCATAACCTATTTTCTTTCCATAATCTATTGATTACTCATTTCATTGTCCATTCATCTTCTTATGGGATAAAAGGATAGGACAACAATCTCCCCAATCAAATATCATGTAAGTTTAATTCAAGTGGCATAATCAATATCTACTAACCTTGTCCTTACGAGACCCTAGGTTGAAATCCCCTACAAACTAAGATAGAATTTTGATTAAGGTTTTTACTTTACTTTTAATCATTTATTTTAACTAACTCCTCTTTTTTTGTATTTAATATCTTATTTAATGTTCACTTTCAATTAATTTGAGCATAGACATACATTGACACAAGGAGATGAGAGAACTATGGCCCAAAGGCACACCTACTAGTCAACTAACCTTGTAGATTTAACTCAATGAAAGCAAATAAGAAAATTTAAAAAGATCTCTATGTATATATACATACATAAATACATAGACACACACACATATGTGTGTATGTATGTCTATATACACACATGTACATAAAGAGAAGCTTCTCTATATATACATACATACATAGATAGATACACACACATGTGTGTGTGTGTGTGTATGTATAAATCCACATACGTATAAATAAAGAGAAGCTTCTCTATTCACTTGTTGAGGGAAATATAAAGAGATACATGTTTAGAAGGAAACAATAAAGCATTTACATAGATACCTCTTCCCCCCTTGAAGAAAATTGCAGAGCAAGGGCACGAAGATCACAAGGGCATGACACGGTAACAAAATTGTAGAGCAAGGGCATGACATGACAACAAAATCACAAAGAAAGTGCACAAAGGTCACAAGGGTGTGACAATGAAATGCAGAGATCACAAGGGCATGACAAAAAAAATGCAATGATCACAAGGGAATGGCAACAATATCCTAGATCTATACTAATCTCCACCAACAGAGCTCTCTACTCTCTTTCATGTGCAACTCTTCACAATCAATCAAAACAAATGAGGAATAATTAATGTCTTGTTTTCTTTTTCTTTTTTGGTTTATAATCCATAATCCACAATCCATAAGATCTCTCTGTATATACATGCATACATGCATACATAGGCACATAGATATGTGTGTGTGTGTGTATACACATATATATACATATACATAGATGTATACATATGTATATACATACATACATATATATACATATATACATACATACATATATGTTGCATACATACATGAAAACAAAAATACACTTTCTAAAAGTTTACAATTGTTCAACAAAATTAATGCTTTACAATAAAATGCACCTAAAGAACTATTAGCTCAGAAGTAATAAAATGGTGTTGAAACAATACAATAAGTGCTTGACATGAGAGGTTTGCAAGTGAGGGTGTCAACCAATCTTAAAAACTTGAATGCTAAATGAAATCTATTGATGATCAAGCACCTATGCTAGAGTTACAACACAATTTGAAGTTGATTTTAGATATGGTAGAGGAAAATATTCAGAAATTTGATAGATTTTGTGGCAATATACTGGAAGGAGAAGGAGTGGCTTTAGAAAGAGACTATATGGAAGAAACAACAGCTAGAAAACATAGAGGATATTATGGTAGCCACTGGATAGAATCTAGGAAAGTATTGTAGTAGGTACTATGACATTAGAATCACTTGCAAGTGTCTTTGAGAATTTACAATCAAAATATCGGGAGGAGTACAAGTTATACAAATTGTCATGTATTGCATCTAAATTTTTTTATAAGATTATTTCACGTATTGGCATAGTCTACCTGTAATGATCCCAAGTATCCATTTTTTATAACAATGTTTCAAGGTTACAAACCACTTCAACATTTTTTGCATGGTTTAGAGGTAATGTCATTGTGGTAGAGACTTTTGCAAGGGAATGAGCCTCATGATTATTTCATTTATATAGAAGAAGAACTTGCTTCTTCAACTTCTTACACTCAACTCTTCACTGAAATTATTCTTCCAGTGGTGAGAATAGCTGCTACAAATTCCTGCGAGCCAAGGGACCATGGACCTATGCTACATTTTTTGGTTACATGGGATAAGTTACTACTAGCTTTAGTACTTCATAACATTCTGGATCATATAGTGACACCCAAATTAATAGTGGTAGATACTTGGGATCCTAGCAAGGAGAGTGTGTCAATACATGCATGGTTACATCCTTGGCTACCATTGTTGGGCCAATGTATGGAGCCTTTATATCCTTGGCTACCATTGTTGGGCCAACATCTAGAGTTTATTTATTTTACTATTTGGATTATGGAATATATATTCAGTTGGATCAATTTTTCTATTGCACTGTGATGTAATAAGCACCTTTAAAAAGACCTCTTTATATATATAAAGATATATATGTTTAGAAGGAAATATAAAGAGATACATGTTTAGAAGGAAAAGAAAAGAACATTTACATAGGCCCTTGAAGAAAATTGCAAAGCAAGAGTACGAAAATCACAAGGGCACGCGACGAAAATGAAATTGTAGAGCAAGGGCAAGGCAACAAAATACAGAGATCACTAGTGCCTAGAGACCCTTAGGGACACTTCCATTCAATATGGTTGATATTATCAAAGGTACATTATGGTTGAAATGAGGTTGGTCCTAGGATAAACCAAACCAACTGGAGCTAATGAAGTAGATGATTCAATCCTAAAACAAATAGTTTGAAAGATACAAAACCTTGCTCATTTTAACTGAGCAACATTGCAACTTTTGGCAATAGGCAAGATACGGATGCCAAATCTAAAAAAAGTCAAATCTCTAAAAACTAAGATAGGTTGTTGTAGACCTAGATAACATGATCATGTAGCACTTGATAGTTTTTCAATAGCTTGTATGAGCTTAGAGAAATGTCTGATCAAAGATTGCAGTCCAATGGTTCTTAGAGACCCTTTGGGACACTTCCATTCAGTGTGGTTGATACTATTAGAGGAACATTATCACTAAAACAAGGTTAGTCCTAGCCTAAACTTGACCAACTAGAGCTAATGGAGTAGATGATTCAATCCTAGGACCAATAGTTTAAAATATATACAACCTTGCTCATTTTAACTGAGCAACATTTCAACTTTTGGCAATAGCCGAGATATAGATGCCAAATCCAAACAAAGTTGAATCTCTAAAAATTGAGATAGGTTGTTTTAGGCCAATATAACATGATCTTGTAGCACCTGATAGTCTATCAATATCTCACATGAGCTCAGAGAAATTCTCGATCAAAGATCAAAGATCACAGCCCAATGGTGTTTAGAGACCCTTAGGGAAGCTTCCATTCAGTGTGGTCGATACTATTGGAGGGACATTATGGCTGAAATGAGATTGATCCTAGCCTAAATCTAACCAACCTGAGCTAATACAGCAGTCGTGGATTGCTAGGAAAAGACAAAAATTGCTCATTAGGTCCTAAATTGGTCAAAGGTTGCTCAATGAGCCAAAAGTTGCTCAATAGATTAAAATTTGTTAGGGATGGGAAATTAAGGTATTAGGTTACTTAATAGGTCATGAGAATCTTAACTAGGGTTCTAGAATAGTCCTAGATGGAGCCATTTGACCAAAAATTGCTCAGAAGTTGCAAAGTTGCAAATGGAGGTTTGGGAAGTTGTAACTACCCATGCTTGGGTATGTGAGCATGGGGAACATATTTTGGAAGGTTAGAAGGTTTCTAGTCATATTCCACATGTATGTACCTATTGTATAGATTGTTGCAACATTTTTTATTATTTTTGGAGTGCTTTAATGCCCTAGTATGACTGTGTATGGATTAGGACAGATGATCCGACTTCATATATTAATAGAGTGATTTTTTCATCTTTTTTTTGCATATCTAAACTTGTTTTGAAGTTATTAGATTATGGAGTTGAGGAATTTTCTTGGTGACTAGTTTGTGATTCCCATTCATAGGGCTGCTATCACAATAATAGCTCTGGCCTAATCGTCCATAGTGGAAAATGTGTGAAACCTTGTGGGATGATAGGTTAGGCCTTATAAATAATGTTTTTTCTTTATTTTGCATTTGTTTGACTAGTTTCCAAGCTATGGAATGATGCCCTAGGGTGGCTACTAGGAGTAGGTGAGCTAGGATAGTTTAAACATGTTGTAGAGCACACCCATGATCAATTTGGGTCAATCCAATGGCATGCCTAGAAACCCTAAGATTTTACTTTGAATGAGCAAGTGGTTGGAAATATTGATTTCAGGTTTGAAAGGATCTAGAATCTTTTTGGTAAAAATTGGTCTAGAGGCCTAAAAGATATGCTAGAAACTAGGGCTTGAGGATGAATAGGGCTAGTAGGACTAGTGCCTTAATAAGGGGTATTAAGTATACACTAATAAATCTATACAATGTGAATGTAGGAAAGAATGAGAGTTTGCAGGTGGAGAGTGTTTGGGGGAGTTTGATGGTGTTTTGGAGTGCTTTTGGGGTCATGAAATGGAGCCATAGGTGTAGCAGAAAAAGATATAGCCATTAAAGGGGGTCTTTTTATGATGGAGTCCATCTTATAATAGTCTAAGGATGGTTTAACAACTTTCATTTTCCACGCATGGTGTTGGGAGGTCAGACATTGAGCAAGCCCTAGATTTTTGGGGTTTTGGGCTCCAAATTAGGGCTTTCATATCCAAAGGTGTAATAGAGTTAAATTGCATGCATATTACTCTAATTAGATCCATTTCATGATAGTTTTGAAAGTGGAAAGAACTAGGAGTACACCCATGATAGGGTTGCATTGAAAATGTGGGGTATTAGGCCTAAAACCTAAAAATAAACCAACAATTTTTGGAATGGATGTTGCAAAACAAGTGGGGTTTATTTCTATGTATGTTTAATAAATTGGAAAATGGTATTTGAATAAATAATTTTTTGGGAAAATTTGGAGAAATCTACAAATTTCTCATTGGGCAGGACTAGTAGGACAGTGTTAGAAGAGGGTAGTATGGCTGTGGGTGATTAACCATTGAAACCTATCACTTGGGGAGTAGTGTATATGTTATTTGAAAGGTATTGAGACATTTGGAATTTAGGAACACCTACTAGAGAGATTCAGGTGTGTTGGGTTGGTTGGTTTGAAAGCAACCATAAAGCATGGGGCGTGGTTGAATGCATGGATATGGAGATGAGGAAGAGGATTGAGGTTGTGGAGTATATTCAGGCTATGAAATGATGAAATTGACCACTAATAGGTCTATAATTTGGGTTGAGGGCCTAGAGTTTATTCTTTTGGAAGGAAGAGTAAGGTTTTGTTACAAAAGAAAAGAAAACATTAGCATTCTCCTAAGAAGATTTTGAAAATCCTCCATTAGCCTCTGCATCATGATCTCCAACACATATACACTCCTCCATGCCATTTGGTCATTTCCCAACCAGCCTTTTCACTTGGTTGTGCATTCTTGACAACTTTTGCAAGAAATTGCAAAAAATGCACTTTGCAACTTTTTAACAACTTGTTACGCTACGATGCAATTTTTCTCTTCTCATGCTTTATCTAGGGTGGTTGGGTGGTTAGTCACCCTTTAGGACTCCTCTTCAATGCTTTGTAAATTTCTTGCCAAAAGTTTCTCAAGCAACTTTTGAAAGTTGCAAAGTTGCACAATGCAACTTTTACATTTTTTTGCAACTTTTCACCAATTTGGTCAAATGATCTTCCTATCATCTCAAACTTTACCAAAAACCTTACCTATGGTGAAAACCTAACCCTAACTCTTTTTAGACCCTATTGACCTCATGATGAAATCATCATCATGTCTTGTGCCAATCAAAGGATTATTTTAAGCCTAAAAAGGGGTGACATAGTTTGATAGCAAGGACACGGTCCAAAACATCCCATCCAAGCTTTGTATAAGTTGTAGAGAAGCCAAATGGGTATCCAAATCTAAAATTTAATTTCTCATTGTTTTAGGAAACTTGGGAGAAAAATGTAAGAGGACAATCATCTAAATCCATATAAGTTGAAGATAATTGAATTTTTTTTAAGGATATCATCAAACCCACAAAAAATAGTTCAAGAGTTTATAACAAATTTATAACAATAATTTATAATATTTACATCTCTTATCAATTTTATATAGAAAATATGACATCTAAATATGCACATGTTTGACATCTCTTATTGGATATATATAGAAAATATAAAATCTAAATATGCACATGTTACATGTCTTCTCTTTTTTATATACAAAATTTGGCATCTAAATATGCACATGTGACATCTCTTATCGGATTTGTATACAAAATATGGCATATAAATATGCAAATGTTACATGTCTTATCGGTTTTATATACAAAATTTGGCATCTAAATATGCACATGTGACATCTCTTATCAGATTTATATACAAAATTTGGCATCTACATATGCACATCACTACGATGTTGCAACATGTCGCATAACATATATGCAAAATTTTCAAAATTATTCTACCATATGTAGAATGATTTAGTTATACAGAACATAATCAATCAAGGGAACCTTCTAGATCAGTTGTAACCGTTATTGTATCAAGTATTGCCTCGTGATCAAATTCATGTACTTTCCAAAACTTCTTGTTAAGAGGCCTACCACAATACGGTATCAATTAAAAATTTGTTGCAACAATAAGGTTAGAGTAATGAAGAATGTGTTTGTGTGTCTCAAAATCCTCAAATAACTACATGGTAGAATTCTTGATAGGATACCTACATTTAATTGTAAAGACAATTTAAAGTCAAAATTAATACATTATACATGAAAATTTGACTTAAAGAGATCTTCATGGCAGGAGACAAAAATATACTACCTTGTAAGCCATGTGTCTGTCACAATGATGACTCATATTAGGTACTCAATGTCCTCACCATAAATGACTGTAGCTATTAGCTTCTTTTTTACCTCAATACACTGACATAGAAAGTGATTTCTTCCTTCATCATTATTCTCATATGCAATAACTACATATACATGACCTGCATTTTATAGAAGGATAATTTAATGGAAAAATTGAAAGTAATCTATTTTTACCAAGTATCGAATTGATAACTTAGTACCTGGTTCAACTAGATCAAATACATGCTCAATTTTTTTTTATGCTTTAACCTAGTTGAGTTGTAATGTTGTAGGAAGTTAATATGAATCAATTGGATGAAAAGTTCTACAAGATCATTGATCAACCCACTCTTTTGATTCACATTCATCCCATAAATGATGCATACACAAAGAGAAAAAGTATGCAAGCTTTCTAATATGAATAGCTAGTGATGTTGCATTTGAACTTCAAAATGAATGCATCTCACTTGATCCTGTAAGTGTACAACATGTTGGCTCTTGATTTAACAGTTTTGAAAATGACCAAGAAACTAGACCAATGCATCTAAGGCTAGCAAATTCCTATGACATATACACTAGTCTGTAGTCTTGAGCCAACCATAAGGCATAACTCCTTCTTCACTTCAGGCTCTGCAAAACCTAGGCAGGTGAACCTCAGATCCAATTAATATGGTACCAGTGCAAAACATATTCATGGATCTAACAATGCAAATAAAAACCCTTATTTCTCCTAATAACCTATGCAATAACAAAGAGGTGCAGTAGCAAATTACAACTCTATGGAATGCACAAGCTAAGTGAGGGCATCACTTTTAGTTCTTCAACATAAAAGGGAAAGAACATTTGATTAATAATGTTGAGTTCAACAAACTCTCAGATATGCAGCAGTAAGACTTTAATGATCCTATAGCTGACCAGTGCCTAATCCATTGGGCAAATCCATGAACCAAATGCATACATATGGATATCTGATACTTATGTATATATTCAAATATACCATCTATCTATTTACCTTGTAAATAAACATATGTGCTCAATCCAAACCTCATTATTACATGATATCCTTCTCAATAAACATACAACCTTGTTGATTAACTAAAGCATTTACATAACCCCTTGAGTTACAAGCAACAATAAGACAACATACAGCCTTAAGGGACTGCAACTACGATCTAGGCTCTTTGTTCAAAGATCATAAAACATTGAAGCTCACTAAGATAGGAGACAAGATTCAAGATGAAACTCAACCTATTGTTCTTTGTATTAATTTCTTTGAAACAATACAATCATATGCATGAAATGAAAACATGAAAACACCTAACAGATCTGAACTATCTGTATTATCCTTCCTAATGTTGTTCATACAAGAAGAATTTGCTAAAGAAAATGGTTTCACAGTAAAATTGGAACCCTGCTAGTATTACCCAGAGAAAACTACCAACAACCTTCAAAGAATGAAAGCTAGAAAGATATAGGAGAAGATAAATTCTCGGATCTAATCTATGCGTGACATGTGTCCACTTGAAATTCCATCTCCTGCAACTAAATAACCTCTCTCTTCCTTCTACCATTTTGATCTGATTTTATTTTCATCATTACTTGTAACTGATCTTGAAAATATCTTCTATTCAATGATGAAAACCCTTTTTCTTGCCAAAAAATTTGATATGCACCAAGAATGTTGATAAAACTTTGAATCAAATGACTTGAAAGTAATCAAATTTTCCCTAGACTGCATTTTCATGGTCTTTTACCTATATTTAGGTCATTACTTTACCAGAAATCAATTTTGAACTTTGATACTTGAATTCGGTTGCAAGTTAGGATTCTTGGAGAAAACCTTGTATAGCTTGAACAAGTTGCTTCCTATGCAGAAACTAATTGCATAATCAAAAAACTCAAATTCTCTCGATTTCAGTGATATATAATACTACTATGTTCGCCTCTCAGAAACCCCCAGAAAATCAATTTGAAAATCACTCCTCTAGTAGAAGGTTCAGGTCTACACTTTGAAATTTAAAAATTCAAAAATTTAAAAGTTCTAAAGTCACAACTTTAGAAAAAAAAACCTTTTTAATTTAAAATGTGAACATGCATATCAAACCTAGGAAAATGCTTAAAATATTTAATATTTTAATTATTTCACTATTCCCCTTATTTCCATCCGGGTCAGCTCTTCTTTGATTGAGTGCTATGTGGCACTTTATGATTGGCCAACTTGCACAGTCACTACCTCATCATCATCTACACTGACACAGTGCCAGATGTTGCCTTCCCCCAATCTTGTACTTTTTAAGCACCTTGCATCTTCGAGAAGCGGGCATGTGCTGACCGTCAGATTGGACATGTGTCACAATCTTAAGCATTCGTTGTTTGATCTTCTGTTTGGCACCACGTCATCTCTGAGCGGGACCCACTACCACGTGGCAACAGCACACTTACCCACATTACCTATCCAGTGTGCATGTTGATTTTGCGAGTATGCCCCCACCGTTTGATCAGACACATGGCATCATCTAGAGGTCTATCGCCACATCAGTGCATGCAAATTTTTGTTCAAAATTTTCCTTGAGTGACCCACCAGCTAGCCGACCATGGGCCCCACACCTAAGGGTTGGCGATTCAAAAGTGCTTCTCTTTAAGACATCTAGGTATGTGTACATTATGGTATTTAAACATCATGACATCCCAAATCATAACCAATATGGGACTAAAATTTATAATAATTTCTTCAAATAAAAATACATGGCTAGAAAATTAGAGAAAAAACTCTCTTCATGCCTAGCCATGTCAAGGGCAGTCAGATAGATCGGTCGGGGAAAGAGGACATACACAGTGGTCCTAGAACAAATCGCAACCTCATTGCAAATTTTCCCTTGTGTAGGGGTTCCCTTTAAACTAAGATGCCTCCTTTTTATAACAATGGGAATTTCTTATCATGTTGTGTCTTCCTGCTACACTAACTCCCACCATCCTCTTTCTAAAGCTGACTCCCCATGCCACAAGCCCTTTCTCTTTGCATGTGGACTGCTCTATAGAAAGATAGCGTCCCCCACATTTGTTACTCCCCTACCATGCGATTCCCCTTGCAGCATGTTTCCTTTGCTTTCAATGTGCAGACTTCCTGTTGATGCCTTCAACTCATGCCTTGGGTTCCTTCTAATAGGCCTCGAGCTCTATTTTTTACTCCTTCCTTTGACTAGTAGTTTGCTCTTTTTTGGCGTTCACTGTGATTCTTCCTTGCAAAGGAACCTCCCCATGGCCGTAAGTTTCCACTCTCTAAAATGGCACCTACATTGCCTTGGACTGGCGTATGGAGCCCCTTTTTAAACTCTGACTAGCTCCTTTATTTGTTCTTGCATTTTTACTACAAATGTTGTAGTGATTGTGATGACATGTGTTGTACTGGTGGAAGCCAAAGCAATATCCGACCAATCTCTTCTACTGCCAATCGATACAACCACTTAGGCTCAAAAAAGACAACGAGATTTGGATCACTTATTGATGCAAGAAGTAGAGCTTTTGCTTGCATGAGACTCCAAGGAATAACCACCTTGATGCCTGGTGTATGACAAAAGAAGGATTGAATGATAATGCCCACCATAGCCAACAACACCATAAGGAAATCTTATAGTAAGCCCTCCACAATTGAATTCATTTCCACTCTGATAAAAAAACTGTGTAGCTTCATTCTCAATCCTTGGATTTGATCTTACTTTGATGGAATCCTTCTGATCAATAAGATTTCATGCCTCCTTTAATATTTTGGTGAATTTAGTTGGGCCCCAAAATGGGTCTAGCTAAAAAAAATTCATTTTCGAACAACTAAAACCTCAAATTGATCTGTAGAACATATGATACCAATTTGAAACAAATTCCATGACTGAAACATCATTAAAAATAACTTTATCACTTATCTGCAAATTGTGACTTTTTGCTAATAGGGCCTGTCAGTTGGCTTTAAAATTTGACCCGAACATCTAACTAGGCTCTAAAATTTAACATACTAATTCTCTGTTCCACAAACTTACACCCTATCAAATCTCGTCTCATGAAAAATTCAAGGTCAAAAGATATTGACCGACAAAGTTGCCCTTTCAAAACTGCCTACAAGAAAACATGTCAGAAAACACTAAATTGGGTTCAGATCAATCGGCTTTAGAAACTGGGTAAACTGACACTTGGGAAGATGAAAACTAGGGTATTAGTTCAATGTCATGAGGAGAGTATGGATCTATGATTTGGGCTCATGATGAATAACAGGACTCAATTGGCAAGCGGTCAAAGTGGGCTACTCAGATTTTGCAAACTAAAAGCAATGACAGAAATCAATTTTTGCAAATGTTATTGATCTGGAAAAGTGTGCAAATGGATTCGTCATGATCTAAAAACTAGTACACTTAGAGTATTTTCAAAGGACAAAATAGTGGTACAATCCATTTGATCTCACCTATCATAGATTTCAATATATAATGTCCCGAACAGGGGTACCAAACAATCTGCAAATGCTGACACTAGTAAAACTTTTGAAATTGTGTTTAGAATCGCGTTTGAAAACTTATCAAACGGATTCATCATAAGTTGAAACTTGAAAAAAAACAAGTCTTGGATGCCTAAAATATAACATAAAAGTAAATTCATCATTTGGGTCAACTGGGTCAAATTTATAACACGTCAAACAGGGCTTCCCAGAATTTTAAATATTTTGCAAAAGCATGAAAATAGTAAACTACCAACTTTGAGGGATTCAAAACCTAGTCAAATGAATTCAAAATGACTCAAAATCTAAAACATAGGTTTTTAGGTATGGACACTAGACATTTCCAAAGTGGTGAATCACAAAACCTTTTTTGGTGCGAGATATTCAGTTGCAAACATAGCCTCCAGTCGTTGTTTGACACGGGTGAAAATGCAGAATTGACACTAGCTCAAAATAGGACTTCGCCAAATGACTCAGAATGTCAATATAACTTCATGAAATATGTAGATGCACTAAATGGGAGGTGTTAGAAGCATTGAACACCTCTTAGGCCTCAAAGGTACAGCTAGGTACAATCTCATTCAAAGCATTTATAAGGCTCAAATTTCTCAATGGTACTCAAAATTGACCATACAATTCTTAGTCCCAACAGTGGCTCTGTCTGGGGATGCATGCCCCTTGTGGGTATGGCAAGATTTTAGATCTCTAGGAGAAGCAGACCACAAACTTGATAGCAGACCTTCTCTCAAATAGCTTTATTGAAAGCAGGAATAAAAACTACCACTAAGATTATGTACAAACGATGGCGTCGGGCCACCAAAAAGTTTTCACAACTTCTTACCTCTGTCAAAAACTTGATTCTCATTTACATCTCTCTAAGGTAAGCTGGAATTATCTTTCTCAATTTTACCAATCAGATTAGCAGAATCGCGTCACTTGGCAAAATGAAATATCTTTCTTCATTCTCATAGTGCATATACAAATCAACATTAACTTCTACACCATGCTCACTATGAAAAAAAGAATCAACATGCTCATGACTACACAAACTGAACTAAGAATCAAAATCCAACAATGATTCATGCATGCTGATTGGAAACACAAAAACTTCATATTCTACACCAATCACCAAGTTGCATGTACCAAAAACATGCAACTCGCCTTGTGTCTCTGGTTCTGAAGAATATGTGAAATCTGATTGTTGCCTACTTGCAGTAATTTCATTCACTAAATCAGATTTATCTTTCACTAAAACCTCTTCACATTCATAAAACAACTGATTAGTTACCAAGCATGAAAACTCATTCTGAAAGTGTTGATCTAAACTATGTTGATTACAATCAATTTATTCATCTAACTAAATTTTAGAATAAACCTTGAACTTATCTCTACAAGACTTATCAGCACATGAAGAAAATCTATGATCTGATTGACAATATTCACTATTTTCCTTTTCATCACGTGAAACATCAAAACAAATTTCTGCAAGATCAGCATGAAAAGAATTTGAAATAGTATTAAACTTCCCTTCATTAACATTCTCTACGTCCAACAAATCATCATGTGCATAGACATTTGAGGTGCTATCATCTACACCTCCAAATTTTGATAAGGATTATTCGGATTCCACATCCCTTTCTACATCAAACTTTGGGGAAGTAACTTGACTGAATGAAGAAACATTATGATGGAAAATATGAAGATCCTTATAAGAAACACTTACTTGCTTTTGAAAATCATGAGCCAACAAATGAGAGATTTCATCAGAGTTCAAGAAGGCTTCCTCACAAATCTTCTCTTGGCTGTGATTATCATCCAGATGGCATGAAGAATTTACAACAATATCATTAGTATAACAATCTAGAAAATCAAAATTGTTACAAGATTCATTCTTATCATAGCAATCACTACCCTTACTATTGTTACATAATTCCTCAACTTCATATTTACTGTAACCAAGTTTATTTTCACTTTCATATCCATCTTCCTTATGTTGATTGCAATTACCCGATTCATTTGGATTTGAATCCTTCTCTTCACATTCAGAAGACAGATTATCTTTATATATAGATTCATTATATTCATTACTACCTTGACTTTTAGCACACTCATTATCATTAGAAGATATGTCATGAAATATATAATCATCATTTTCCATCTCCTCAATGAATCTTTCAATTTGCAAAAGCCTTTGTAATCTTATAGGTGCTGGCCAATTGACTGAATCAGGTACTAGAACATCAAGAAAAATACTAGGCAGGGAAGATTCCTCGGGTCTACAATGAAAAGGCATCTTATTGATTACTGATTTAATCTTTATATAAAAAATTTTGGCATTTAAACCTTGAGTACTCCCTACCTCAATTCTTATAAGATTGGCAATCCTTTTGTAGACCAGCCTATTCAACATAGCAATGTTATTATTCACAGTTTCTAAACTCTTAGAATTTGGAAAACTAATCTCAGATCTGAGATTTGACTCCATCATAGAAAAAAATTTCTACCTCTTCCTTCTAGTGTTGAAAATCACTGAATAGAGGCTACCATGTTTTGACATTTGACTTCCATGAAAAGAAAACATGAAAACCAAAATACCTCAAGTGCTGATGCAAACTTCGATCTACTGATTTGGCACAGGTGCAAGACTAAAAATCCTTCACACCACTGATCAAACTTTGTAGAGCCACCACCTCCTTTCAAGATGAATGAAATAATCACTTCTATGATTCACTTTTACACTTTAATTTCTTATAACAGAAAATTGCAAACAGCAATTAAAAACTTATGAAGAATTTAAAATTCATTTCCAAGAGACTATCAACAGCTTATGATCTGCCCATACAACTGAAAGTCCTTCAAAATTTTGCAATGAAATCAACTAGGAACAAACTAGTACAGAGATTTGAGAGTCTCCACTCACTCATGTGAGAAATAAAACATAATTTGTCACTTGACAAATCTGAACCATACCTTCAATGTAGGAGAAACTTGCAGATCATTAATCACCTTGAAAAGAAACTAGACTTTATAAATCAATTCTTGACTCTAAACTTTCTCAATAGTACCTGCAAACTGAATTGATTGAAGATAGACCTATAATAGTCATAGAACACAATTTACATCCAATTTCACAACATAATGTTGTAAAGGGATAAAACTTACTGGGGTGCATGAATTTCAGAAAGGATATGGAAAACATCTCACAACCCCACTTTTGTAGCAACACTTTTCTGATGTATTGAATCTTCTTCAAATTCTCAAGGTTTTTCTACCATTCAAATTCAATACAATTTCCTAGTAGAGTTTCCATTTTGTTGGCTCCTAATTTAATAGTTTTGAAAATGATCAAGATGTATATGAGCAATTTTAGTATGCTAATAGAAACCAAATTTAAATAAAGCTTCTACAAACTAAACAAAATTCATAAACTTCAAGATAGACTAAGATGAACTCTCAATTGAGAATATGAGCCATTAATGGACTCTCTCAATGAGAAGCTCTCTTGTTGAGTGGCTTTGTCTAAATAGATAGGATGTATGCTCAAGCTTATGCTTCAAAATGGGCTTCAAATGGAGTTGGAATTTGGGTGTGAGTGTATGGTTTTGATGTAAAATGGCATTATGACTTTACTTCATGGATTGTGTTGTTTTGAAAAGGGGAAAGATCCAATTTATAGGCAAGAGGCTTGAGGGATTGAGGGCTAAGATGCAAGGATGGGAAAAAGCTCATGGAGGGCTCAGATTGCATGAGAGGAGAGCACATGGATTGTGCTTCCTTACAGCCAATCAGGGAGTGACACATGTCACAGGGTGAGAGGATGGAGGAAAGGGGAAGTATGAGTCAACAAAGGAGGTTCAAGGGATAAAATCTTCATAAAGACCCTCATAATGGCTTGTAAGAGCAATAAAAGGGCTTGGAAAAGTCATTTATGGCCTAGTGGGCTTCATAAAGTTTTATGATTGGGATATTTTGAAGGAGATGAGAGGATTTTCGACATGGGCTTGATTAGGAAAGTTCTAAGCATGCTTAGGATTGTGCAAATGATTAGAGGATGGATTAGGATGGTTTAGGATTAGCTTAGGGATAGGCAAGTGGATGGCATTTAATGAGGGTGGGTGAAGGAGGAGATATTTGTTAACTTTGGCTTGGGTTAGTAAGTCTTAACCCATGTTTAAAGAATGTGACAAGGTTAGGAGGGGATTAGGATTAGGTTTAAAGACATCTTCTAGAAGAGTCTAGACTTTGGATGAGGATAAAGACTTTCTAGAATAGTCTAGAACTTCCTAAGATGAGGATGAAGACTTTCTAGAAGAGTCTAGAACTTCTTAGGATGAGGATAAATTAGATTTTTAGGAAATAAATAAAATTTTATTTATTTCAAGGGTTTGGGTTGAGGAGATATTTATTAAAACTTTTTTAATAAACATGAGGATTAATATTTAATCTTAATTAAATATTTTGAGTTGGGATTAGGGGTAGGAAATGATGGGATTAGCCTTTAATCAAAATTAAAGAAGGATTAGAAGATTTTGGAAGAGGTTAGTGGTCTTAAGGAAATTGGCCAAGTTTTGGGCAAAAAATAAATTTTTTATTTATTTTGGGTTTTTTGGTCAATTTATTAATTAAATAATGTTTAAATAAGGAAATAATGTTTAAATAAGATTTAAACATTTTTGGGAGGGATTCCTTAATTAAATATTTTTAATTAAGATAAAGGGATTTAATGGCATAAAAATAAATTAATTAATTAAATAATTAATTAATTAATAAATGATGATGTCATCAAAAAATTTTCAAAAAATAAAAATACTTTATTTTCTAAAAGTTTTTAGGTGTCTACATTTTGCCCCTCTTTGATGTGATGCCGCAAGTGGCATAGCATCAAAGATAAGAAAATAAGATGCCCAAGGCTATAGCAGAAGAGGAGAGAATGGACTGTGAGATGCCCCCTCAAGAAGGCGGCGGGGAGAGAAAGCGAGGCTCAATGGCTTCTTGAAAAGTACAAGAATCTTGGATGAGCAAGGAAACTCAAATTGGCAAAGAGAAGGGGTTGAATTAGCTCAAACTCTCACTATGGGAGAATGATAAAGGAGAATCAGATGCATAAGAGGAAGCAAGCTTAAGACTTAAGGGAAGGTGGAGGATGAAGGAGCGGAGCGCTATAAAAAGGAATCCAAGATAGGGAGATGGATGAGGGGATTATAAAGCTAATGCAATAGGATTTCAAAGAGTCAAATTGGCGAAAGATGGGTTTCGAAGATCCCTAGGACTAGGATTGTGGATCTCGAAAGATGAGGCTTGGTGGATTGATTTGGATTGGTGGATCCCTAAGACTAGGATTGTGGATCCCTAAAGCTAAAGGTGAGGAGTGATTCAAAGAGATACTGATGCATAAGCTGGGGTAGGAGAGACGGACGCTAGATATGGATGGGGGATAATGGAGATGAAGGAAAACCATTGAAGCTTTTTGAGCAGGGGGGATACTTCAAAGAGAAGTACCACCATGTAGTTGAGCACTAGATTTTCTATAGGACTGTTGGTTAATTGCCAAGGTTACCAAGAACATCAAGGCCTTTTCACCAACTGTCCAGAGGACTGACGGACTGACTCAAAACAAACACGCAAGGATTACCCCAACATCACACATGAATCTTGAAAGAATCAGAGTGGAACCGACACTGGGTAACCCACAAGAAGAAAAGAAAAACAAACAAAAGACTTGATCAAGACCTTACGCCCAGATTTCCCCATTCATAGTATACCATGATATGGAAGATCGTGGCAACTTTGAGGAGGGAACAAAAAGATTTTTTGGAAAAGATACTTCAAGACCCAAAAGGGAAGATTCCAAATCAAAAGAAAGTGAAAATCCAAAAGAGAACTGTTTGCCAACGAGATGGGTAGGACAAGGTACTAATGGACCAAGATTAGACATGAGGAAAGCTATATCCTACAAGGATCTATCGGAGAGCACCTAAGCTGATGGATCTAGATGAGTGATGTGTCTAGCAAGCTGAACTAAGAAGGATAACACTTTGGTGATAGAAGATCTAGCTAAAGAATGCATTGGAATAGCTAACCAAGATGTGCGATGTGTGCAAGATGCTGATCAAGGAGGAACTGACACAAAAGCTGGATAGATACAATGGTACTAAGCTAAAAAGGATGTACAAGCGGACGGACCAAGATATTTACAAGCTGAAGATGACCAAGATAGTTACAAGCAGGCAAAAGCTCAGGATGATAGGATAGCGGGATGGTTCAATGTTGTGCAAGATGCGAAAGCTAAGGGTGGGGTGATAGTGAAAGATATGGATTTGGCACGATGCATCCAATGATGATGAGAGATTTTGTGACCAAGGATAGCTAGAGGAGCAGGATGAGATGGCTGGATAGGATGGTAGATAGCTAGGATTATGATGGATATAAAGAGATGACATTGGGTTTGCATGAGGATAGCCTAGAGCTAGATACCAATGATAAGGAAGGATGGACAAGACAAGATCTCCAAGGACTATAGTGCCCCCAATCAGAAGATAACATGCAGAAGGAGGTCTTATGATGGATGTAATAGGATTGAAGCTAGGATGGAAAAAGTTGAAGGGGCTAAGGAGATGGATGATAGCTGGGATGGTTGGCTGAAGCTACAGGAGATAAGTGGATGGTGTGAGATGGAAGATGGAGGGTGGAGGATAGGTGGATAGATTAGAAGATGGAGTTGGATGTCAAGAGATGACCAAAAGCATGAGGGTGATAGGCTAAGCTGGGGATGGCAGGACTACGCATGACACTTGTTTGCCAAGTTTTCATCATGGTACTTGTCCAAGGCGCTTGAATTGCCAAGTTTTCACCAGTGGACACTTTATTTTTCTTTATTATTTTTTTTGACTTTTTGAATTTGGACTTAGCTGGAATGATTTTGGCTTTCTTTAACTATTTTGGCTTTTTTGGGATTTTTCACTGGTAGTTGGAATGTTCAATTTATTTGCTAGCTGTTGGTACACCGGATGTGTGATTTATGCAATAGATTGGATTAGATGGGATTGATGGTAGGAGATGGAGGGATGAAAAGGTTGGAAAGGAGCATGAGATGGGGATGCTTGCAAGAGCAACATTGGCACATGTTGGGATGGGTGTGAAAAGAGCATATGGGGGATAGATGGTAGATACGGGCATGATGGAGGATTTGTGGAAGTGTGCTTCGGGATATAGGCACCCAAGATGGAGTTAGGATATGGGGGACATGAGTCACTAGATGGAGGATTAGCAATGGTGGATGCCATTATGCATTGGGTTTCAACTTTTTTCTTTGGGATCCACATGGTTTTGAATTTTCTTTTCATAGGCTTTTGCATTATTTTGCATTCTTTGATTGGATTTTTCCTTTTTGGAGTATGTATGTTAGAATAGACATATGATTGCCTAGGATGTGGATTTTTAGCTTTATGCATTTTGAAGTTGGCATTTACATTGTTGTGGTAAGCTTTGGGAAGATGGTTAGGAGAAGCTTTGTGAGATGGAGAGGATATAGGAGAGCATGTAGGGGGATGATGATGGATGATGTGCCTCAATATGTGCCTTTGCTAATCTTGCATAGGAATGGAGGGAATAGGATTTGAATGATGGCTGATAGGAGGATGGAGGATGGTAGATTTTGGGACATAGGGACCCAAAATGGATTTAGCGGATGAAGGGGGGATATGGTAGGTTGTTTTAGGTTGCAAAGATGGTGGAGGGGGGATGACATAAGATTTCTTGAAGGAGTGATGGGAGGCTGGCATGGGGGGTTTGGAGATAGGCTTGGTTTGGGGGTGTGGTGTACCAACACCTTTAGATGGTGAGCCTTTGGATACATATCCAAGACCATGAAATACTAGATTTTCTTATGCAATAATAGGCTTTCTGATTCCTTCCTCTTGTGGTCCTAAACCTTGACCTTGATAATGCCATCGATTGAGCATTTGAACTAGCTGAGGATACTTTTTGCTTGCAAAAAATCATGGAAGTGCTTTATCAGATGCACTGCAATAGGGAGATACTATTCTTAATTCTTCTGCTGAGAGGAGGCCACTATGGATGAATGTAAGTGAAGCAAGAGGGTATATTATAGATGGTGAAATAGCTTGGATAGGTAGTAAGATGGAAGCATGGAGTGGAGGAGATGGTAGGATAGGATCTTGATTTAGCTGATGGGATGAAAAGATATCCTGCAGTAGAGGACGTATGGCTTGAGGTTTTGGAGATGGAGGGGATAGTGACTGCACTATGGATGGAAGACATGGTATGATGATATCTTCGTTTATGCTTTGGAGGATGTCAACATGCTTTTGGGCAGGATCTTGATAGGATTGGTTTGGAGTGGATGGTGCGATAGGAGGTGAAGGGGTGGACTCTTCAAAGGCAGCGAATGGATAGATGGGAGATTCAGTAGTGGAGATGGGTGAGTAGAAGATGGATGCATAAGGGTCATTATGGGAGATTTTGGAAATGCTTGGAGGTGATGTGGATGGGATTTGGAGGGTTTTGACAGATGGTGGGATTTTGATGCTTGCGGGAAGTGGAAGGATTTTAAGTAATTTGATAGATGGTATGGGGATGATAGCTATGGGAGATGGAGGTGATATTATAGATGGGGAAGCTTCATTACTGACTACTTCACATGGTTGGATTAGATGACATTGCTTATCGACTTCTGGAGGTGACTTTTCTTGTATTTCCTCTAGGAGATTCCTTGGAGACTCGTGTGTTGGAGGTGGAGGTGGATTGATAGGAATAGCTAGTGTGATGGGGGTGGAATATTGGAAGCTTGGTTGATTGGGTGATGGAGGAGAAGCTGGGATATCAGATGGCATGACTAGATAGTTTGGAAGAATGCATGGATTTTGTGGGATGCTTGCGGGAATGTTTCTAAGGCTTTCAATATACCCGTCATAGTCAACAAGATTTTCATCATCATTGGAATAGGAGGTGGTGGGAGCAAGGACAATACAACCAAACACATCATGATAGGTTTGGGATTTCATGTTTTGATGATGAGTCAGATGGGGATGGGGTCTTGCATATGGATGAACACGGAAGCTCATGGTTGGATTTGGATTAAGCACAGATTTTGGATTGGCTGATGAAGGATTTCCTAAAGAGAGTCAAAGCTATATGACAAACCTAAGGAGGATTGGTTGGAGATTTTTGACTTTCCTGTGGATGGAAGACTTCAAGGGCATGCTGTCAAAAAGTGAGTTTTGCTTTCCTATGTGCTGGATTGGTGGAGATTGTGTCAACTTAAGGATAGAATAATGATCCTATGGGCATGACACGAGATTGACCACTTGTGTATCCCAACCTTTAGCTCAAGGTGATGAGGGATAACAAGTGAAAAAGCTAGATTACCCTAGACAAAGCTCTGTCAAAGGGATAACCTTGGTGAGGTTGGTGGATTGGTTGGATTGATTGGATAGCAAATTCTAGCAGAATGAAAAAAACTCTCTAAAGGCTTGGGTGTGATTTTGGATTGGGTTGCTAGCTAGCTGGGGGGATGATTTGGAGAGACTTTGGATTTGGGATTGTTCTAAAGCAAGGAACTAGATAGATTCGGTTGCAATGGGGGAGCTTGGATGATTTTCTGATGAGGCAGTGACTATGCTAAGTATGCCTTGAGCTGGGAGATTTCTACTTTTTTTGGATTTTGACCAAAGTTGGCAAACATTCATTCAAAAGCTATGAACAAACAAGCAGACAAAATTTTGGAGCAAGCACGTCAAACACACCAACATCCTAGGAAGCTTTCTACAAGAATGAAATTTGTTATAGCTAGGGAGTCCTCGATATACATAAGGTACGTGAGGCCCAAATCCGTAGATGAAACCAAAAAGATGTCACACAGCCGAGAGGAGCGGTAACCCACTTCTCCTCTTTCACTTCTCAAGGGTATAAAGTTCCTTGAGGCTTAGCCCGAGTGACAAAATCTTGATTCCAAGAGAGGTGTCTTTGGATTCACCTCCTGATTTTTATACTCCGCCAGAACGCTGGAGTTGAGGTTGTCCCAAGGGGTGATGAAATCCCCAAGCAGGCCTCCTAAAAAGTGTAAAACAAGACCACATACATGATCTTGGGCTTTAAAAGACACGCGTTTATTCCAATTGATGATTTAGATTTTGTAAGCTATGATTGAAGACACTTGTGATTATGGCATACAATGTTCATTCCAATTTGATAGCATCATCAGCATAATGAAAGTCGAGAGATTGTCAACGTAAGAAATGCGAGCGTCATTGAAAATGCATCCAAACCATGCAATGTTCATTGATTGTTAGGCATTCAAGATTGAGTGTGAGTTTGTTTTAAGCCCAAAACAAAGATGTGTGAAACTCGATTGCCAAGCGCGCGCCCGGAGGCCCTCCACGTCAAGAGTTTGTTCAATTTTAATGTCAAAATGAAGTGTTAGCGAGCCTAATGTGCATTCAAGGAATTTTCTAAGTTAGAAAAACTAATAAAAACACAAGTAAGTGAAGTTGTATCTTTGTGGAGCACTTAACACCCTCTTAGGTGGACCCATCCCCATAGATGGTGCTAAGATTGCAACCAATGGTTAAATTGATGGTGATTAAAGAGGGTGAGTCTAACTACAAACTCACTTAAAGCGTCTTTATTTGGTTTTTATAATTTAGGAAGTTCCTAGAATGTAGATTCTTTTTATGCCCCAAAAGATGAAGTCTGAGATATTGTAATGATTAATTGACCTTTTGCATTCAAGATTGGATTTGTTGTTTTAATCATGCATTCACAAAAAAAAAAAAACTTTATTTTAATCCATGGCACTCAAGAGTGATTTTAGCAACATGCATTCAAAGACAAGTGATTAAACATTCAAGTTTTTTCCTTTGGGCATTCAAGATTGAGATTTTGTGTGTTGTTTTAAGAACTTTGAAGTGCTTTGTTTTAACCTTAGATCATTCAAGATTGTTTTGGACTCAAAAGTAAAAATGACTCTTTGGACTTTGGTTTTCATTCAAGATTTTGTGTTTTAGTTTGCATATTTTAAGCCCAAAAATGATATTCCTAGATTGTTTTGATGCATGAAAAACCTAAGCAACATTCAAGATTTTGTAGCAAGACATTTGTTTGGAACAAATAACAAAGCTTTTAGGACAATTTTTGGGAACCATTTAGGACTCTTAGTTTTCATGAGATTTTTAAAAGAACTTTAAAATATTTGCAAATGAGGTTCATTTTATCCTTGATTGCTACTTTGAGTTTGATTTAGATTTTAGTGTGCACTTAGTGTTGATTTTGAACCTTTTGAAATAAAAACTTGAAGTTCTTTTTAAATTCTCAAAAATGAAGTGTTCCTAACTTTGCATGAATGCATCTAAAACTTTGATGTTGCAAGGATGCAAATTATTGGATTGGTTTAGTTTTACTTGTTAAAAGATTTTTTCTTTTTTGCAAATTTTTAATTTTTTAATGGATTTAAGTATGATTTGGGGGTTCATTTTAAGCACTAAAAAGAAGTGTGTATGATTTTGCTTCCTTAAAAAAAAATGGCCAAGATCTCCCACAAGAAGAAGAAGAAGAAGTAGATGGAATAAGAAGAATATAGACAAGAAGAGGAAGAAGAATTTCAAGTGCTTTGTCCACCTATAAGTTTGAAAAATCTGCAAACACTATGAGATAGACTATGAGTTCCTTTGTCTTCTTCATGCTCATGTGGACCTACAAAACCAATTTATACAATCCTACCAATCACAAAAACAAGAAAAATTAGCCAAAATTAGCAAATGACATACAAAACTTGGCTAAAAAAGCTAATGAAGATGACGCATGCGGGGTCCCACCGGGCGTGCCAAAATGTATATGAGCAATGTTAGTATGCTAATAGAAACCAAATTTAAATAAAGCTTCTACAAATTAAACAAAATTCATAAACTTCAAGATAGACTAAGATGAACTCTCAATTGAGAATATGAGCCATTAATGGACTCTCTCAATGAGAAGCTCTCTTGTTGAGTGGCTTTGTCTAAATAGATAGGATGTATGCTCAAGCTTATGCTTCAAAAAGGGCTTCAAATGGAGTTGGAATTTGGGTGTGAGTGTATGGTTTTGATGTAAAATAACTTCTTAAAATGGCATTATGACTTTACTTCATGGATTGTGTTGTTTTGCAAAGGGGAAGGATCCAATTTATAGGCAAGAGGCTTGAGGGATTGAGGATTAAGATGCAAGGATGGGAAAAAGCTCATGGAGGGCTCAGATTGCATGAGAGGAGAGCACATGGATTGTGCTTCCTTACAGCCAATCAAGGAGTGACACATGTCACAGGGTGAGAGGATGGAGGAAAGGGGAAGGATGAGTCAACAAAGGAGGCTCAAGGGATAAAATCTTCATAAAGACCCTCATAATGGCTTGTAAGAGCAATAAAAGGGCTTGAAAAAGTCATTTATGGCCTAGTGGGTTTCATAAAGTTTTATGGTTGGGATATTTTGAAGGAGATGAGAGGAATTTCGACTTGGGCTTGATTAGGAAAGTTCTAAGCTTGCTTAGGATTGTGCAAATGATTAGAGGATGGATTAGGATGGTTTAGGGTTAGCTTAGGGATAGGCAAGTGGATGACATTTAATGAGGGTGGGCGAAGGAGGAGATATTTGTTAACTTTGGCTTGGGTTAGTAAGTCTTAATGTGACAAGGTTAGGATGGGATTAGGATTAGGTTTAAAGACATCTTCTAGAAGAGTCTAGACTTTGGATGAGGATAAAGACTTTCTAGAATAGTCTAGATCTTCCTAAGATGAGGATGAAGACTTTCTAGAAGAGTCTAGAACTTCTTAGGATGAGGATAAATTAGATTTTTAGGAAATAAATAAAGTTTTATTTATTTCAAGGGTTTGGGTTGAGGAGATATTTATTAAAACTTTTTTAATAAACATGAGGATTAATATTTAATCTTAATTAAATATTTTGAGTTGGGATTAGGGGTAGGAAATGATGGGATTAGCCTTTAATCAAAAGTAAAGAAGGATTAGAAGATTTTGGAAGAGGTTAGTGGTCTTAAGGAAATTGGCCAAGTTTTGGCCAAAAAATAAATTTTTTATTTATTTTGGGTTTTTTGGTCAATTTATTAATTAAATAATGTTTAAATAAGGAAATAATGTTTAAATAAGATTTAAACATTTTTGGGAGGGATTCCTTAATTAAATATTTTTAATTAAGATAAAGGGATTTAATGGCATAAAAATAAATTAATTAATTAATTAATAAATGATGATGTCATCAGGAATTTTTTAGAAAATAAAAATACTTTATTTTCTAAAGGTTTTTAGGTGTCTACACAAGAAACTAGACCAACGCATCTAAGGCTAGCAAATTCCTATGACATATACACTAGACTACAGTCTTGGGCCAACTATAAGGCATAACTCCTTCTTCACTTCAGGCTCTGCAAAACCTTGGTGGGTGAACCTCAGATCTAATTAATATGGTACCAGTGCAAAACATATTCATGGATCTAACAATGCAGATAAAAACCCTTATTTCTCCTAATAACCTATGCAATAACAAAGAGGTGCAGTAGCAAATTACAACTCCATGGAATGCACAAGCTGATTGAGGGCATCACATTTTAGTTCTTCAACATAAAAGGGAAAGAACATTTGATTAATAATGTTGAATTCAACAAACTCTCAGATATGTAGCAATAAGACTTTAATGATCTTGTAGCTGACTAGTGCCTAATCCATTGGGAAAATCCATGAATCAAATGCATACATATGGATATCTGATACTTATGTATATATTCAAATATACGATCTATCTATTTACCTTGTAAATAAACATCTGTGCTCAATCCAAACCTCATTCTTACATGATACCTTCTCAATAAACCTGCAACCCTATTGATTCACTGAAGCATTTACATAACCCCTTAAGTTACAAGCAACAATAAGACAATATACAGCCTTAAGGGACTACAACTACAATCTAGGCTCTTTGTTCAAAGATCGTAAAACATTGAAGCTCACTAAGATAGGAGACAAGATTAAAGATGAAACTCAACCTACTATTCTTTCTATTAATTTCTTTGAAACAATACAACCATATGCATGAAATGAAAACATGAAAACACCTAATAGATCTGAACTATCTGTATTATCCTTCCTAATGTTGTTCATACAAGAAGAATTTGCTAAAGAAAACGGTTTCACAGTAAAATTGGAACCCTGCTAGTATTACCCAGAGAAAATTGCCAACAACCCTCAAAGAATGAAAGATAGAAAGATATAGGAGAAGATGAATTCCCAGATCCGATCTATGCCTGACATGTGTCCACTTGAAATTCCATCTCCTGCAACTGAACAACCTCTCTCTTCCTTCTACCATTTTGATCTGATTTTGTTTTCATTATTACTTGTAACTAATCTTGAAAATATCTTCTATTCAATGATGAATGTCAGAGTTGATGAAATCCAACTCCAAAGATGCCCAAGATCACGTACATGCAAAAACTTATAAAAGGGAAGCCAAGGAAGGAAGAGCGTGGAGCAAGGGAAAAATCCTAAACAAACATGAGAGAGAAAATATGCAAACACAAGAAAAATATGTATTTACAATATGCAAGAAGTGATGTTGTTGTATACAATGAAGGAGAGACCGCTCATAAAGGCCTCAAGGAATCTCCTAGAACAAGCTAGAAGATGCTAGGAGATAAGTGTGACAACTAAGCATACATCCAGATGAGCTGGAAAGTCCTCGAACAAGGTGAGAGGATAAGTATGACTTAGGAGAGAACAAACTCTCATATTGTCAACAACTTATAACTAACTCCTAGACTACAACTAATTAATAAAATGCATTTACCTAAGTAAGCTTAAGTAAATAGAATAAATAATTAATAAATTAATTATTTACTCTAACACCCCCTGTTAATTGCAACTTAGGGAAATGCCTTAAGCTCAGAAAACTAAGATGAATGCAGAATGGGTCCCGGTAACGAGGCCATGTTAGGCACCCATGAACAATGCAACAAAATGCAACCTCTGTAAATGGGGAAAGAGAGAAAACCACGTGGGAAAAACCCTCACCCAAAAAGAGGTAAGAACCTAGTGAAGAATTGAAGAAGCCTCCAACTAGGGAAATGTCCCCTAAAATAGGAACAAGGAGTGATCATGAAGACCATCACTAAAGCATGAAGAAGTCGCAAATCTGCCATCAGAAAGAAAATTGCAAACTGCTCATCTAAAGTACCACCAAGGAAGAAGATGGTATGAATTGAGCGTGTCTATATGGTAGATGATCCATCTCACCAAAATGCATAGGTAGCTAACCATTGCAATTGCCTTGTATATAGGATCAACCACTAAATACATAGTTCACACTATCAAACCATCAAACCAAGGATGCATTAGAACAACAACATAACCCCCCCTTAATGCAGATGGGGTGAGATGATAGGCAACTAAAAAGGTGGGCCAAAGTCTCCTGCAAACAAACCAAGAATGACGAGAGAGGTAAAGAGGTACAAACGCCCATAAAGACATGGTCAAACTGACTTTGCATGGGGCTAATGTCATGGAAGGGACACTCAATTGACAAAGGAAGACGGCATAAACATGGCAACTACTATCCCCCCATGGAGTTCAACACTATGGCTCAGCCATTTTCCTTCGCTCTGCTGGTGTTTTTTCGCCCGCTCTCCACCCCACTCAGTCCACCTCCTACATTCAGTCCCCGCGGTGCCACCTTGTATTGTAGCTCCGTCAGTGAGCCTTGCCTCCTCTGTTGAATCACCACCAGTGCCACGCTCTGATACCATGTTGGAGTTGATGAAATCCAACTCTGAAGACGCCCAAGATCACCTACATGCAAAAACTTGTCAAAGGGAAGCCAAGGAAGGAAGAGTGTGGAGCAAGGGAAAAACCCTAAATGGACATGAGAGAGAAAATATGCAAACACAAGAAAAATATGTATTTACAATATGCAAGAAGTGATGTTGTTGTATACAATGAGGGAGAGACCACTTATAAAGGCCTCAAGGAATCCCCTAGAACAAGCTAGAAGATGTTAGGAGATAAGTGTGATAACTAAGCATACATCCACATGAGGTGGAAAGTCCTCAAACAAGGCGAGAGGATAAGTATGACTTAGGAGAGAACAAACTCCCGTATTGTCAACAACTTATAACTAACTCCTAGACTACAACTAATTAATAAAATGCATTTACCTAAGTAAGCTTAAGTAAATAGAATAAATAATTAATAAATTAATTATTTATTCTAACAATGAAAACCCTTTTGCTTGCCAAAAAAATCTGAAATGCATCAAGAATGTTGATAAAACTTTGATTCAACTGACTTGAAAGTAATCAAATTTTCCCCATACTGCATTTTCATCATCTTTTACCTATATTCAGGTCATTACTTTACCAGAAATCAGTTTTAAACTTTGATACCTGAATTCAGTTGCAAGTTAGGAATCTTGGATTAAACCTTGTATAGCTCGAATAGGTTACTTCCTATGCAAAAACTAACTTGGAGAAAACCTTGTATAGCTCGAACAGGTTACTTCCTATGCAAAAACTAACTACATAATCAAAAAAATTAGATTCTCCTGATTTTGGTGATATATAATATTGCTATGTTCACCTCTCAGGAACCCCCAGAAAGTTGATTTGAAAATCACTCCTCTGGTAGAAGGTTCAGGTCTGCACTTTGAAATTTAAAAATTCAAAAACTTAAAAGTTCTAAAGTCACAACTTTAGAAAAAGACCTTTTAAATTTAAAATGTGAACGTGCATATTAAACCTAGGAAAATGCTTAAAATATTTAATATTTTAATTATTGCACTTTTCCCCTTATTACCATTCATGCCAGCTCTTCTTTGACCGAGCACCACATGTCACTTTGTGATTGGCCAACCTACATAGTCACTGCCTCATCATCATCTATCCTAACCTGGTGCCACATGTCACCTTTCCGTAATCATGCACTTTTTAAGCACCTTGCATCTTCAAGAAGTGAGCATGCACTGACTGTTGGATTGGACACGTGTCACAATCTTAAGCATCTGTCATTTAATCTTCTATTTGGTGCCACATCATCTTTGAGCAGGACCCACTACCACGTGGCAGCAGCCAGCTTACTCGCATTGCCTATCTAGTGTGCATGTTGATTTTGCGAGTATGCCCTCGTCATTCGATCAAACACGTGGCATCATCTGGAGCTCTATCGCCACATCAGCACATGCACATTTTTGTTCAAAATTTTCCTTGAGTGACCCGCCAGCTGGCCGACCACGGACCCCATGCATGAGGGTTGGCACTTCAAAAGTGCTTCTCTTTAAGACATCTGGGTATGTGTGCATTATTGTATTTAAACATCATGACATCCCAAATCGTAACCAATGTGGGACTAAAATTTATAATGTTTTCTTCAAAGAAAAATGCATGGCTAGAAAATAAAAGAAAAAGCTCTCTTTATGCCCAGCCATGTCAAGGGCGGTCAGATAGATCGGTCGGGGAAAGAGGACATACACAGCGGTCCTAGAACAAATCACAACCTCATTGCAAATTTTCCCTTGTGTAGGGGTTCCCTTTAAACTAAGACGCCTCCTTTTTATAACAATGGGAGTTTCCTGTCATGCTACATCTTTCTTGCACTGACTCCTACCATCCTCTTTCTAAAGTCAACTCCCCATGCCACGAGCCCTTTCTCTTTGCATGTGGACTGCTCTATAGATAGATGGCATCCCCCACATTTTTTACTCCCCTGCCATGTGATTCCCCTTGTAGCATGTTTCCTTTGCTTTCAATACGTAGACTTCTTGTTGATGCCTTCAACTCATGCCTTGGGTTCCTTCTGATAGGCGTGGAGCTCTATTTTTTACTCCTTCCTTTGACTAGCAGTTTTCTCTTTTTTGGCATTCACTGCAATTCTTCCTTGCAAAGAAACCCCCCCATGGCCGTAAGTTTCCTCTCTCTAAAATGGCGACTGCATTGCCTTGGACTGGCGTATGGAGCCCCTTTTTAAACTCTGGCTAGCTCCTTTCTTTGTTCCTACATTTTTACTGCAGATGTGGTAGTGATTGTGATGACATGTGTTGTACTGGTGGCACCCAAAGCAATATCTGACCAATCTCTTCTACTGCCAATCGATACAACCACTTAGGCTCAAAAAAGACAATAGGATTTGGATCGCTTATTGATGCAAGAAGTAGAGCTTTTGCTTGCATGGGGCTCCAAGGAATGACCACCTTGATGCCTGGTGTATGACAAAAGAAGGATTGAATGATAATGCCCACCATAGCCAACAACACCATAAGGAAATCTTATAGTAATCCCTCCACAATTGAATTCATTTCCACTCTGATAACGAAACTTTGTAGCTTCATTCTCAATCCTTGGATTTGATCTTACTTTGATGGAATCCTTCTGATCAATAAGATTTCATGCCTCCTTTAATATTTCGACGAATTTAGGCATGCCCCAAAATGGGTCCAACTATAAAAAAAAATTATTTTCAAACAACTAAAACATCATTAAAAATAACTTTATCACTTATCTGCAAATTGCAACTTTCTACTAATAGGGCCTGTCGGCTGGCTTTAAAAATTGACCCGAACATCTAATCGGGCTCTGAAATTGAACATACTAATTCTCTATTTCGCAAACTTACACCCTATCAAATCTCGTCTCATGACGAATTCGAGGACAAAAGATATTGACCGAAAAAGTTGCCCTTTCAAAACTGCCTGCAAGAAAACATGTCAGAAAACACTAAATTGGGTTCAAAATTGGCTTCAAAAATTGGGTAAACTAACACTTGGGAAGATGAAAATTGGGGCATTGGTTCACTTTCATGAGTAGAGTATGGATCTATGATTTGGGCTCATGATGAATAACAAGATGCAATTGGAAAGCGGTCAAAGTGGGCTACTCAGATTTTGCAAATTAAAAGCAATGACAGAAAGTGATTTTTGCAAATGGAATTGACCTGGAAAAGTGTGCAAATGGATTCTTCATGACCTAAAAACTGGCACACTTAGAGTATTTTTAGAGGAAAACATAGTGGTACAATCCATTTGATCTCACCTATCATATATTTCAAGATATAACATCTCAAACAGGGGTACCAAACAATCTGCAAATGGTGACACCAATAAAACTTTTGAAATTGTGTTTGGAATCGTGTTTGAAAACTGATCAAACAGATTCATTATAAGTTGAAACTCGAAACATAACAAGTCTCTGATGCATACAATATAACGCAAAAGGAAATTCATCATATGGATCAATTGGGCCAAATTTATAACACATCAAATAGGGCTTCCCAGAATTTTGAATATTTTGCAAAAGCATGAAAATAGTAAACTACCAACTTTGAGGGATTCAAAACCTAGTCAAACGGATTTGAAATGACTCAAAATCTGAAACATAGGTTTTTGGGTATGGACAGTAGACATTCCCAAAGTAGTGAATCACAAAACATTTCTTGGTGTGAGATATTCAGTTACAAACATAGCCTCTAGTCGTTGTTTGACACTTAGGTGAAAATGCAGAATTGACACTAGCTCAAAACAGGACTTCGCCAAATGACTCAGAATGTCAATCTAACTTCATGGAATAGGTAGATGCACTAAATGGAAGGTGTTAGAAGCATTGAACACCTCTTAGGCCTTAAAGGTACTGTCAGGTACAATCTAATTCAAAGCATTTATAGGGCTCAAATTTCTCAATGGTACTCAAAATTGACCATGCAATTTTTAGTCCCAACACAACAATCTTGCAAATTTTCAATGTTATTCTCATGTACCAACCAAAAATATCTAGAAACCATAGGCTTACATGTATTACCTGGTCCCATTGTAGAATTGAACCATTGGACAATTGTTTCAACATTTTCTAATATTGTGCCACCTTCATACTTTAATGCCTCTCTACTAAGGGTTATTTTCACACATGATCCATCACCATCATGCTCTCCCTTTCATGTCCCACCTTGATGAAATTCCAAAAAAAAAACACTTCACTTGTCATATGAATCCTACTCAACCAATAGAACATCCTGGCTTTCTTGAATTGTGTGGTGCAATTGTCTAACCATATAATGTGTTGATTGTATCTTTCATCTCTTTCCGTCAATTTTTCATAGAAAACTCTAAAACATCCTTGCACAAACTCTGATGAAAGAGTTTGATCATCATTGATATAGAAGTGATACTCTCTTTATACTTTTCTATCATCCTCTGTGCTATCATGTGCATTAATAAATGCTATGTGTACAAAAATTGACACTTCTATAGAGTTCTAATACATTGGTTGCACTTCATTTTGAGGTTTTAGTGTATAGTTTAGTGAAGTCAACAACAAACACAATCATACCCAAGGAAAAAGTGTGCTTACACAACTTGAATTGCTCATCTAACCATCTAGCTCTATGTGTATGACCTATGTGGTCATAAACTATTTTCTATTGAAAAAAATTCATAAAATCAGCTACACATACATCACTTTTCACTAATTCACACCTCTTTAATTATTTTCCATCTTTAACAACATATATAACCGACTTGCACTTTCTAAGAGAAACTAGTGTCTTACCAATTTCATGTGTGCTATCTAGCTATAGGCATCTATGCAACTTTTTCAAACCACCACATTGAGGGAAAAAACCATTCAAACACATGGTCTTATAATAAATGCACCCATCATCTTGTTTACATAGTACACTTGCAATAAGTTCTTTTAGTGACTTAGGAAGTAATTGTAGACCATATTCCTAAAATATGTTATTAGTATGTAAAGTACAACATATATAATGATAAACATCATAATGCATAGAAAACTCAACATGAACCCTACAACAGGATGTAGTGCGTGTATAATTTATCTTAACATAGAATGATTTTTTCATCTCAAAAAACCTTTGGCTAATTTTAATTTGAGGAAATCTTTGAAGAAACATTAAATACAATTGTGTTTGATTCATATCCAAAAAAAAAATTCATGTGGCTCACAGTTTGTTTTTCCAATTCGTCTTTTGACAACATCTTTTTGGTTTGGGGAAGTCCTTGTGTTATCGTGCCAAAAAAATTCTATTAATGTTCTTAGTGCATCAACAATAACTTTATCCTTACATGGGATTCTACCTTGGAATGACCAAAAAGAAGTCTCATTAGAATTCTCAATTTTCTCTCACTTTACTAAGGCTTTGAGTAACGTTGTTCTACTTATCCTTAATGATTTACTTGTTTTGCTTACCATACGAGTTTTTTCCATTTTCTTTCTCATTATGGTTGATGTAAGGACCCATCAACTTGTATTATCATCTTTAGTACGCACTTTTGAACCAATGGGTTAGTATACATCAACCAGATTTCTCAAAATACATCTTTCACTACTATTATTAGATGTTCTTAACCCCAAAATTCTCATTGTCTCTCTAAATTTTAGATTGTAACAATTTCAACAAGAAGTTTCCATCTTCCACTTTGATTAAGATTTTCAAAATAGTTATTCCAAATCTTTTGAACAATTCTCCTACAATTTATTTCTCACATTTTATCATGCATTGGCTTCAAAATATTTTCATCAATGTCAATTAGAAACTTTGGTTTTCTACGAATTATTCTAGGAGATGTTGATGTATGTGCATGCTCTATATTTTCATTACTTACATCATGTGCATTCATTATTTCAACTTGAGATGTAACATTAGGGGCATTAGGTGATGTAAATGTATTTGTCATAATCATTTCAATTGGGGTATGATGAACATTTTCATTTTTCAAATTATGTGTGGTTACGACATCAATATCAATAGGTAGATTTTCATCACTTACATTGGAGGAATTCGATGATGTACCTTCATGTAATCTCCTTATATGCTCCCTTATTTTTGCCTTTGTTGCATCTTGTTTTTCAATCGTTCCTCTCTTGTTCTTTCCCATGATTGTAGATGCAAATTACCCTACAAACAATAACATGAATAAAATAAACAATAAAATACATAACTAAAAAAATTTGCATGATTATTTTAAGCTCAATCACAAAATACTAATATAAAATAAGTTGTTGGCACATGAAAAATATAAATCTAGCATTTCCAAGCAGAAAAAACCTTACACTTACAAACCTGGTGTAGGAATACATGTGAAACAATAGTAGAATCTAGTGGACTGCACTAAAACAACATAATAACCTTTGACATGTTGTTTTATTTACAATTTTCAATAACCCAATCGGGTTATTGAGTTCTCACTGCATTATCCATGTGGACAAATAACCTGATCAGGTTTTGTATTACTACTAAACAAATGTAGATTGAAGGATGGAGGGAGTGATGGAGAGAAGGAAAGAGAGAGGATGAGGATAGGATAAAGAGATAGAAGGGGATATGAAGAGGGAGAGGTAATAAGAGTGAGGGAGAGTGAATGGGCATGAGAGAGAGAGAGAGAGAGAAGAGGATAGGAGAAAGAGAGAGAGGGGATGTGTATATGTGCGTGCACATGCATGTGTGTATGTTTGTGTGCACAGGCATGTGTGTGTACATGTGAGTGTGTGAGTGTGAGAGAGTGAGAGAGAGAAAGACAAAGAGATGGAGAGAGAGAGAGAGAGAGATAGAGATAGAGACAGAGACAGATATAGAGAGATAGAGAGAGAGAGAGAGAGAGAGAGAGAGAGAGAGAGAGACATAGGATGGAGAAAGGATTAGGGGATAGAAGAAAGAGAGAGATGGGATGGGAGAAAGATAGAGAGAGAGAGAGAGAGAGAGAGAGATTAGGAGATATGATAGAAATAGTGAGAGAGATGGAGAGAGAGAGAGATAGAGAGAAAGAGGTGGAGAGAATGAGAGAGAGAGAGAGAGAGAGAGAGGATGGGATGGAGAGAAGAATTAGAGAATATTATAGAAAGAGTGAGAGAGAAAGGGATAGGAGAGAGAGAGATGGGGATAGGAGAGAGAGAAGGATAGGAGAAAGAGAGGGGGAGAGAGACAAAGAGAGACAGAGAGAGAGAGAGACAGAGATTAGTGGAGATTAGGGGATATTATAGAAAGAGTGAGAGAGAGGTAGAGAGAATGAGTGAGAAATAAGGGGGTATGAGAAAGAGAGAGAGGGTATATGAGAGAGAGAGAGATGGAGAGAGAAAGAGAGAGAGAGAGAGAGAGAGAGAGAGAGAGAGAGAGAGAGAGAGAGAGAGAGATTAGGTATATGATAGAAAGAGTGGAGAGAGAGATGGAGAGAGAGAGGGAGGGAATAGGACAAAGAGAGAATGAGAGAGAGCTTGAGAGAGGATGGGATGGAGAAAATAATTAAAGGATATGATAGAAAGAGTGGGAGAGAGAAGGGGATAGGAGAAAGAGAGAGGGGAATAGGAGAAATGGAGAGAGAGAGAGAGGGAGAGGGAGAGGGAGGGAGGGAGGGAGGGAGGGGGAGAGAGAGAGAGAGAGAGTGTGTGTGTGTGTGTGTGTGTGTGAGAGAGAGAGAGAGAGAGATTATGGAATATGATAGAAAGAGTGAGAGATAAGGGGATATGAGAGTGTTTGTGTGTGTGTGTGTGAGAGAGAGAGAGAGAGATGGAGAGAATGAGAGAGAGAGAGAGAGAGAAGGGTGTTGGTAAATAGATTGTTCTTTTCCTTTTTACTCTTTGGATGCCCAATATTTGCGAACAACTAATTACAATAGTTGGGAAATTGTCACGAAGTGACTAACTTCCCTCTAAATTCTTAGGTATAGCTCCCTTTGTATTCGTAATTTGCAATGAACTATGTTTGTTCCTAACTCTACGTGGGGTATGTTCTTAACCCGAGAATAGAAAAGGTGAACCAAGTTAGGCCTAAATAGGAACTAACTTAGATGAGGATTTTAGTCTTAGGATTAGTCAAATTTGTGGATTCACACATCTTATAAACCCACAAAGTTATAAAAAAAAATCAGCAATGAATTCTATCTACAACTAAATTGATATCAATAAGATTCTAGTTCTAGGAATGGAAAAGACTAACTTGAAAGAAAAGCACACAAAAAAGCCTCTCTTGAACTTCCAATAACAATACTATTATCTTCAGCTTGTTGTTTCGAAATAGGGGAATAAAACTATATTCATTCCTTGACTCAATTCAGACCAAAAGAGAAACATAAAGCTAATACGAAAATGAATGGAATAGAAAATGATTGATACAAAATACCCTCAACTTGTCTCTACAACATCAAGTATTTCACACCAAAAATTAGCTAATTTTTTATTAATATTGCATTTTAGTACATATAGGATTCTAAGATGACCATTACAAAATGGGATAAATCGGTTCATCTCCTCATAATTGAAAAATGGCAAGAAGCCAATTGTCAGTTACAATTCTTACATCAAAAATGTGAAAGGGTAGGATAAATCACTTTGACTTCTTTCCTTTTTCTAACTTTCCTTTGTAGGCTTTAGCAACAACAATGATTGGGATCAATTCCTGATGTCTGTGAACATGGATGTTAGTATATCTTAAAAGCCACTTGGGATGCTCCCTTGCTAGATCTTTAATGACACCCAACTACTCTTGCATCTTTTCCATAGCCACATATATACACCCACTAAGCTTTTGGAGATCTAACACTCTATTCTGAGGAGTGATAGACTTATCCATTAGAGTGTCTAGATAACCAAAGAAGTTCTTCTTCATCAGAGAAACTCCCACTGGCCTTTTCCTTATCCACTATTCTAAGAATTGGTATGTAGGCCCTTAAACAACACATAATCCTTCTCTTGCTCCTTTGTTACTTTGATGTCTATTTCCTTTAGCTCATCCTATGCTACCATGATCATCTCAACCTTAAACTATAGACTCTACAACCATTCAAACAAGGGCTCATCTCCCTTTGGTAGGATCTTAGCTTCTACCGCTTCCTTGATCTTCATCTGAATGATCATATTCAAGAGAGATACAATCTTCACTTTTTACTCTCTCAGCTGATAAGGTGGACCTATTGGCGAAGATATTGTCTTTCTCCATCTCTAGCCTTAATACTGCATTTCCAAGTAACTTAATAACTTCAAGTCCTTCATCCTTAAGTTTCTCACTCCACTCTCTACCAATTTCTCTAAAATGTTTGTCTTCTTGTAACTGAGAAATGATATCCTGGATATCCTTGGTTGTAGGATCACTAGTGGGAGCAACTCCAGATATGCTTTCTATTGGGGCTACTACTTGCCTAATGAAATGATTAAGTTCATGGATTTCAGCTTTCATTCAAACTTGAGCAAGCTTGAGGCCTTCTAACTCTTCCTTAATCACCTCATTTGTTGACTTTCATAGGCCTACCTTAGTATCACGCCTAACTTCTCCAAGGTCTAGAGATTGCAAGGTGAAATCACAAGATTGCAAGGTGAAATCACGAGATTACAAGGTGAAATTGCCAGTAGTCAAATCTTCAATTATTCCCTCCTTGGTGGGTTTTGTGATCTCCATAGTCAGGTGCCTTGTATCAAAATCTCGTTCGAGAATCAATAGAGTTTTCTATTTCTTGACCTTGCTCAAAGTTGATCTAGAGTGAATAGCTAGAGATAAGATTTCTTTGTTTGGGGCTCTTCCTCTATCCACTTCCTCTTTCTATCTAGGGTATTTTCAAGCCATGACTTAGTACCAACTTCCTTAGATGCATACCAAGTGTATCTACACTGAACATTTTTCTCTTTACCGAAGCCAATGTCTTGGTGGCTGAGGAGAAAGGATTCTTCAGAGTCTAAGAAATAAGCTTTGAAGTTTCATGGCCATGTTATTTCTCTGTTGGCTACTTTGTAGCTTCATCAAATTCTATAGACTCGCTCTCGCTGCTCCCACCATCTCCAAGATCAACCACTTGAACTTGGGGGCTACTTGGTTGGAGTAATGGAGTGTTTATAGATGGTATAGGGCTACTACTAGGGGAGAGAGCTACTATGACTTTAGTATCCTTCATTTCCTTAGCTTTCTTCCTCTCAACTTCTATATTTGTTCCAATTACTCGTAGAGAACCATCTTGGAAAGTTTTGGCAAGAGGAATGGTCTTTTTGGGAGGTTGGTCACCTCCAACTAATGGTTATGTAGGCCCTTGAGTAATAGATAAGGTTACACCTAATTCAGCACTCTGAGAAGGGGAAGTTGCTGCTACTTTTTGGGAAGCCTAAGTAGATGTGCCTTTGCTTCGACTTCTCTGATTTGTGGTCTATTTGACCCATTTTTTGGTCTTCTTGTAGATCTAAGCCATCAGTACATCCATCTCTTCCTCGGTGTCTTTGTAAGGCTCTGAGCTTATGAGAATGCTTCTGAGCTTAGTCAGGTAAGTATTTCTATACATATTTTGGTTGTCATCTTCCACCCCTTCTACATCAATGTTAACTTTGTATATCTTTACTTGATCAACTGTTAATCTGGCAAAGGCTCAAGCATGACTCTCAAACTCATCCTTGTAGTCAACCCAATAATATTCAATGGTGGTGATATGTTTTATCACACTTCCTATCTGTAAAACATCCCTGACATACCCATTTGGGTTAAACATGGGCCTCAAGACTTCATACATGTCCAGCTTATACTTCTTAAATACCTTCAACATGTTCTTGGCGTCAAAGCAGATGTCATAGCTGAAAGCCCCCACCTTCATGGGAAATTTGTATCCTTTCTTCTTCAAGCTTTCATTTAATATGTTCACTTAAAGGGCTTGCCACACAACCTCAATTAACACGAGCATATCACTGGGATACCTTGGTAGCTTCAAGGGGAAGCCATCAAAGGCTACAAGACACAAATAAGAGAAAGATGAGAATTGAATGAAATAACTCCCAAATTGGCTAATAGCGACCATGGCTTTAGGAATGAATCTCCTCTCTAAGCATCCTTGTAGATCTCTGCAAATCCTCATAGTAAATTCATCATCTACTTTCACATACTCTACATAATTATTTTGTAATTGTAAGCATGCATAAAACTCATAAGATATCACATCATCAGAAAAACTCTCTAATCTTGGGAGGCCGAGCCATATTTGTAACAACGCCAACATACAAATTAGGAAAGAAGACATATAGAATGTATTATAAAATATGGCTGCCCAAAGAGCATTGGACATAATTTCACTTACCTCTTGAGCCCAATAAATGTATTGAGTGTTAGAGCAAATGACGTATACTAAAAAGAAATGTTGCTCAATAAAATTCAAGGCTTCTACCTCACCTTTCAACCTATGTAGGAGAACCATAATATCAATAATCTCTAGTTTGAGGTTGGTCCCAAGCAAGGTTTTAGGAACTTTACTCTTAGCACCCTATGGTTTTTGGAAGCATGTCTGCATGATTTCTTTCCTCCTAATCATCTTCTTTGTAGAGAACTCAGAAACGGCTCCCCCAAAGGTCAAGTCTAAGAATTCTTCTTGTTTTGGTATGTGAGGGCAATTTACTACAATTTTCCTATCAATTGAAATTAACACTATGTCATTAGGTAGCACAATTTGCCTTGTCTTCGGGTTGTAATGATTTATGCACTTGTAAATCAGCTCTAGGGATTGAACTACAACTAGAAAACTAGTGGCTTCAACTAACCTGCATCCTCAAAGTTTCTCCATGATGGGGTCAATCTATTCATACTTTACTCTCTTTTGAAAATCCTCCATGTCATAAAAGCAAAGAGAAGTGTCTGTAAAATTCTGCAATTGGGATTTGATTCCTGTCAATCCATTGAAACTTGCAAACCTAGTTGCCATGATTTTGAGAAAGAGATTTGAATTGAAGAGATAAAAGGAATAATGAATGCAATAATCACTAGCTTTCCAAAAAACTATGTGTGTTAATAGAATAATAGTTTAAAGAAAAAGTGGTAGCTCATTCAACTATTTATGCTTCTATAAATGAGAACCTTGATTCATCCATTGTTCTTTAAAATTTGCACCACATGGATGGAATTTAAGGAAATACCCATTGAGTAGCAAATGTGAAAGATCAATGGACCTTTTAGGGGTCTTTTAATTCTTTTTTTGAACTAAATGATAACTTTCCATAAACACATTTCTTACTTTTTCGTTTTTCTTAAGTTTTGAAAAGTTACCATTAGGGTACCCCATGGGAGAATGTCCACCAATTGAAATCCTAACTATCATTTTTTTCCATAATGGTTCAATTCACTTTAGTATCATTTTAATATGTTCTAAATATGACTTCTGAATCCAAACAAACAATTAACTTGACTTTTCTTTTCAATTCAAGAAATTGTCCCCATGGGTTGAAAACCCGCCAAGGAGAAGACAGTTTATGTTTCTCCGCTAATGTTTCCTTTTTCAATCAGATTTTGGACAATCACCTTTCTTGAAGTCAAAAATGTCTAAATGAGGTGTGAAGACCTTTTCAAGGACCAATTAACATCCCTTTTTATTCCAGACTACCTTTTTTGAAAAACTAAGTTCATGGGTTGAAAACCCACCGAGAAGAAGTTAGATTTGAGTTTTCTGCCGAGAATGATTATGTGGGCCACAATGAATATGAACCATATATGGGATTCATAATCATAAATAAAACAATTGATTGTATATAGGATGCCTTGTTACTTGCATATTTTTGATACATGTACATCATTTAGTGTCTTTCATGAGAAATGTCCTCATGGGTAGGAAACCCACCGAGGAGAAGACGATTTCTAAATTTTTGCCAGCATCAATTTTTCAAATAGTGATACATCATAAATAGATATAGACTGTAGTTGATCTTTGAATGAGTCAAATGAATCTCTATTAGACTAGGCACTAACCTACTGGTAAGATCACTCGGCAAAATGAAAACCCACTTGGCTATGAATGAGGAGAGGGAGAAAAGGGAAAATCCAATAGAGATTTGCCTAACCTAAAGGGACTTAGACCTAGACTCAAACAAAACTGAATCCGTGATCTTTTCACTTATACACAAGAACTCACTTTTTCCAATCAGTTAGAAAACAAAAAATGAGAGAGAATGAGAGAGAGCTCGAGAGAGGATGGGCTTAAGAGAAGAATTAGAGGATATGCTAGAAAGAGTGAGAGAGAGAAGGGGATAGGAGAAAGAGAGATGGGGATAGGAGAGAGAGAGGAGAGGGAGGGAGGGAGGGAGGAGAGAGAGAGAGAGACAGAGAGAGACAGAGAGAGAGAGAGAGACAGAGAGAGAGAGAGAGAGAGAGAGAGAGAGAGAGAGAGAGAGAGAGAGAGAGAGAGATTAGGGGATATGATAAAAAGAGTCAGAGAGAAGGGGATAGGAGAAAGAGAGAGGGGGAATATGAGAGAGAGAGAGAGAGAGAGAGAGACTAGGGGATATGAGAGAAAAAGTGAGAGAGAGAGAGAGAGAGAGATGGAGAGAATGAGAGAGAGAGAGAGAAGGGGATAGGACAAAGATAGGGAGGGTTAGGAAAAAGAGAGAATGTGTGTGTGTGTGTGTGTGTGTGTGTGTGTGTGTGTGAGAGAGAGAGAGAGAGAGAGTGTGTGTGTGTGTGTGTGTAACGTACTGCCTAGGGATCTAAAAGAATTAACCTAAAGTTTTAACTAAGTTTTCCAAACATTTTTTTTTAAAGAAAGAATAACATACACGTCAAACATAAAGTAGCGAAAGCAATAACATAAAATCATACATAAGCAAACATAACAAATTGCATTCCTTAAGGATCCCAACACATTGAGTCACATTTAAATTTTAATTAATAATAATTCTAATAAATAACACATCCACATAAAAGAATAATTAAAAGTCCAAAGTCCATTTGAATAATATACATTTGTTCTGAATGCCACTTGGCAATAAAAATTCAGAATGCTCAATCATCCACTGTACATGTCATAGGGTATGAAAGGCTAAAAGAATATACATTTATAAAAATAGATCACATATCCTTTTTGAAACCATGAAACAAAGTACAATACAATAAGTGATACCATCCATCATAAAGATACAACCATCCATCATAATACATAGAGATAGAATGAAAAGAAATATAGACAAGGAAACTCCAGCCACAACATCTACGGACAGATCTTAATGGTGAGAGTAAAAAGCACTACCACCCGACCATGTGGAACCTAAATGGCCCACTCCCACCATGCTAAGGAGATAGTCTCAAGTCCCAAATAGGATAAAAATCCAAATATCAAAAGTAATCTCTAAATCTAGGAAACCCTAAAAGTATTCTAACTGAAAGGTTCCAAGACAAATCGACATCTAGACCCAGAGGCACACAAAGACATGTAGGAAATCTATACTGCTAGTGGGCAAGTATCATCACATGAATCAACTCTAGGGTTACCTGGCTAGTCTTTTAATCCTCTGGCCCCCTAGTGACCCTATGCAGCACTAGTATCCTTTCGTACTGACAAGGCATACTAATGAGTGAACTCTAAGGTTACTTAGCTAGTCTTTTAATCCTTCAGCCCCTTAGTGACTTTCTGTGGTACCAATATCTTATTAATTCATTTTAAACCCATTTAATGAAATGTTATCACTTATAAAACTACTTACAATGAGTTACCCTGGTAGCCACTTTGGACCCCGACCCCCATTGCAAGCCACTTCCCAACTTAACATACAAATTACCTATCCTAGGCTCATAAAAGCATAAATCAAAGAATCACAAATTTCACCTCAGCCCTATACAAGTGACTGGAAAGCATCAAAAGATAATTCACAATAACACATCAGTTCTTTGCAAGCAATTGGAAAGCATCCCAAAAATACTAATCAAAGACTCAAAAAGGTTAAGTCAAATATGTCATAACATTCACCTCAGCTTCACATGAGAATACTAGAAAGAAATAACAAACAATAAATACAACTCATCATAGAGCATACTAACACATTGCCATGGTTGAGTTTTAGAAAGATCGACATCAATTCATCATAACATCACAATCGCAGAACCCCCAAGCCTCTGGTAACATCCTAAGGCTAGTCAAAGCTAGGTCAAGCCTAAACCAAAAGCAAAGACAACATACAGAACAGAGTGTGAGTTTCATAGTTTGATTTGATTTTGAAAACATAATGTTGAGATAAATGTAAGGTTTCAGTTTTCGTTCAATGTAAGATTCTAAGTACCTAAAATTTGCATTTTAACCCTTACTATTCAACCCATTTCTTATATTTAAATAATTACACAATTACCCCTATTCAATTACAAGTCAATTAATCCAAATAATTTAAGGATAATTATTTATTTAAACTATTAAAATAATAAATTATTGATTTTAAATAGAATACTTTACAATTTTATTTAAATCAAATTTATTATTAATAATTAAAATAAACCTAAGACTCCTCTAAATATCTTATAAATCATTAAATATTAAAATTAAACAACACTCTTATTACATTCATTTAATAATTAAATTAATAATTAAAACCTATTAATAAATATTATTATATAATAATAATATTAATATTAAAAAAAGTTATTAATAATATTATTAAATAATAATAAACTTAACATTAAAAAACTTATTAATAAAAATTAACAATAAAAAATAATAATGAAATTTTATTAAAATCAACATATATTTTAAGCCCGTCGACTTTTTATTAATAGCAGTGTAGCTTCATTAAGGGGTTGTTGGCCGCAGAGGGCCTACGACCGCAGCAGCAATAAATGATGTTGTTGTCGCAGTCCCCACAGCGGCCAGTGCAGCCCTTCATACAAAGGAAGGTAAGGTGGGGGGTGTGGGTGTCACTTTCCCACCTCATTTAATATTTTTTTTTATTTTATTTTTTTTTAATTTAAAACAATTCCTTCAAACAATATATTTTAAATATCGTTTCAAAAGAATATCATTTTTTTAATTTATTTTATTTTATAAAATTTAAATATAACAAATTTCTTTTTCCAATTAAACATTTATTTTTTAATAATAGTTTTTATTAGATAAATAAGTTTTACAGGGATCCTGAAACCCAAGTTAAAATAATACAAAAGGCTGAAAATAAGCAATTACAACCCAGCCAAAGGACAATAGCCAAACAAAAGGCCAGAACTACAGATCACCAAACAAAAGGTGACCAAAGTGGCATCTCAGCAGCCACCATCACAGGTTTTGACTGGGCTCTTGAAACCCAAAGAAGAAAGGGGAAAAAAGTCCCCAACCATGATACACAACAAAGAACAACAGGCCAAAAGCCAGGGGACAAAACAAAGAGCAACAAGCCAAAAAAAGTCAGTCGGGCTTTGCCTTTAGATCCTTTCTTTTTAGAATGTAATGCCATATCAAAAGAGGTAGAGGAGGGCTTGATCTTTTTTCCTTTTACTGTGGTCCATCCATCCTCCACCAAACCAGCAGCCTTTTGCCACCGTAAATCAGCAACACCAGAGCCAATCCCAGAAACCCCTAGACTAAGGAAGAGGCCACAACAAGAACATTAGCAACTTGACAAAAAGCCATAGGAAGGTTCATCCTTGATAAAATAGAGGGCATCATTAATCTAATAGGGAAAATACAACCAACTAGTCAAATTTTCTCTTTAAATTTTCTTTTCAGTTTCAAAACCCTTCCCGATTTCAATCTAATTTGGGAATTACTGATTAGGAAATTTAAGATATTTAATCTCTACATATGCAGAAGAAATCTACATGCATAGCAGTAATTCCAAATTGAAAACACCCATCACAAAGAATTATTCAGATAACCATTTCATAGACACGAATAAGACAGGAAAAGAAATAGTGTAATTAACTATGTGGATTAATCACAAGAATCTACCTAGATTCTGATGCTAACAATGCAACGCCCAAAAATATTTGTGAGATAAATTCTTCCTCTCAAAACCTTCTCTCTTCCAAAAATTCCCCTTCCAAAATTTGCGGTCCTTCGAAAATGAACCCTCAAATTGTGATATGGAGTTCTTTCCTAAAATCGAGGCACTAATTGTGTGATCACCTGAGAGGACTCCATGCTCACCAAACTTTAACTCTTTATTACCCTTTCTTTATGTTGGAAATATAGATGAAGTAACTAAGAGGGGAGGGGTGAATCAGTTACCACAAAAACAATTCCAAAAATCCCTTAGATGTCTATAATACTTACTTACTGCTGATACTCGGTAAATAGTGCAGGAATACTTCAACTCGGTAGGTTAACTAGTTACTACTCATTTATCTTTCATTGTTATTAATATGCATGCAAAGGTTAAATAAATGAACACAAGAGACACCAAATTTAACGTGAAAACTCAATATGGAAAAAACCACCAAGTAACTAGTCACCAATTTTCACTCTTCTAAAGTGAGCCCTGTTAAGAGCCAACCCTGTTAAAGGTTACAATGCACACTATTAGGTGTGACCTTGTTAGAGGATTAAATCACTCTATTAGGAGTGGCCTGGTTAGAGATCTTTAGAAAAATTCAATTGAATTGTCACCTTGTTAGCGGATTTACAAAATGGTTGTTAAACCAACTCTGTTAAGAGATTCTAGATTCACTGTTACAATGATTAGAAAGCAATAATGAGGTGACCTGAATGATATGCAACTTATCTTTTGCTAATTACAGATCTCTTTTTGGCTTCACTGGATCCTTACTGATCGAATACAACTTTGTAGCTCCAGAAGGATATCTAATCCTTCATTAGAATTCACTCAATATTTGCTTATTCTATCCTCATCCATATACTCACACTCACACTTTAATTCACAACTTGAACATCTAAATATATACCTTTTAGATTATCAAGTCAGCTCAAATATAAGTTACAACAACTAAAAAAATCATTACATTAGTCGGTTGTACGAAATAATTGAACTTAATATAAAAACAATAAAATCCTTCGCTAGCCAACCCAGCTTGATAACCACTGCTCCAGAATGGTTTTCTAGTGTTAACCAAGTGAAGCTCGGTAAACACTGCAAACCCTGTAAAAATTCTTTGGAGACTGAGTGAACTCGGTTAGCACTGACCTTCCTTTGCTAACTTTGTGAGCTCGGTAGAAGCTAACTCTCTACCACATTTCCTTGATAACCAAGTGAGCTCGATAGACATTAACTTTTCTTCATTAACCTTGGGAGCTCGGTTAACACTAACTTTCTGCTACAAAATCCTTTGATGCCTGAGTGAGCTCAATAAACATTAACTTTTCTTCGTTAACTTTGGGAGCTCGGTTAACACTAACTTTCTGCTACAAAATCCTTTGATGCCTGAGTGAGCTCGGTAAACATTAACTTTTCTTCGTTAACTTTGGGAGCTTAGTTAACACTAACTTTCTGCTACAAAATCCTTTAATGCCCGAGTGAGCTCGGTAAGAACTGACTTTACTGAGTAGTGTTTAGGAATGTTCGGTAGACACTGTAAATTGCTTTGTTGATCATTCGAGCTCGGTAGACTCTGTCTAATGACTGATATAACATTTGTGTAACATCAAAGACAATACACAATTAACAATTGTATCCAACACTTTATCTTTCCCATGCACGTTTAATGAATTATAAAATAACTTTATTTAATTTCACTTGACTCCTCTTTATAATTAATTTATTATATTTTTAATCTCATGCACACTTCATGCAATCTTTAAAAATTTAATAAATTAATATCTTTTTTCACTTTTGAATTTATTTTGAAACGTTTAATTGATAAAATATTTATTAACTTAAATAATAATAGTATTTAGCATTTATTTAAAAGTAAATTCTAAATATATTATTATTAAATTAAATTAATATTATCATGTTCTAAAATTAAACATTTAACTTTAATCTTTAAATTTAATTCATTTTATTTAATTAATTCTCCAAATTAATTAAAATATCATAACAATCTTCCATTAAATTAAATCATTAATTTAATAATTTAATTTGACTTAATTAATAGAAGAATCACCAAAGACTTATAAAACAAAATACGAAAACTAGCATAGAAAAATGCATACAAGATCAAACTAAAGGGTTATAATCACAAATTAATGTCATTCAATGCATTCGGAAGGTAAACAACTCTGATACTTGTCCTAATTTTCTAAGACAAATGGCTTAAAGGTTTAGACTTTGGACTTATGAATTTATCTCCTCTCTCTTACTATTGAGATAATGTTGGAAATATAGGAGTACCTAAGGGGGGGGCGGGGGGTTAATTAGTCACCACAAAAATAAATCTCAGATCCCTTGGATGTCAACAAAAATAAACTGATAAAACTAATTACTGCTACAACTCAGTAAACAAACAGAAATTGTTGTAACTCGATAAATGCAAAGTATGTATTACTTTAGCAGATCTAATACTAGCAGTAATTATCTTGCAAACATGAGAGAAAGGAAATGAACACATGAGACACCAGATTTAACGTGAAAACCCAATATGAGAAAAACCACCAATGTAACTAGTTATTGTTTTTCACTCTTCTGAAGTGAGCCTTGTTAGGAGCCAACTCGATTAGAGGTTACAAAACACACTATTAGGTGTGACCTTGTTAGAGGATTTAATCACCCTATTAGGAGTGGCCTTGTGAGAGGTCTTTAAAATAATTCAATGGAACTGTCACCTTGTTAGAGGATTTACAACTAGCTGTTAAACCAACTCTGTTAAGAGATTTTAGATCACTGCTACAATGGTTAGAGAGTAACAATGAAATGACATGATTTTTATGCAACTGAATTGTTGAATCCATATCTATGTTCTGCTTAAATTTGATCCTTTCTAATCGAATATTACTTTTCTACTCCAAAAGGATATCTGCTTATCCTTCAAGTTTGCTCCTGCTCTTTTCTTCTCAATTCAATCAACACACTTGCACACACTTGAAAATCACAACTTGACCTTATATTTATATCATTCAGATTATCAAGTCAGCTCAATACAATTTAGAATGACCAATAATCATTACCATAGTTGGCTAGAACCAATACTTGAAATAATTAAGCTTCATATGCCAAAATAACAAAATCCTTCATTAGTCAACCCTGCTCGATAAACACTGGTTCTGAGACAATTTCTTATGTTAACCAACAGAAGCTCGGTTAACAATGCGAACTTGCAAAAATCCTTTGGCAATCGAGTGAACTTGGTTAGCACTAACTCTGTCCAACTTTTCTTCGTTAACCATGAGAATTTGGTTAACACTATTTTCTACCATAATTTCCTTTGACACCCAAGTGAGCTCGGTAGACACCGTCTTTATAGAATAAACTTCAGTAATGCTCGATAGAGAAGGAAATTTGTCTTGCTAACCAAGTGAGCTCAGTAAGCACTAACTATTAACTGATATGACATTTGTGTAACATCAAAGACAACACACAATTAGACAATTGTATCCAACAATCTCTCTCTTTGGCATTGATGGCAACACAACATGTCATAGCATAATGAAATTTGAGGACAAGAATTTCTCTGACAAAAAGTTTCTCCCTCTTTAGATTTTACACCATAAGCTTCTCATTTATGTAGTAATCTCCCTCTGTGAAGGAATTACATAGCTTCTCCCTCTTGAAATGACAAAAAAAAATTTAGAAAGATATGATAGAAAATTTCTCCCTCTTTGACAACACATGCCAAATTAGTATCAATGTACCTTGAGTACTGATTCATATGGAATCTTCTTTTGAGTATGCTGCACCAACTGATTGATCTTCAACTTGGTTCCTATTGATGCATCATTAAAACTTTATTTAGTGAGCTTTAGATAGGGGAATGACCCCCAACTTACCTCTTAGATACAGGAATGCATCCTTAGGTAATGGCTTGGTAAATATGTCTCCAATCTGTTCTTTTGTATGGACATATTCTAATTTGATTTCTTTGTCTTGCACCAATTCTCTAACAAAGTGATATTTTATAGCAATATGCTTTTTTTTGGAATGCATCACTAAGTTCTTTGATATGTTAATTCCACTGGTGTTATTACAAAACATGACAACTAGTTCTTTGATTTCAACCTTCATACCTTCCAGCAATTGTTTAAACCAAACAATGTTAGAATAATTCACTGTTGTTGCAACATATTTTGCTTTTGTAATGGATTGGGATGTGCAGTTTTGCTTCTTGCTTGTCTAAGACACCAACCTTATACCAAGAAAAAATGCTCCACCACTTGTGCTTTTTTTGTCATCAAGATTTCCTATCCAATCAGCATCAGTAAACACTTTTAGGTCTAAGTTTCCTCCAAGTTTGTACCATAAACCATAGTCTTTAGTGCCTTCCAAATATCTTAAGATTCTTTTGATTGCCATCATGTGGTTTTCTCTAGGTTTTTTCGAGAATCTTGCCACTATTCTAACTGCTAAGGTAATGTCAGGTCTTGTATGAACTACATACTATAATTTTCTAATCATTGATCTGTATAAGGTCTAATCTACCTCTTTGGAGTCATCATCTTTGGTAAGCTTTAGTCTAATACACATGGGGGTTCTAACTAGTTTTGAATCTTCCATTCCAAACTTCTTGAGTATCTTCCATTAAATTAAATCATCCACAAATATCTCTGCCAACACAATCTTGTTATCTAGTCCTTCCTTGATATACAAACTGTTGTTATCATTTGTTCTCTAAAAATCAATCTACATAAGGTAGTTATGTAACCTTTGATACCATGCTCTAGGAGCTTGTTTCAAACCATACAGTGCTTTGTGTAATTTGCAAACCATGTCCTTTGTATGTTGCATATGCAAGTAAGGTCCTAACACCTTCCAATCTTGCAATAGGGGTGAAAGTTTCACCATAATCAATACCTTCTTGTTGAGAGTAGCCTTTACATACTAGTCTTACTTTGTTTCTTGATACTTTACCATCTTCATTCAATTTATTCCTGAATACCCATTTTGTTCCAATCACATTTTTATCTTTAGGTCTAGGTACAAGGATCCAAGTCTTGTTCTTTTCTATTTGTTTTATTTCTTCATTCATATCCTCAATCCAACTTTCATTTTCCAATGCTTCTTTAACACTTCTAGGTTCAAATTTAGCAAGTAAGCATGTACCTTTTAGCTTACTTCTTTTCATAGTACCTTTTGATTTATCTCCAATAATCTAATCAGGTGTATGATGCCTTCTGACATACTTGGCCAATACAAGTTCTTTGCCTTTTGAATGAATTGCTTTGTCTTCCCTTTGAATTTCAACTTGAGACTTCAGTTGTTCAATCTGTGGCTCAGTCCTTTAGACTCGGTAGGCATTAACTCAATAGCTTCAGACTGTAACTCAAGTCCTTATGACTCGAATTGCACTTCTTGCAACTCGCTAAGTATAGTAGGCTTAGGAGATGAAGTCTCTTTATTATGAAATATGCTTGGCAATGTATCAGATTCAAAGTAGACAAATCTTCTGTAGCCTTCTGGTTTTTTCTTGCTTTCTTCTTCAGCCTTTTCTGCAAACTCATCAATTCTCACATGTACACTTTCTATGATTTTGTGAGTAGACAAATTCAAACATTTATATGCTTTGCTTTTGCATGAGTATCTTAGAAATATACCTTCATCACCTTTTACATCAAACTTGCCTTTTCTAAACTCTTTCAAGATATAACATTTACTTCTAAATACTTTTAGGTAACTTACATTGGGTTTGTAGCCATACCATAGTTCATAAGGACTCTTGTTTGAATCCTTCTTCAATTGAACTCGATTCAAAGTATGGACTGCAATGCTGATAGCTTCCTTCTAGTATTTGATAGCAACATTCTTTTCAATCATTAGGGTCCTTACATAATCCATGATAGATATGTTTCTACTTTTAGCTATTCCATTCTTCTCTGGAGTACCAGGGGCTGATACCTATCTTTTGATTCCTCTTTCAATGTAGAAATTATTGAATTCATTGGAGATGAATTCACCACCTTTGTCTGATCTTAAACATTTCAATCTTTTCCCTATTTCCTTCTCTACTCTTGCCAAATACCATTTGAATTTCTCAAATGCTTCTAACTTTTCTCTTAAATACATAACAGTCATCATTCTAGAGTAGTCATCAACAAAAATAATAAAGAATTTTTCTCCACTATAGATTTCTACTCCAATAGATCCACATAAGTCAGTATGCACAATTTCCAAGATATCTTTAGATTCATAGTTTTTTCTTTTAAAGCTAGTCTTTCCCATTTTTCCAATTTGACAGTTCTTGCATAAACCAACATCTGGTTTCTTCAAACTAGGGATACCTCTTACTTTCTTGAATTTTCTTATTTTCACCATGTTATCAAAGTTCACATGACATAATCTTCTGTGTCATAACCAACTTTCTTCTACTTGAGCAATAAGACATGAGAAATCACCAAGATCAAGATAAAATAGGTTACCTTTTGTTTGTTTGTCTAATCCGATCAGATTCCCTTTGTCATCGAGCAGTCTTGCCTTGCCATGCATGAATTCTACCTTGAATCCAATGTTGATTAGCTATGCCACACTCAGTAGATTATGCTTTAGTCCTTCAACCCAATAAGAATTTTCACATACAAGTTCTTTGGTTAAAGAGATATGGCATTTTCCTTTGATGCAACAAAGTTCATTGTATCCAAATCTTACACTACCTCCATCATAATGTTCAAACTTTGTTTTGTCTCTAGTCATATGGTGTAAACATCACTATCTATGATCCATGTATCATTTTTACTAACATGAGAGATAAGTTTCACCCTATCTCCTTCATCATCAAATTCATCTTTCACAGCAATATACACTATTTCATCCTCACTATTATCAGAATCCTTAGCCATAAAACAATTTTTCTTACCTTTTTCTTTGTATGATTTGTGACTTTTGAAATCTTTTTTTCCTTTATACTTGTGACTCTTTTTCTCATCCTTGTTATCTTTGTTTGGGCACCTGCCAATAATATGACCAATTTCTTCACATGAAAAATAGATTAGGGGAACTTTACCTTTGTATTTTCCTCTGCTTCTAGAGTATTTCTTTGCAAGTAGAGCTTCAACAACTTCAAGATCACTATTTGAGCTCTCCTCAATTTCTTTTTCACTATCAGACTAATTTTCCTTTATCTTCTTGCCTTTTTCTTTGAGTGAAATTTTGGCCTCAAATGTAGACTCAATATTTTTAGAAGCGGGAACATAATTGTCAAAGTTGTCTAGCTCAAAAGTTGTCAATCTTCCTACTAGGGCATCCAAACCTATCTTGTTATTTCAATCACATCTCACTTATTGAATAGAAGATACTCTAATTGCATAGATGGGAAGAAAATTTTTGAGAATTTTACTTACAACAGTTTCTTCTTTGATCTCTTCTCCAGATGCTCTAATTGCACTGACGCTAGTTTTTATTCTTTCCACATATTTGGCAACATTTTCATCTTCTCTCATTTTCATCTGATCAAATTTTCCTCTAAGGCTTTCTGCTTTGGCTCTCCTTACATTGTCATCACCACCATAGATTTCGTTGAGTTTGTTCCACATTCCAAAAGTAGTTTTACAATCTTTGACCTCATCAAATTCTTCATAGCTAAGAGCATATGCAATTTCAATCATCATGATGTTATGGTTCTTTTTTCTCAGCAAGATCTTCAATAGATAATTTACCAGTGGAAGTTTTATACTCTAGATCAAGATATTTGCAACTTGAATCACTAATGGTAGCCAGATGAAGCCTCATGAATCCTTACCATGTTAAAAAGTTATCTCTGTTAAGCTTAGGGATTTCTCTCTTGTAAGGCATCTTGATCTTTTGCTTAGGTCCTTGAAACCTTCTTGCAAGCACCAAAAGATCTAGTACCAATTGTTGGAAATATAGAAGGAGTAACTAAGAGGGGGGGTGAACTAGTTTCCACAAAAATAAATCCCAGATCCCTTGGATGTCAACAAAAATAAATTGATAAAATTGATTACTGCTACAACTTGGTAAACAAATAGAAATTGTTGTAACTCAGTAAATGCAGAGTATGTATTACTTTAGCAGATCTAATACTAACAGTAATTATCTTTCAAACATGAGAGAAAAGAAATGAACAAATGAGACACCAAATTTAACTTGAAAACCCAATATGGGAAAAACCACCAATGTAACTAGTTACTATTTTTCACTCTTCTGAAGTGAGCCCTGTTAGGAGCCAACCTGGTTAGATGTTACAAAAAACACTGTTAGGTGTGACCTTGTTAGAGGATTTAATCACCTTGTTAGGAGTGACCTTGTGAGAGGTCTTTTAAATAATTTAATGAAATTGTCACCTTGTTAGAGGATTTACAACTAGCTATTAGACCAACTCTATTAAGAGATTTTAGATCACTACTACAATGGTTAAAGAGTAATAATGAAATGACCTGATTGTGATGCAATTGAATTGTTGAATCTAGATCTTTGTTCTACTTAAATTTGATCCTTTCTAATCAAATATTACTTTTCTACTCTGCAAAGATATCTACTTATCCTTCAAGTTCACTCTCACTCTTTCCTTCTCAATTCAATCAACATACTTGCACACACTTAAAATCACAACTTGACCTTATATTTATATCATCTAGATTGTCAAGTCAGCTTAATACAAATTAGAATGACCAATAATCATTACCATAGTCAGCTAGAACCAATACTTGAAATAATTAAGGTTCATATTCCAAAACAACAAAATCTTTCATTAGCCAACCTTACTCGGTAAACACTGGTTCTGAGATGATTTCTTGTGTTAACCAACAGAAGCTCAATTAACATTGCGTCCTTTGGTAACCGAGTGAACTCGGTTAGCATTGAATTTGTCCAACTTTCCTTTGTTAACCATGAGAACTTGGTTAACATTATTTTCTACCATAATTTCCTTCGACGCCCGAGTGAGCTCAGTAGACACTGCCTTCACAGAATAAACTTCAAGAATGCTCAGTAGACAAGGAAAACTATTTTGCTAACCAAGTGAGCTTGGTAAGCACTGACTGTCAACTAATATGGCATTTGTGTAACATCAAAGACAATACACAATTAGACAATTGTATCCAACAAATAATGTGATAGGGTACTCTCATCCTGGAAATTTAAGGAAGTCAATACCTAGTGCCTACAATCTACATAAAATCCACGCATGTACAAACACATATATACTAAGCTATACAGAAAATGGCAGGAAGTGGTGCATCATGTAGATCCTAACTAATAGGTGACTATGACTCCCTTCCTTAACCACATCAAAAATGTCATACATAAAGAAAACATATACGCACACCATACACATGCAGTATGGGGTAAGTATCCATAAGAAAACACATACAATAATCCATCTAACTAATCATCAACAATAACTAAAAACACTATAATAATCATCATGCATACATGAAGTATAGAGTACTAAGTAATCTCATCATAAAATCAACTAAATATGAAACAATATTTGATAACCTCAAAACAATGCTACTAATCATAAGCATAAAACTAGCCTAAAAGAGTTCGGCAATAATAGAAAAAATGTAAACTAGGGGCAAGCACTACAAAGAGAGAGAGAGAGAGAGAGGGGGGGGGGGGAGGGGGGGGATGAGATGGAGAGAAGAATTAGAGGATGTGATAGAAAGAGTAAGAGAGAGAAGGTGATAGGTGAAAGAGAGAGGGGGATAGTAGAGAGAGAGAGAGAGAGAATATGGGATGAGAGAGAGAGAGATGTTATGGAAGATTAGGGGATATTATAGAAAGAGTGACAAAGAGATGGAGAGAATAAGTGAGAGGGAAGGGGATAGGAGGGAGGGAGGGAGGGAGGGAGGGAGGGAGGGAGAGGGAGGGAGAGAGAGAGAGAGAGAGAGAGAGAGAGAGAGAGAGAGAGAGAGAGAGAGGATGGGATGGAGAGAAGAATTAGAGGATGTGATAGAAAGAGTGAGAGAGAGAAGGGGATAGGTGAAAGAGAGAGAGGGATAGGAGAGAGAGAGAGAGAGAGAGAGAGACTGGGCTTCAACTTCAATTGAGTGCCAGAGTTTTTCAAGCATTGACAGTGTTTGTCGAGTGTCAAAACATCACCAAGTTTGTCTTCAAAACCTGAGTTACAATAGTTGGGCTAACTTTGTGAATTATGATGAATTGGGTATTGTAGCTAACTCCAATAAGTAGTTATTTGGATTGATATATATATATGTAACTCATTTTATCATATCTAAGTGTCAAAATGAGAAGTAATGTGAAGTGTATGAGTGTGAATTGAAGAAGGCTACAAGCAATATAAGGGACAACAAAGATTTATCTATCATAGCAAGGTGATTATTGCAATTCAAGGAATCTCATTCAAAAAATCAAAGTTGCAAATCAGAGATCAGCCATTAATTCATTCTAATAGGTGCATCAATTAAATTCTTTAACTAGGTGGACTTAATAGTCTTTTGCTAAATCTCCTAACCGAGTGCATCCTTCATCGTATGTTTGTAAATCCTTTAACAAGGTGGACCTCATAGTCCTTATTGCTCCTAACAAGGTAGATTACTAGAAGTGGTCAATTGTAAGCCTTAATAGGTTAACTTTATACTGCAGTACTAAAGCTTGTGTGTATCATCCCCATCCTAGTTTTACTTTCTAATTGAAGGTTTCTAGGTCACCATATCTTGTATCAAAGTATTATGAATATTTTATTGCTTTCATTCTTTCATGCAAGCAATTAGATCAAAATAATATATGAAGGATTAATTGGTAAAGTAAGTTAAGATTTTATTGGTTCTTGATTCACCTCTCCCCTCTTAGTAACCTAGCCTACCTTATATTTCCAACATATTTATCACCAAAAGTTAGCATTTTGATGAGGCAATTAGAAGAATGTCTAGTAGCAAAAGCATCCTATGACAAATTTGCCTACACTAACCTGAGCGTAGTTGAAGTGGCATCTTATGCACTTTGTGCGCTCATTAGTATTTTAGATACTATTAAAGAGAATTGGAAGAAGAAAATTTAAAGGCTAAAACTTGGCTTTGCAAATTGTATATCCAAAATTTCAAGTTGATTAGCAGAAGGTAAAAAGTTTTATCTTATTGTTTTGTCACCTTTGTCATTGATGTTAAAGGGGGAGAAGATTGTAAAGGAAAATTATATAGAAGATACACATACATGTAAGGGGGAGCTTAGCTATGTATGTAGGAAATCATTGTAAAGGAGTGATAAGAAATGTAATTATCCATCAAAACATGAATAAAATTTTGAAGTTTTGAAGGCCAAAGTTTGAGTAGTTATTTTTATTTTGTATGACATCATTTTGGGACTTAGCCAATTTTCCCAAATGTTTCCATCAGTGCCAAAGGGGGATATTGTTGGCAATATGGCTAGGTAGATGCGATAGTGTTTTCATTTATGCCAACATACATATTTTGGTATTTCATTTTGTAATAAGTGATAGAAAATTGTCCAAGTATTGGACAGTAGCACAGAGATACTTTCTATATGTAAAAATGTCAGTGTTTGAGTTAGCTCTTGTACAATTGAGGAATAATCAATGATAGTTTCATGTTGATGTATGTTAATGTGTAGGTCTATATGAACTATACAACATTAGTTATAGAGGGATTACCATTATAGGTAATTAACAGATTAGTCAATAAATTGAATTGTAGCACTTAAGGAATTATTTTGGAAATAAAATATTTACTTAATCATGATGGGTCAACATCATAGATGTTAACCCCAAAGTCATTTTATAATTAGCCAAGTGTGTGAAAGTTGTAACGCTAACCAAGCAAGAGTTTTGGTGGATTGCAAGGTATAAGTAAAGACCATATCCTATGCAACTAAAGATTGATTGACAAGTGATGTGAACTATTGTGAAGGAAGTTTATATGATATGTGAGCTTTGTATGATATGAGATTTGGTGTATGATTAGAGGATTCACAAAGTAAAATAGTGAGATGGTATTATATGTATATCTATTCTTGTGAAGAAACTTATTTGTATATTGCATGTTAGGGCAATGGACTCTTCTTGCATACATTGTATTTGTTCCACCAACTCCTAATAGGGTTGAGGCTTTTAACAGGGCCTAGTCCTCTAACAAAGACTCAAGACATTATATGTATTTGATAGACTCTTAACAGGGTCAATATGTTAGAGTGATAAAGTAGTTTCTTATTAATTAAATCATATTGATTTAATTATCAAGTCGTTTATTATCTCTAATTTACTTAAGCTAAACTTTAGTCATATCATAATTAATTCTTTTATTAATTATTATCATGCAACCTAGGTTAGTTACCTATTAGGGTTTTGATCTCTTTTTATAAGGATTGATCTCTTTGTAATTAATTGATTCACTTTTGATTATAGCAATCTCTTTTTTTGCTCATCAAGAATGTCTCATCAATGGATCTAGAAATTTTAGCCTCCATAGCTTTTGCTTCTCACTTTCTGTGATAGGTGTTTGCATGTAGATGATTCTTGGGAGTTGTGGGGTTGATCTTTCATCAACTTCAACATGGTATTAGAGCTCCAGATCTTCATGCCCCTTATTTTTTCTTGAGAGATTTGGCATTAATTTTTAGATTTGTGGCTTTCAAAGGATTTGTGTATTGAATATGGGGGATCACTAATTTTCGGTGCACTTTGAGCCCAAATGCACATCACCAGTGAGCTCAGAGCACCCAAAAATTCTTATTTTCATATAAAATTTGCCCAATTTGGACACAATTGGAATTTGAGGCAAACATTATTGCTCCTAGATTAGGCACATTTCTTGAGGTAGTGATTTTGTGATTTTTGCACAAAAATTGAGATTTTTTGGCACACAAATTGATATTTGTTGTACATAAATCGTGATTTTTGGTATGTAAATCAATGTGTTTTTTATACAAAAACTACATGCTTCCCAAGGTAATTTTTGTTGCTGGTGGGCACATTTTTTGATGCATTAATTTTTTTGGACCCTTCCCACTTTGTTTTGACTTACATTTGGTTTTTTGGTCATAACTTACTCATCTGAACTCCAATTTTTTGCAAACAAGGTATCATCAGAAAGCCAGTTCCAAGCCCATCATGATGGTGCAGTTTATTTGGCTTTTGATTTTGTTTGGTTTCTATTTTATGCAATAAAAGTTAGAAGTTCTATTCTGCACTCCAGGAGACATATCTTGAGACATTCTATTTTCCATATTCTGCTCCAAGCACATCCCATTTAGTTTTTTACTTTTTTGCATTCTGATGGATATCTTGGTTGTCTTAGGTCTAAGGACCAATTTTGTTTCTTCAGATGATTTTTCATGGGTTGTAATATCTCTTGTATCATCCTTATATCTCTTTTTATCTTTGTTAACATCTTTTTTGTAGTATTTTTGCAAACGCACTGAGATAAAGTGTCACTCTATTGCATTTCAAGATCTTTCACATCTTTGTGTTTTGTTACACGACAATTTAATTTCCTTAGGGGGTTTCATGTTGGTCATATTCACCATATTCCTTTGTCAAGTGAGTTTTCCTTCCATGATAGTAGCCTCATGATGTGTCAATGACACATGCCATTATAGGTGTTTGTACTTCTTTTGCCCTCTCGATGTTCTTGGTTCTTCTTTCTGCAGGAGATATTGCATTCAGTTTTAGTGTTCATGTCTTACCCCTTACCATTATAGGGGGGTTATGTAGGTTCTATTTCTTTCTTGGTTCAATGGAGTGAGCTATGTATTAAGTATTTGATCCTATATACTAGGTGATTGTAGTGGTTGGATGCCTATGCATCTTGGTGAGATGGATCATTTACCATATAGACATTATTTCATTCATATTTTTGGAGGCCATGAAGATAACTTCCATCTTTGATTGATCAGCTCTTCAAACTTATTCTTCTCTACCTGGTCATGTTCTATATAGTGAAGGCTCTTCATATCAGCAGTTTAGTAGTGTTTGCAGCTTCATGCTTCGGTGGTGTTCTTCATGATCATCATTGTGTTCCTATCTTCTGGAACATTCTTTCCATCTCTTTTTGGAGTAGGATTTTTCCCATGTGGTTTTATTTATTTCTTCTCTTTTCAGAGATTTGGTTGTGCTTGGGTACCTCATCAAGCCTTATTGTCGAGACCCAATTCTTCTTTCAATAGTAGTTTCTAGGTTTTTACCTACTCCCTAAGTTTATCTTGGGAGGGGGGGGTGTGGGTGTTAGAGTAATAAGGTATTTTCTTACTAATTAAATCATATTGATTTAATTATTAAGTCACTTATTATCTCTAGTTTACTTAAGCTAAACTTTGGGCATATAATAATTAATTCTTTTATTAATTATTATCATGTAACCTAGGTTAGTTACCTATTAGGGTTTTGATCTCCTTTTATAAGGATTGATCTATTTTTACTTAATTGATTCACTTTTCATTATAGCAATCTCTTTCTTTTCTCATCAAGACTGTCTCATATATGGATCTAAGAATTTTAGCCTCCATAGCTTTTGCTTCTCACTTTTTGTGATAGGTGTTTGCATGCAAGTGTTTCTTGGTAGCTGTGGAGTTGATCTTTCATCAACTTCAACACAATATCATAACAAGATTCTTTTGTTTAGTAGAACATCTTATGGGTATCACCTCCACTGGAGTTTTCCCTTGGCCAGGGTTTCCCTAGTTAACAAATAATGATGTTATGAGTTCTCTATGTGTATGGTTTTATTTATTGTTCAGCATTGTTGGTTTACTTCCTCATGCAAATTATAAAGTAATTAACAATATCCAATTTTGGGCAAAAGTTTGTAGAATACTGATTCAACCCTCACCCCTCTTAGTATTATCTATTTCTAACACTATTATATTTACTTTTTAGTGTATTCACATGTGCATATTTTAAGGTTATAAAAGATATCCATAGTTGGGCAAATGTTTGTGAAATGCTGATTAACCCGGCCTCCCCCCCACCCCATCAGTATTTCCTATTTCTAACAATAATGTCTATTTTCTCTTTCTTATCTTTCTCCTTCCCTTGATCTCCCTCTCCTACTTCTTCCTCTATGGTATCTTGGGCCTCAAACATTATCTTGCTAATTTCTTCATTGGATATAAAATGTCAAGTTAGAGTAATAAGGTATTTTTCTTATTAACTCTATTTTAATTAAGCTAAACTTTAGGCATTTAATAATTAATTATTATCATGCAACCTAGGTTATTTTCCTACTAGATTTTTTATCTTCTTTGTAAGGATGGATCTATTTTTGCAATTAATGTTTTTTCGTTGAATAACAATTTTTATTTTGCACATCAAAAATGTCCCCTCTCTTATGGATCAATGAATTCTAGCTGCCATAGCTTTGCTCCTCTCTTTTTGTGACAGGTTTTTGCATGCAATGATTCTTACGCATTGTGGGTTAAGCTTTCCTCAACTTCAACATCATATAAGAGCTTTGGAATTTCATGCCCTTGTTCTATTCTTGAGATATTTGACCTTGGTTTTCAGATATGGTTTTTGCATAAGTTTTTGTATTGGATATGGGAGACATTCATTTTACATCAATTTGAGCCCAAATAGACATCACACTTGAGCTCATAGCACTCAAAATCCCCCATTCCTATATAAAATTTGTCCTATTTGCACAAAGTTATAGTCTAAGGCAAAACAAATTGCACCTAGATTATACGACCTGGACATGCTTTCCAAGATGACAATTTTTATTTTTCATCAAAATAAATTGAAAGCAAAAAAAAGAAGCTTTTATTTAAATAGTGCATGCATATTTAGCACATGCAAATTTTGGAGAGGCAGGACATTTATTAAAAGTGTTTGTGCAAATTTTTGGGCACCCCATACTTTGTACTCTATTTCTACCATGCTCCCACCAACCAATGATATGCATCAGGCAAGAGGACAATACATGCATGCCCTCTATCTACTGCAAGCTCCTTCTAATGTAGTCAATACTTCGTCCAATGTGCATAGCCTCCATTAGAGCTATATTTGTCACACATAAAAGGCAACGTCATTTTAATGGTCCCCATGCACTTTTTTTTTGGGAGCACACATGTATTATTGATCTCCCCCTTGAGTTGATCTTGGGATCTCCCACCAATTTCTTCCAACATTTTTCGTAGTATTTCCTTTTTTGTGAATTTTTATTTGTAGGCAGTATGAAGTTTTTTGAAATTGAGTACAAATTTTTTTGGAGGCATTTTTGCATGATTTATTGGGTGGTTTTATTTGAACCATGCTTTGGAATTCTACCTAAGTTTGGTGGTATTTTGGGGAGTTGGCAGTTTTGGTTGTTGATTGGGTGGTTTTGTTCCTAATCTATGGTTTTTTCCACATGTAAGCAGTTTTTTTCCAAAATAATGATTTTTGCCTTTGCACTTTTTGGAAATATTTTTGCACATGCACATTTTTTGTGAGTATATTTCTTCTCTAGTACTAGCATATTTTCTTAGCGCACGTAGATTTTTTTTTTGCAAACTAGACATTTTTCTAGCATTGTTTTGTCTCGACAATTGTTTGACGATTAAAGCTTGTTACTTACTAATGTTAGTGCACTACATCATCAAACCTATTTGCCCTTCTGGCTCAATTTGAACCTACCGAAGCTTTTTCCTCATATCTTAGGCATATAGACTCTATTTTCTACAAATAAGATATCACAAGAAAGTTGGTTCCAAGCCTATCTTAGTGGTACAAGTATTTTCTATTTTTAATTTTTTTTTATACCATTTTCTATTGTTAAAGTTAGGAGTTCTATTTTACACTCTAGGAGGCATATCTTGAGCATCTAGTCTACAACTTGATAATTCTTTATATCATTAGAAATGTATTTAAGAGCTCTTTCTAGTGATGCTAGTTGTACCATCTCTTGTATCAGTATTATGTCTCTTCTAGTCTTTGTAGACATCTATTGTGCTCATTTTTGCAAATGCACTAAGTTAATGTTTCATATTTTGTCTATGTTTTTGGTTTTAGTTCTTTTTCCTTCTGATTCAAGCAATGTCATTTGAAGGCACTCATTCATATTATTGTATTATTGGGATCTATCATATTTTGTGCCTTATTGAACATGCACTACTTTGATTAAGTGTTATTGGGGTTGATGTTTTGTCTTTGCTTGTCATCTACTTTTGTCTAATAAGTTTTATGGAGGGCAAACAACAAACAACATATGCAAAGAAACTATACAATTTGAGAGAAAAAAATATGGGTTTCTAGTTATCATTGTAAATGCAGAATTACAATATGCAAACCCACATGGGCACTCCTTACAATAATCTGCATGACATAACTACAACCATCACCCTAATTTTCCCTAGATAACCTATGGGCTTTCCTTATATAGGTATTTTCATCACTTGGGAAGATTCTAGACTCTAATCCCTAACCCTTGAGGCCAACCAACCTCATGTTATATTATTTTATTATGCTTTATTACATAGGATCACTCAAGACAAATTACAAACTACATTTTTAGATGGATCCACTTATAAAGACCATAACTAGCAAATTGTTGACCCAATGGGTTATTAAACCCCATTTCAAAATCCTTGGCAAAATATCTACAATGAAAAATTATGCAAGCATCTATAAGGTAAGGTTTTGCCTCATTTTGGAGTCATTTATGTCTTCATTATTGGACCTAAGGTTTGGATAAGAAAAATTCATACTAAAGATCTACAATAGTTGCATTAATACATATGATATGACAATAAAACTCATATGGTAGACTGATATGGCCAAGAGAATGATGCAAGGAGAGATGAGCTAACGAGGGCCAAAGGCACACCTAGATATTCCAAATTGTCTGCAAGTGTAAACACAGTAGAAACCAACACCATAACTACAAACACATGAGATAGAGGAACAAATTATTTTATAGGTTCATCAAGTCATCAATATACATGCCCAGCTATAAGACCTTCTGGGTTATGGCCAACATTATAATCAGACTTCAATCCTCAATGATAAACTTTGCTTCTGCTCTTCCTATGCTACTTCCTCTACTTCCTCCTCTTACTTGTTGTTCAAAAATCTACCAAAGGCCTCTTTAAATACATGCACAACCACAAGTTGGCCTGTTGCAAATACAACAAAACAAACCCTTATATTAAATGCTACAAAAAGCCACAAGTCAGCTCTTAGCAAATACCTATTACAAAATTAAATGCAAAGGTCAGCTCCAACTATAAATTGCACATAGACAACTCAGCACATGAAGGACCAAACAAAATGTTGCAACTCGGTGAACTCGGCAACCAAAGGAACTTGACAACCACTCTGAACTCAACAACCAAAGTGAACTCAACAACCAAAGGAACTTGGCAACCACTCTAACTTAGCAACCAAAGGATAAATCAGTAGAACCTGTGAACTTGAAAAACATAGAGAGCTCGGCCATGCAAGAAATTGCAACTTGGCATCAACTAAGAAACTTGGAAAACATGTAGGATAGCAATGCAACCCACGATTCTCCTACGTTAGAAAATTGATGTTGAAAGAAATGATTCTCCTAAATCATTGAGATGTCCCAACCCAAGCTGAATCCAAATCAGATTGGGAAATCCATGTAGCATCTTCAACTGGTCTATTCTTCCACTTTACCAAATATTCATAGTAATATTTTCCTCTTGTGCTCTTACCAACCTTTTGATCCAATATTTTTTCAACTTCTTCAATCTACTTCTTAGGATAATCATCTAATACAAAAAATTCATCATTTGACTCATGATATTTGTACAAATCAGCAACATTGAATATAGGAGACATATCCATGTCTTTAGGTAACTGAACTTCATAAGCATTACCACTGTCAAACTTCTTCAAGATCTTACAAGGTCCAAAATTCTTCATCTTTAGCTTACTATATGTTCCAATAGGAAATCTCCCTTTCTTAAAATGAAACATCACCTCATCACCAATCTCAAAAATGTGATGTCTTCTAGACTTATCAGCATTCTCCTTATACTTTAGATTACTTTGTTCCAATCTCAACTTTACTTCGTCATGCAAAGACTTCGTAAAATCAAAAAATTCTTCCCCTGCATCACTTCTCTTTTCTTTACAAGAAATATCCCTTAAATATGATATCCCTTTAGGCTATATTCTAGTGATAATCTCAAAAGGTATATTTCTTGTACTCCTATTCACAGAACTATTATATGCAAACTCAGCTTGTGCTAATACCATCTCCCAATTATCTGGTTTATCTCCAACTAAACATCTTAGTAATTTACACAAGCTTTTATTAACAACCTCTGTCTATCCATTTGTCTGTAGATGGAAAGTAGAACTAAACTTCAACTCAATGCCCATCTTCTTCCATAAAGTCTTCCAAAAGTAACCAACAAACTTACTATCTCTATCAAAAACAATACTTCTTGGAAATCTTTGCAATCTAACAATATCTTTGAAGAAAATCTCAACAACATGCTCGACATTTTATGTCTTCTTACAAGGTATGAAATGAACCATCTTAGAAAATCTATCTATAACAATAAATATAGAGTCATATCCCTTCATTGTCTTAGGCAATCCAAGAACAAAATCCATACTAATGTCACTCCAGGGTTTCTTAGGAATAGAAATAGGTGTATACAAACTAGTATCCTGACTTACTCCTTTTGCAACTTGACAAACTCCACAACTCTTTACAAACTTATGAACATCCTTGTACATCTGAGGCCAATAATACTTATCTTTCAACAAACTCAATGTCTTATCAATTCCAAAATTCCCATTCAATCCACTACTATGCTTTTCTTTAATCAAATTCAACCTCATAGAAGTCTTAGGAATACACAATTGAATACCCTTAAACAACATACCATCTTGAATAAAATATTCATCAAACTTGCTTGTTCTATTAAACTAGGTGCTCTACACTCTCTCCACATCTTAGGAAAATTAGTATCAATATCATACAACTCCTTCATCTCATCAAAACCAAAAACTTCAACCTTCATCTCAATCAGCAAAGAACGTCTTCTACTCAATGCATCAACAACTCAGTTAGTGACTCCGCTCTTATGTTTAATCACAAATGTGAAACTCTGCAAGTACTCAACCCACTTCATATGTCTCTGATTCAACCTATGTTTACTTCCCAAGTATTGTAAGGCTTTATGATCAATATACAACACAAACTCCTTAGGAATCAAATAATGTCTCCACTTCTTCAAGGCTTAAACACTAGCATAAAACTCTTGATCATACACAGAATACTTCCTTTTAGCATCATTCAATTTCTCACTAAAGAAAGAAATAGGTTTACCTTCTTGACTTAATATAGATCCTATTGTACTACCACTTTCATCACATTCAACTTGAAATACCTTATTGAAATCAGGCAAAGCCAATATAGGCAACTTAGCAACCTTTTGTTTCAAAGTCTCAAAATTGTTATCAACTCCATGTGTCCACTTGAATTCCTTTTTATATCCTCTCATTGTCTCAGTCATAGCATTACAAAGAGAACTAAAATTCCTTATAAACTTTCTATAAAAACTAGCCAAATCATGAAATTATCTTACCTCGCCTAAATTCTCAAGTGTAGGCCACTCCATGATTGCTTTAACCTTCTAAGGATCCATCTTCAAACCATCAACTGAAATCAAAAACCCCAAATACACAATCTCCTCTTGCATAAAAGAACACTTCTTTAGATTAATCATCAACTTTTCTTCTTTCAATCTCTACAATACTTGTCTAATATGCTCTAGATGTTCTTCCTTAGTCTCAATGAATATCAAAATATCATACAAATTAACAATCACAAACTTACCCAAGAATCTTTTCAGAACTTCATTCATCAACCTCATAAAAGTACTAAGTGCATTAATCAAACCAAAAGGCATTATCAACCATTCATACAAACCATCTTTTGTCTTGAAAGCAATTTTCCATTCATCACCTTCTTAGATTTTGATCTGATGATAGCCACTCTTCAAATCAATCTTGGTAAAATACTTTGCTCTACTAAAACAATTCATTATGTCATCCATCCTCAGCATAGGAAACCTATATTTCACTATGATCTTGTTAATAGCTCTGGAATCACTAAACATTCTCCATTCTCCATTCTTCTTAGGTACTAGTACAACAGATATAACACATGGACTCAAAATTTCTCTTATCAAACCTTTCTACAATAACTCATGCACATGTCTATTAAGTTATTCATTCTCTATAACTATCAATATATATGGTGCTTTATTCAACAAACTAGCTCCAAGAATCAGATCCATGTAATGATTTATACTTCTCATTGGAGGTAAACCATTAGGTATATCCTCTAAAATAATATTTTTATACTCATTCAACAATTTAGTAATTTCTACTAGCACTGACTCAATACTACCAGTTTCTGTTGTCACTCGGTTACCACTAGCTTTTGTCACTTGGTCACAACTGACTGGCACTTGGTTAACACTAGTTTCTAACGCTCAACTACTACTAGCACAGCTCGGTCTCCTAGGAATTATGGAAAAACATATTTGATTCTTCTTTATTTCCTTTTTAAATTGATTTCCATTAACCATGCAAATTTTCATAGTAGTACAATTAACCTCATCTAGACTTCCAATCAAAGGTAGCAATATTTTCTTTTTTCCATTCACCCAAAGAGTATATTGATTCAATCCTCCATCATGTATAACATATATATCATATTTCCAAGGTGTACCCAATAGAATATGCCAACAATCCATAGGCATAATATCACACAAAACTTCATCAAAATAATGTCCAATCTTGAATTCCACAATGCATTGTTCACTTAAGAATATCTTATGCTCTTCTTTGATCCATGAAACATGATAAGGTTCAGGATGTTGGTTGAACTTTGGCCTTTCTCTTCTTGGGCTCAGCTTGAGCTAATGCTTCCTTGGTACCTTCTTCCTTTTCTTCATCCTCACCTAAGCCTTGTGTTAATGCAAGAGGTTGATGTTCCTCTTCATCATCATCATCATATTCCTCAGTATCAACACCCTCTTCTTCTACTTCTTTTGCAGTGCCTTCTCCAAACTTTTCTTTTAGCTTCTTTACAAGCCTATCTTTCTTCTTTAAAGTGGAGGCAATCTTTAACTCCATATCCACTTTGGATCTCACCACATCATATGTTCCAAAATGTGGTGCATTCTTGTCAATCTCTTTTGAAAGCAATGTTGTGATTGTTGTTGATGCTTCATCAATGTTAATATCATATCCTAATGGTCTTAGCCATCTAACCCTTGGAACTGCTACTTGGATATAAGTAAAATCAATATCAACTAAGAAACAAATGTCATTGATGTGTTGTTCCACTAGGGAAATTTGTATCCTTGGTCTTTGCTTCATGGATTTCTTGAAATCTTCAAAGTAACTTGTCATTAGAGATTCAAAATTGTCTCCCATTTGCTCAATGTACTCATTGATTTGAGTTATAGCTAACTTATCTGATTTCTAATTTACTTTTCCAAAAGATGGAAATTCTTCTAGAACATAGAAAAATATACAAATCAAAACTGATCCAAACTTACACTGAGCACCTTTTGATCTTCTTATTGCTCTCAAATTCTCCATGATTTGTTGCAATTCTACTAGATCATATGTATGACCTTTCTTGACAATTCTGTAAGCCACATCCATAGCAATGCATGGAACACTATTCAATCTACTTGATTGATAGTGTATCACCTAATTTTGTGTTGTAATATGAATACTAACTATTAAATGAAAGCATTAACAATACTAAGCAAGCTAACACTTATGATAGGATTGAGGGCTATCACCACAAATGGAAGCAAACCAAGAATGATAGGCTCCTAATGGCATAACACATGATACAAAAGATTTGTCCCTGATAAAGATATGTATGCTCACATGTACGCTCAAGTTTTAGATGGATGGATGGAGTGAATGAAGCAAGGTTTTAACAATGGATTCATGGAGGCATTTTAGCATTATAATAGGATTTTAATAGTTTTGAGGCTCTCAAAATAGCATTATAAGTTTGCTTCAAAAGTGTATTATGTTTGTGAAGGGAGAGGCTTCTATTTATAGGCCAAGGGGTAGAGGGATGGATGGTCAAGATGCAAGGATGGAAAGATGGTGAGGGAGGGCTAGGATGCACTCAAAGGGGAGCACATGGATTGTGCTTGTTTGAAGCCAATTAGGAGGTGACACATGTCACAAGGTGATTGGATGTGAGAGGGTAGGATATGGGTTGGTCAAAGGAGTAATGAGGGAGGTTGAGCCATAAATGGGGATGGTTGGGTCATAAATGGAGATGGTTGGGAGGAGAATGAGATTGTTGACTTTGGCTTAGGTCATAAATGGAGATGGTTGGGGGGAGAATGAGATTGTTGACTTTGTCTTAGGTCATAAATGTTGGAGGGTGAGGGGAGAATGAGATTGTTGATTGTGGCTTGGGTTAGAAAGTCTTAAACCATGTTTATGATTGTGCACATGATTAGAAGAGGATTAGACTTGGATTAGAGGGGGATTAGGGGGTAAGTGGCTTAGATTTGATGGGATGGGTTAGTTAGGTGGCTAAGTGAGGTTAGTATGTGTGAATGGGTTGGATTTTGGGTTAGGATAGGGTTTAGGGAGGCTCTTAGGATTTAAGATATTTTCTTAAATGATTTATTTAATAAAATGGGGATATATAATTAAATTGAATAGATTTGAAAATTTATTCAATTTAATAGAGGAATAGGGATTTAATTGTTAAATTGATTTTGGGTGATCTTTTAATTTTATCAATTGGACTATAGTTAATTAAATTAACTAATTAACTAGGGGATGAAAATAGATTAATTAAATATTAAATACTTAATTAATGATGCCTTAGAAGATGACTAAATAGGATTACTTAATTGATGTAATCAAATTTAGGTGTCTAAATTTTGCCCCTCTTTGAGATAGTGTTGGAACAATACTATTTCAAAGAAGTTTGAAGATAGATGACATGAAGAAAACTTTGAAAGCAACATGGTTGTCCTAGTCTTGAATAGTAGAGGAGAGAGTGGAATATGTGATGCCCCCTCAAGAAGATGGCGGGGAGAGAAGGTGAGGCCCGATAGCTTCTTGAAAGGTACAAGAATCTAGGATGAGCAGGAGGACTAAGAGTGGCAAAGAGAGGTGCTTCAAGGAAGCACATACTTTCACTATGGGAGAATGATACAGAGGAAAACCTTGGGTGCAAGGATAACCAATGGGGAAGAATACTAGCTGCAAGGAGAGGGGGAGGGGGTTGAGTGGTTTTCTAAATTGAACACAGGGAAGTGATTTGGAAGATGGGAGATTTGGGCAGATTTATGATTCGAGGATTTATGGTTGGTGATGACTAAGATTTCGATTGATGCTGGAGCTATGATTATGATTGATGCAGGAGCTATGATTATGAGCGGTGAAGGAGCGAAGATTATGATTAATGAAGGAGCTAAGATTATGATTGATGAAGGAGCTATTATTATGATTGATGAAGGAGCTATGATTATGAGTGATGAAGGAGATATGATTATGATTGATGAAGGAGCTAAGATTATGATTGTAAGACTGATTGGATGGGATGCTTGGATAGGATGGAATGTTTTGATAAGGTGGGAGGATTAAGTAATCCATTGAAGCTTGAGCGTGTGGGTGTTCCAAAGGGGAGCACCACCATATAGTTGAGCACTTATTTTGATATAGGAATATTGGGAATATGCCAAGGTTACTAAGAACATCAAGGCCTTTTTACCAATATTACATAGGACTGACGCAAAACAAATAGGCAAGGATTGCCCCAGCATCACATGAATCCCAAAAGAATCAAAGTGGAAATGATACCGGGTAACCCACAAGCAAACAATATTTCCCAAGTGCATCATGTAACCACAAGTGATCACATGTTTGGACTATGCATGGGTCATATCCGACTGACTCACAAGTAGAAAAGAAAAAGAAAAAGACCTGATCAAAACCTTGCTCTTGAATTGCTCCATTCACAGCACACCGTGATATAAAAGATCATGGTGACCATGAGGAGGGAACAACACAAATCACTTGGAAGAGATACTTTAAGAACCAAACATGAAATCCTGAAAAGAAAATAAATCAAAAGAAAATGTAAATCCATGAAAAAGTTAATCTTTTTCCAAAGAGATCAGTAGGACTGGATACTGATGGACCAAGATCAGACGAGAGGAAAGATGCATCCTACAAGGATCTATCAATAATATCGAGGACTAGGATGAGTTGGGCAATTAGAACTCTTTAGGACAACATTTTGATGACAAGGGATCTCGTATGAGGATTCACTAAAGCACCTAACCAAGAGAACTGCAAGTTATGATCAAGCATGAACTAACACGAAGAGATGAGAGATATAAAATGGTACCAAGAAAAGGACTAACATGCAAGGATGGTACAGTGGAAAAACAAAGTATTTACAAGGGATTACCATATAAAAGCTCAGCATGATAGGATAGTGGTGAAAAAGATGAAGATGAGAAGGTTAGTAGAAGAAAATCTAGGGATGAGGAGATAGTGCGATGCAAAGTAGGGGATGAGAAGCTAGTGGAAAGAAATAGGATATAGCAGGGGATGAGAAGCTAGTGGAAAGAAATAGGATATAGCATACTGTTATAATAGGGGAGGTGAGGTGTGGAAAGGATAGAGGTGGTTGCCAACTTGACTATTATGATGGCAAGTATTGAAACTTATTGCTGAAGATATGGATAGTGTGTAATGGAAGCGATGGAGAATGTTGTTGGTTCTATAAAAGGTGAGTGAATTTGATGAAATCCCAACAACAAGAAGTGTTAGTATAAGAAAAGTTTGAGTGAAGAATTAAGCTATGAGTGAAATACCAATGGCAAATTCGCAAGAACAGAGGTAGAAAATGCCAGATGCGATAGAAGGAGGAATGGGGGGATGGATTGAAGAGGAAAATGAAAGCCAAGGAGAAAGGAAATGGTTGCGAGGCCAGAAGCAGGGCATAAAGCAGAGCCAACAAGAAGGAAGAGAAACCTTTCCATTTTGAAGTGTGCGACATTGTGATCAGGGAGTGGTGGAGGCTAGAAAAATTAATCCAACTCAAAATCAGCCAGAAGAGGAAGAAGAAGATCTGACCTTGTTGTAGCTATTAGCAGAAGGTGCGATGCAACAAATAGAGTCGAGGGAAAAAGAGAAGGGGACAAACTTACCAAGTGTGGGAGTGTTGTTAGAGGGAGCAAGAACAAAAGATCAGCCATCTGTAGAAGAGACTCTTCTAGAAGAGGAACAAAGATCCATGATGCGACCAATAGTTGTCTTATGGAAGAAGGGAAAAAGCAGTTTACGGGATATGATGCATAGCTCTAGGGAACAAAAGGGTGACCTAGTGTTGTTTGCATTTTGGCCATTTCAAGCATTGCAATCCAATGTGGCAGTACATGTGGCTCATGATGCGACTGTGGTAATGGAGAAAGCATTAGCAGTGGAAAAAGAACAGGCTGACCAGGCGGAGAAAGATTTGAATTTCTTTCAAGGCCTAATTGAAAGAGCGTGAGAGGATGGTGCACGGATGGAAGCTGAGCACCTAGGGATGATGGTAATGATGGAGCAAACAAGAGTGGAGACTATGGAGGTGACTTTGGCAGCTGAGAGAGCAGCAATGGAGAGATGTGAAAATGAATTAGTGCTCCTGTGGTCGCAAGTAGAAGCGTTCAAGGAGTCAGCAGTGCAGACCAATAGTTTAGTGTGGAGGTCACCAAAATTAGTTGAATATAGTGAAATATGAGAGGGAGTCAATGAAAATGCTAGTGAATAGATATGAAAGAGAACATGAAATTGTGCAGAGGACAACAACTATTCCAAGAGTAAAAATACTATGGGCAGAAATGAAAGATGTTATGGAGCAATTAGTGAGGGTTGCACGAGAGGCGGCATACTACATGGGATTATATCACCAACCAGTCCCTTTGGATTGCGTGAGAGGTAGCATACTACATGGGATTATATCACCAACCAATCCCTTTGGAGCAAAGAAGAGGAGTTGTATACTCTGAAAAACATTTTATGCAGCAGATAAACACACTCTTGAGGTGTGGTAACATCCCGATCCCAATGGATACACTTTGGGTAGGTGTGAGGATGACCCCATGGGCATCATCATCTGGGAATGGATCTGAAGGAATGCCATTGATCGAACACCCTATTTTGCCACCTCGCCCAAGGAGGCTAGAATAAAAAAATCTGCCAAACATTAGTAGTTAAATGAAATGTTGTTGTTGTTGTCATAGGAGAATAGAAAGTTTGTGCTTGTTGTTACGACAATCAAAGGGACAACAAATGTTGTTCATAATGTAATGTCATGTTTTGTTTTTTGGGATTTTTATGGAAGATATATGGATGTTTTTGTGTTTTTTTTGTCGAATATTTAAATGTTTTTGGGATGTTTGATATATATTTGAATGTTTTTATGTTTTTGTGATAAATAATGAAATAGTTTGACTCTTGTAAAAGTGGGAACAATACAATCTATAGAGCAAGGGTAACCATGACTCATAGGCGAGAATGTTTGTGTAGATTTAGCAAGTATGATAGAAAATAATAAGACAAAATGTGGCGAAGTTTCTCTAGGTGTGTGATGAGACAGATGTTTATGAGGCATGGAAAAGGTATTGGGACCTATGCAAGGCTTGTGATGGCCAAAAAAGTTCAAATAGGGTCTTGAAAAGGCTAAAAAGAGGGCCTTGATAAAGGTGTGTGGGCCAAAAAAGATGTCTTAGGGGCTTGAAAAATGCATTTGAGCCTAAAAAGATGTCTTGAGGGCCGAAAAAGGTCAAAATAGGGCCTTGAAAAAGGCATTTGGCCCTAAAAAGGTAGTTTGAGGGCTTGAAAAAAATGCTTGGGCCTCTAAAGGCATTTCTGGGGCTTGAAAAGGTCAAAAATAGGGTCTTGAAAAGGGCATTTTGGGCCTATACAGGCATTTCGGGGGCCTAAAAAAGGAACTTAGGCCTATAAAGGCATTTCTAGGGCTTGAAAAAGTCAAAATAGGGTCTTGAAAAAGACGCTTTGAGCCTAAAAAGGCATTTTGGGGGCCAAAAAGGACATTTGAACATTTAAAAAGTTATTTAAGGCCTAAAAAGGCACTAGAGTGGTCCAAAAAGGACACTTGGGCTTTGAAAAATCATTTAAGGCCTAAAAAAGGCACTAGAGTGGTCCAAAAAGGACACTTGGCCCTTGAAAAAGCATTTAAGGCCTAAAAAGGCACTACAGTGGTCCAAAAAGGACAATTGGGCCTTTAAAAAGTATTTAAGGCCTAAAAAGGTGCTAAGAGTGGTCCAAAAAGGACACATTGACCTTGAAAAAAAGCTTTTAGGCCTAAAAAGGTGCTAGAGGGGTTCAAAAAGGACACGTGGGCCTTGAAAAAAAGCTTTTAGGCCTAAAAAGGCGCTAGAGGGGTCCAAAAAGGACACGTGGGCCTTGAAAAAAAGATTTTAGGCCTAAAAAGGCGCTAGAGTGGTCCAAAAAGGACACATGGGCTTACGAGACAGTATTGATATATTTGTTGAAACTGGGCAGACTAATCATGGCCACTGCAACTTAAATAAGACTAAAAATCCTTCTTGATTCACATTAATAATGGTTGCATGGAAGGAAGGTGATAATCAGCTTTGCGACATCTCTTTCGCTATCCGAGTTGTGCTAGATTTTCCTAAGCCTGGAATTATGTTTCAAGACATTACCACGCTTCTTCTTAATATCAGAAATTGAGAGGGATTTTTTTTTTGGGGGTGTTGTTTTAATGTTTCAAGCTTTTATGGCCATATTTGGCATTTATGACCCCCTTTTGAATGCTTTAGAATTTGATTTTATTTTTGTTGATATTGTTTGGACAATTTTTGAATTTTTTAGGTATTTTTGGGTGATTTTTGATTTTTTTTGGTATTTTGGGTAGTTTATGAAAAAAAATTTGGTAATTTTGGATGATTTTTGGGTCTGCGGGGGTGAAACGAAGGATGTGAGTGAGATTTGGTGGAATACAGAGGTAACCAAGATCATGTGAGGTACCTAAAGAGGTAATGAAGGGAGTTTATGGATGAGATTGGAGTATATGGGGATAGCTGAGAGCTAGATACCAATGACAAGGGATGTACCAGGCAAGGGAAAGATGAAGAGATGGTGAGAAGTGCAAGGATAGAAGAAAAGGGAACGAGTGGTTTTGGGAATGACAAGAGAAAAAATAAGGCTAGGATGGGGGGAATAGAAGGATGAACACGACATGATCTCCAAGGAATATAGTGCCCCCAGTCTATGTGATTCAAGGGGAGGGTTTATGAGGGAAGTGATAGGATGGAAGATTGGTCAATAAGAGGATAAGGGAGATATATGGAAGCTAGGAGTTTTTTATGAGGGGTGTGATAGGATAGAGGGGTAGATGGTGTAGAGGGAAGCTAGGATAGAAAAGGTGAAGGAGCAAGGAAGATAGGGGATAATAATATTCAGTGGATGAGGATGAGAGAGGATTTATATGGATGAAAGTGGGGGTGGAGAAAGGATAGGTGGAGAGAAACTTCAATGGGGAATGGATGTCAAAAGGATGACCAAAAGCATGTATCTAGTGGTGGACTTTATTTTTATCAAGATCTGAAGGAGGATGGAGGGTGAAATGGATAAGATGTGGTGGGTATGGTGGGATTAGATGGGTATGGTGGGTGATGGAACATGTCCCCAAGTGTATAGAGCATTTGGATAAATGGATTACGCATGACACTTGTTTGCCAAGTTTTCATCATGGTGTACATGAGCAATGTTAGTATGCTAATAGAAACCAAATTTAAATAAAGCTTCTACAAACTAAACAAAATTCATAAACTTCAAGATAGACTAAGATGAGCTCTCAATTGAGAATATGAGCCATTAATGGGCTCTCTCAATGAGAAGCTCTCTTGTTGAGTAGCTTTGTCTAAATAGATAGGATGTATGCTCAAGCTTTATGCTTCAAAAAGGGCTTCAAATGGAGTTGGAATTTGGGTGTGAGTGTATGGTTTTGATGTAAAATGACTTCTTAAAATGGCATTATGACTTTACTTCATGGATTTGTGTTATTTTGCAAAGGGGAAGGATCCAATTTATAGGCAAGAAGCTTGAGGGATTGAGGGCTAAGATGCAAGGATGGGAAAAAGCTCATGGAGGGCTCAGATTGCATGAGAGGAGAGCACATGGATTGTGCTTCCTTACAACCAATTAGGGAGTGACACATGTCATAGGGTAAGAGGATGGAGGAAAGGGGAAGGATAAGTCAAAAAAGGAGGCTCAAGGGATAAAATCTTCATAAAGACCCTCATAATGGCTTGTAAGAGCAATAAAAGGGCTTGGAAGAGTTATTTATGGCCTAGTGGGCTTCGTAAAGTTTTATGGTTGAGATATTTTGAGGGAGATGAGAGAAATTTTGACTTGGGCTTGATTAGGAGGGTTTTAAGCTTGCTTATGATTGTGCAAATGATTAGAGGATGGATTAGGATGGTTTAGGATTAGCTTAGGGATAGGCAAGTGGATGGCTTTTAATGAGGGTGGGTGAAGGAGGAGATATTTGTTAACTTTGGCTTGGGTTAGTAAGTCTTAACCCATGTTTAGGGAATGTTACAAGGTTAGGAGGGGATTAGGATTAGGTTTAAAGACATCTTCTAGAAGAGTCTAGACTTTGGATGAGGATAAAGACTTTCTAGAATAGTCTAGAATTTCTTAGGATGAGGATGAAGACTTTCTAGAAGAGTCTAGAACTTCTTAGGATGAGGATAAATTAAATTTTTAGGAAATAAATAAAGTTTTATTTATTTCAAGGGTTTGGGTTGAGGAGATATTTATTAAAACTTTTTTAATAAACATGAGGATTAATATTTAATCTTATTTTGAGTTGGGATTAGGGGTAGGAAATGATGGGATTATACTTTAATCAAAATTAAAGAAGGATTAGAAGATTTTGGAAGAGGTTAGTGGTCTTAAGGAAATTGGCCAAGTTTTGGGCAAAAAATAAATTTTTTATTTATTTTGGGTTTTTTGGTCAATTTATTAATTAAATAATTAATAAATAAGGAAATAATGTTTAAATAAGATTTAAACATTTTTGGGAGGGATTCCTTAATTAAATATTTTTAATTAAGATAAAGGGATTTAATGGCATAAAAATAAATTAATTAATTAATTAATAAATGATGATGTCATCAGAAATTTTTCAGAAAATAAAAATACTTTATTTTCTACAGGTTTTTAGGTGTCTACACATGGTACTTATCCATGGCGCTTGAATTGCCAGGTTTTCACTAGTGGATGATTTTTTGTTTTTTGTTTTTAATTTATTTATTTTTTGACTTTTTTGATGCATTTTGACTCATAAATGTTGGTAGGAAGGGATGGAGTTGAAAAGGATTGGATTATACAAGCAGAACGATAGTTGAGAGTTGCCTAGTAAGGGATGGAAAGATATGAGGCTTGTAGGTAAATGAATGAGGAAAATGGAAAGATCATCATCGGCACACACCCTAAAAGGTGATGAAATAGTGGGAAAGATGGTATTGAGCGAGGTTAAGGAGAAAATGGAGGAAGAGAAAGATAAGGACTAAAAGTAGAGTTGGAAGATGGAGGATGGGAATTTTAGGATAAGAAGCATATAGACTAAGAGTGGATTGGAGGGATGAAGGATGTTTATATGGGGAGTTGGATAAAGGATGAATGGATGAGGCTTTTTGAGTAGCATGAATGGATGCCAATTGAGATTTTTCTTTGAGATGCAATTCTTTTATGAGCATCTTAGGTATCCACATGATTTTTGACTTTTGCAACTTGGGCCTTTGTGGCCTCTTGACTTTTTCTTTAATTGGGATTACATGTTTTGCTTTTGGAACATGTATTTTACAAGGAACATGTTGAAACTTGGATTTTTGTAGATTTTTGGATTTATGCTTTTTAATTTTGACACCCAATTTGCTTCTATTAGCCATGGTATGGGAACAAGAGCATGGGGGATATGGAGGGATTATGGATGGAAAGATAGAGGTTGAAGTTTGGAAGGGATTCAAGGATGAGTGCCTTTGATGATCTAGCTGGTGGATTTGAGGGGATGGAATGATGGATTGGAATATAGGATATGGAGGCATATAATTTCCCAAAATAGATGGAAGCAAGGGAGGAGATGGAAGCAAGAGAGGAGGATCCAAAATAGATGGAGGGAATGAAGGATATGGGCCTAAAATAGATGGAAATGGGAAAGGTGCAGGTCCCAAAATAGATGGAGGAGATAAGGGATTCATATTAGGTATATAAGGACCCAAAATGGATGGAAAGGGTGGGGGATTTGGATAAGGGATATATGGACCCAAAATGGAGGGTTGAAAAGAAGTAGTAGGATAAGGACTCAAAATAGATGTAGGATAAGATGGATGGGAACTTTGGGGTGGAGATGGAAGGACTTGCAACCATGCAAGAATATCGGGGATACCAACATCTAGAGATACATTTTTATTTCTTTCTTTAATATGATGTTCATTATTTGGAACACAAGATGTGAGTCCATTATTAGCTAAAGGAGTTGAAGCTTCAGATATGATAGTTAGTTCTTCTTCTATGGATCTATTATCAGGAAGTATAGGAGATGTATAATCAGGAAGCAAAGGGGATGCAAGGGTAGGATCTTGATCTGGTTGGGTTGATGTAAGTGAATCTTGAGATGGAGCAGGCAAGATGGTAGGATTTAGATATGGAGGGGATGGTAAAAGTGAATCATGTAGGGGAATAAGTGGGATGGTGGGATCTTTTGTTGTGTCGAGGGATATTTCAACATGCTTTTGGACAAGATCTTGACAGGAATGGGTGGGAGTGGATGGTATGATAGGAGAAGTGTGTATTTTTTCTTTAAGTGAGGTAGATGGATGGGTAGGAGGTTCTTCAATGGGGATGGGTTGATGGGGAATGGACTCAGTAAGTTTGTTACATGGGATTTGGGTAATACTAGGAGGAGGTGATGTGGATAGGATTTGGAGGGATTCAATAGATGGGAGGTAGGAGATGGAAGGGGTTTGATAAATGGGGTGGATGCAATAGGGATGGTAGCGATAGGATGATGTAAGAGGAATGATGGGTGTGGGAGATGGATTTTCTTTGGGTTTCCTTCTAAAATTCCTTGGAGACAAGTGTGTTGGACTAGGAGGAGTAAGGGGATTGGGGTGATGCATTGTAGAAGTAGAATTGGTTGGAGGATTTGGAAACGGGTTTGGAAGAGATTGGGATGGTGGATTTGGACTGGGGATGTAGCTACTAGAATTGTTCTGGAATGGTGGAGACTGGGAGATGAAGGTAGAGGAAGATGGAGATATGACTGATGTATAAGAGGAATATGTGGGCACAATATAGGAAGGTAGTAAAGATGAGGATAGTAATGGATTTCCCTTGTCAAAGGTATGCTAGGGAGTACTAGTGGGTATACACAGAGGAATGATGAAGTGGTTTGGAGGAATGTTGGGATATTGGAGGTTGTTAGGAGCAATATCTCTAAGGATTTCAATATACCCGTTATAGTCAACTAGATCTTCATCATCATTGGAATAGGATGAGGTGGGAGAAAAGGTAGGATGAAAAAACTCATTGTAATAGGATTGTGACATGATGTTTTGGGGATGAAGGATGAATACGGAAATGTAGATTAGGATAAGTTGGGAAGCTTAGATTTGGATTTGGATGATGAGTTGGGTAGGGATGGGATGTTACTATTTAAGACTTGGAGAGAATAGGAAGACTCTATGGAAGACCTCAGGAATGATGGTACTAGAGGAAGGCTTGGAAGCTTGGATGAATCTTGGATGAGGCAGTAACTATGCTAAGTATGCCCTTCATTTGGGTTGAATGATTGATGAATGGTTCGGTTGTTTCGAATGGTGTATAAATGATCTCTTTAGCAAATGGTCTTGATTATTTTTGAAACATTGGGAGGATTTTGAACATTCAAGCATATCAAACACACCAACAACCCTATAAGATGTTTGTTAGGATATACAAGATTAGTTAGGGGTGTCCTCGATATACGCAAGGTACGTGAAGTCCAATTCTATAGATGAAAGAAAATAATGCCACTCAGTCGGGAGGAGATGGTAACCCAAATCTCTACCTTCACTTCCATAAGGTATAAAGTTCTTTGGGGCTTAGCCAAGAGTGACAAGATTATGCTTCTAAGAAAGGTGTCTTTCGATTCACCTCCCAATGTTTATACTCTGCCAGAATGCTAGAGTTAAGGTCATCCCAAGGGGTGATGAAATCCCCAAGCAGGCCTCCTAAAAAGTGTAAAACAAGATCCACATACATGATCTTGGGTTTTAAAGACACGCGTTCATTCCAATTGATGATTTATATTTTGTAAGCTATGATTGAAGACACTTGTGATTATGGCATACAATGTTCATTCCAACTTGACAGCATCGTCAACATAATAGAAAGCGAGAGTTCGTCAACATAAAAAATTTGTGCGTGTGAAAGCTTTTAAAAAGGAGGGAATAAGAACATTTTCACTTTAGAGCATTCAAGATTGAATGAAGTTCATTTTAAGCACCAAAGTTGAAGTGTGTTGATTTGCAATGTTCTTTAATACCCAAAATCAAATGTTCGTCGCATTCATTCTTTTTGACCTTTAGCATCCAAGATTGTGTTGATCATGCATTCCAATGAAAATGTTATATTTTAATCCATGGCATTCAAGATTGATTTAAGCGACATTCATTCAACGAGAGATGTGTTTAAACATGCAAGTTCATTCTAAGAAAAACCTGCAAAACAAAACATGATTAGGTTTGTAAGATGCTCCAACCTGCAATGCTACAAAAAATCAATTTGATTAGTCACTGAAAAATCCCCAAAATCAAAGCATAACTATGGGAAAAAATATTTTTAACTTTTTTTGTTATTTTTGATATGTGTAAATCAACTTAGAATAGTCCATATCCTACGGAACCACTAAAAGTAAAATTTTGATTTATACTCTCTTTTTTTTTTTAAATAAATTTAAAAAATATATAGACGACAGTTAATAGGCGCAGACGCCAAAACTCAGAATTATAAAAAATGCAGGGATTACCAAATTGCAGTAGAGACAACAAATGCGAAGACACCAAAACTGTGATACTGTGGAGACGTCAAACTGCAAAGATGCCAAAATTGTGGTGCGGAGATGCCAAACTATAGAGATGCCAAAATTGCGGTGCAAAGATGCCAAAATAGCAGAAACAATCGAAGACGACACTTCACGTGAATTGAACAGATGAGCATGGTTTTTTTTCCAAAAATTCTTAATTTTTTTTAATTTTTTGCTATTTCAAGATATGTTTTCTTCCTAAATGCATCCTTCAACCTGCACAAACAAGCAAAACACCTTGCAACACCCTCAAACAAAAACAAACGTTAGATCGTTAGTTTGTAAAAAACAAAAATGGATTGAATATGGATTGAAATGGATGAATGAATGACCCATAGTGGGGTCCCACCGGGCGTGCCAAAATGTATCACCTAATTTAGTGTTGTAATATGAATACTAACTATTAAATGAAAGCATTAGCAATACTAAGTAAGATAACACTTAAGATAGGACCGAGGGTTATCACCACAAAAGGAAGCAAACCAAGAATGGTAGGCTCCTAATGGAATAACACATGATACGAAAGATTTGTCCCTGATTAAGATATGTATGCTCACATGTATGCTCAAGTTTTAGATGGATGGATGGAGTGGATGAAGCAAGGTTTTAACAATGGATTCATGGAGGTATTTTAGCATTATAATAGGATTTTGGTAGTTTTTAGGCTCTCAAAATAGCATTCTAAGTTTGCTTCAAAAATGTATTATGTTTGTGAAGGGAGAGGCTTCTATTTATAGGCCAAGGGGTAGAGGGATGGATGGTCAAGATGCAAGGATGGCAAGATGGTGAGGGAGGGCTAGGATGCACTCAAAGGGGAGCACATGGATTGTGCTTGTTTAAAGCCAATTAGGAGGTGACACATGTCACAGGGTGATTGGATGTGAGAGGGTAGGATATGGGTTGGTCAAAGGAGTAATGAGGGAGGTTGAGCCATAAATGGGGATGGTTGAGTCATAAATGGAGATGGTTGGGAGGAGAATGAGATTGTTGACTTTGGCTTAGGTCATAAATGGAGATGGTTGGGGGAGAATGAGATTGTTGACTTTGGCTTAGGTCATAAATGTTGGAGGGTGAGAGGAGAATGAGATTGTTGACTTTGGCTTGGGTTAGCAAGTCTTAACCCATGTTTATGATTGTGCACATGATTAGAAGAGGATTAGGCTTGGATTAGAGGGGGATTAGGGGGTAAGTGGCTTAGATTTGATGGGATGGGTTAGTTAGGTGGCTAAGTGAGGTTAGTATGTGTGAATGGGTTGGATTTTGGGTTAGGATAGGTTTTAGGGAGGCTCTTAGGATTTTAGATATTTTATTAAATGATTTATTTAATAAAATGGGGATATAGAATTAAATTGAATAGATTTGAGGATTTATTCAATTTAATAGAGGAACAGATATTTAATTGACAAATTGATTTTGGGTGATCTTTTAATTGTATCAATTGGACTATAGTTAATTAAATTAACTAATTAACTAGGGGATGAAAATAGATTTATTAAATATTAAATACTTAATTAATGATGCCCTAGAAGATGACTAAATAAGATTTCTTAAGTGATGTAGTCAGATTTAGGTGTCTACAGATAGAACTCGTGAGATATGATTCTTACTACAAAGTCCAGAAGGGGATCTATGATTGTATCAATAGTCATGTCCATTTTGTTCCATTTTGCCCCAATATTCTTTTCAATGGCTTCCTTAGAATCACTTCGTAGGGTCCTGTACTGATCTAAGGTTGGAAAACCTATAACCCTATGCACGATTCTCTCTGTTATCTTGATAGGTCCTCCTTTTAGCCATAAACAACCATTATGTATTTTGCATAGGACAATTCTTATCCATTCTATTTTTAAAACTATGGGGAAAACTAGGGTACGGGTTAAGCCCTTTCTTTCAATTATCTAAAATTCTTCCTTTAGTACTCCATTTTCACATAGTTTATCATATGCTTGATAAATCTCCAAGTCTCCTATTGTTCATACCTTGCAATTGTAACATTTCCTAACATCTTGCACCATTACGACTTTGGGTGGAATAATGGATAGCGCATCGACAAGGTCATTCTTATATGCAACTTTTGGAATCAGCCTAAAATTTGGTTGTTTAACCTCATTGTTGACTAACTGAACCTCGAAATCTTCCTTTTCCTTAGGGTTTTTAGAACTAGAAGCCATATTGCAAATCTAGGGTTTCAAAAGATATTAAACTTTATAACTGCACAACTTGGCACTTGAGGAATACCTTAGATCGATGAAAATGGTGCTTGATCTTTGTCGAAATCTATGCAAAAGCTTCAATTATTGTTCATTAATCACTTATGTGCTCTTCTTGTTCTTGTTCTACGTTCAAATGATGAGAAATGATCAAAAAATTGACCTTATACTCTTCAAAACATAGAATTAAATGCTTAGTGCCTATATAGCTGTACTCTCGACTCCTTAAGGATTTTAGCATAAACCTAGCTTCCATTAGCTTTCCATCACTCGGCTCCAACTAGATTTCTTGTTCACTCGGCTTCCATTGCCAACTCGACTATGACCAATCACTTGGCTCCTACTATTAGCTCGGCATATACTGAAATTCACTTGGTATCTAAGGACGACTCGACAATACTAGTGAAAACTTTGAATTTCAACTTTGCATCTCTAATCATGCTAATCTCTTCTTATCAATACTATCTTATTTAGGAAATGATATATGATAAAGCTTTGTAAATCAGTCCCTTATGCCTTCTTTTGCTTAGTTAGATGAAGTGTGACCACTTGACCTATTAGGTGAAGTGATCTCTTCATTTGATGTGCTATCCTCATCTTTCTTCTTCCATGTCTTGTTCATTTGTCCTCTGATGTGTTCAACATCTACCTTCACTTTTCCTTTGTTGACTTCTAACTTGGGTACTGTTGACTTTGTTGGGCAATTCCTGCTGATATGACCTATCCTTAAGCAACTAAAACATGTAGTTTGGCTCAACCATCTATTGTAGTTTCCTCTGAAATGTGTCCTTATGCAATTTTCAGGAATGTGTCCATACTCCTGATAGTAGTGACAGCTATACCTAGTGTTGTAGTACCAATTATAGTGATGACCATGGTTACCTTCCCTTGTTGCCTGATTTGATGTCCACATAGGCTTTGATCTGCACTCAAATGCTCTATGTCCATACTTCCTGCAATTGTAAAAGTGACCTTCAAATTTTGTTGTTCTTATAGTCTTAGTCCTGCAGTTGTGTGCTTGATGTCCTTGCTTTTTGCACTTGTGACAGTATCTTGTATTCTTAGGCTTATCGTGTTGATGGGAATTCTTGCTCCTGCATACATTAGAAGTATGTCCCTTTTTACCATAGAAATGACAAGTAGGTTTAGTGTTCTTACCTTTATTACTCATTTCTTTTGTAGTCTTGGATGATTCACCTTGTTCAGTGCTAGTGTAGCCTAGTCCTGAAGTATCATTACTAGCCCTTGGTGATTTCAGTAGCTGCTCAAAGTATTTGACGGCCTCATTGCATTTGTTAAAGCTTTTTGCAATCTCCTTCTCTCTTTTTAGGTCATTTTGCAATTGTTCATTTTGCATCTTTAGTGTAGAGATATCAATGTCCTTGACATTTAGTTCATGACGTGCATTCATCATTTGACTTAAGGTGTCCAGCTACATGTTAGAAATTCTTTCAAACTCAATTGTCTTTTCCTCCAACTTATTGGTAAGATTTCTCTTGTCATCTTCTAGCATAGCCTTGTCTTCAATGGCTCTTTTCTTCTATTCAGTAACTTCACAAAGCATTATGTCTTGTGATTCTTGTTCAAGCTTGAGTATTCTAATTGCTTTTACTTGAGCTCTATTCTTCTCCATCATATCTTCTATTGCTGCATCAAACTCTTTGGAATCTCTATTTGAAAATAGATTTGAGGTGTCAATCTCCTTCTACTATGTGTCATTCTCAGCTATGGCAATCTCTTTTCTTCTTTTTAAGGATTTTCTCAGTTCTCCTCTAGCTTCTTCCAAAGCATGTAAAGCAAGTAGTATGTCAATTTCCTAATTCTCTATGATCTTCCCAAGTTTGTAGACTTCCATTTCTAGGTCTTTTCTCCAAGTTGTAAGGCTCCTTCTTATGAGAACTCGGCTCTGATACCAATTGTTTTGGAATTGACAAGTGGGAAGATTTACTTCTGAGAGGGGGGGTGAATCAGAAGTAACTAATTTTAACCCTTTTAATATTCTTTTAACTAAAACCATTCACATGCATTCAATATATCTAATGAACTTGAAAGTAGAAGCATGCATGAAAATAGACAACACACAAATTTGGTAACCCAAAAACCCTCCAAAATGAGAAGGTAAAACTGGGGTGGGGATGACACCCACAAAATATCACTGCAGCAATGTGTAACTGTTTAAGGTTATAATGCTTGACCACTTCCAATGGTCTGCCCTGTGAAAGGCCTATCCTATTAAAGACTTTACACTCTGTCAAAAGTGACCTAGTTAAATGATTTCACTACCCTACTAAAAGTAGGCCTAGTTAAAGGACTTTTGTACATTCACTTGGAATGCCACCCTATTAAAGGATTTACAAATGGCTACTAGGCCAACCTAAGTCCATTCTAATACAATTTCTAGAGAGTATTAGAAAAAATTTGACCTGATTACTTGCAATCTTCAATTGCTAATTCCAGATCTTTGTTCTGCTTTGATTGACTTGATCCTTGCTTGATCTAATATGTCACTCTTTGATATTCTGATACTCTGTTCTTGATCAACTAAATACTACAATGCTGCTCTATTTCTCTAAGTCTTTTCACACTTCCCTCTAAATTTTGATATAGCTCACCCATACACTTCATTCATTCATGCATACAATGGGGTTTCATCCTCCATTTAAAGATTTCTAAGACTTAGGGTTAGGTATGAATCTATGATTCATATTAAATCTTTATTTCCCACTCAATTCATGCACTTTTCTTATTGGTTGCATGCCTATCCATTTTTCTTATTGGTTGCATGTTGATTGCATAGGTAATGCAAAAGATTTGTTCTTATCTTTAATATCCTTCAAGATTCTTCTATGTCAACTCAAAAAATGGTTTACATAGGTGTTTGTGCAATTACAAACAACTATATCCAATCTGTGTTACTCGGCACTTGTTACCTCTAATGCTCAGCTCATATAGGAAAATTGGCTCACTTGGATCCTATAGCAACTCTATTCCACTCAACTTCTATAGTGACTCGACACCTATACTATGCTCAGCACTTAAATTTCACTTGGCACCTAAAGATTGCTCGGCACATGAAGATTGTTCGACACCTAAAGTAATTTTGTCTAGCTTCACATACATTGTAGCTTGGAATCAACTATTTACTCAACATCTATACATATTTTACTTGGCATGTGTTACTAGCTCGACATGAACTTAGTAAGCATCTTAAGTGTGTTGACATGAAATAGTCAAAACCTAGTCTTAGATTTAAACAATCTCCCCCTTTGACATGAGTGTCAAAAACACTTAGCAATATATCAAAGTCTAGTCTCCTCCAGTAAAATATGCATTAAGTTTGGCATATATACAAAAATTCAAAAAATTCTCAAAATTATATGAAAACTATCTATATATATACCTCAAAAGTTTTGTAACTCCCCCTATGCTAATGTGCCATTTCTATTCCTATAACTGTAACCAAGATTCTTGTGCTCCCCCTAAGTTGATCTACTTGTGTACCCTATACTCTGTATCTATGTTTTTTCCTTCCATTCTTATTTACAACTCCCCCAAAAATTATATCTCCCTCTTAATTATTTCTCCCCCTTAACTATATCTCCCCCTTTTTGATACTTATGTCAAAGGGTTCTAAGGGTTAAGACCATATTTTTCCAAAAATGTTTTATTGACCTCCATAATCATCTTGAGAGATGCATCCCAATTGTCCAAAGCAATTTCCAATGATTTATGTTGGATAATTGTCTCTACCACAAGATGAACAAGTCCTTCCAAAGTAGAAAGATTAGGATCTTTCTTGAGAACATTCTTTGCATAGGCTTGTTCTTTATGGAGTACTTCCAGGTGTAGGGTTATGAAAGATTGTATATGCATTAGTTTGGCCTTAAAATTAGCCTCTTTAGCTATCAACACAGCTAATTCTTTCTATGTGTAAAGTGTTTGAGCAAAATACTTCTCACTCTGAGCTGGATCTTTTGGGAGTTAAGTGCTAGAAATCTTTAGATTTCACTCCAAGCTCAGTATGCTTATCTCTTGTGTGAAGTATGATAAATCACACAACTTTTTGTACAATGAAATTCTCAAGTACCTTTTTCACTTTTTCAATCTTTTTCACCAATTCAACCTGTGAAAGTACTATTTCACTAGATATTTTCTCATTTACTTTTCCTTGAAATTTCTTCTCAGACCATTCCATGAGTTTCACATTGGTTTCTTGGTCTTCATTAGTCATTTGTTCTATAATATCTATCAGTTGTCCAATATAGGCTTGGTTTCATCAGGTGCTTGCAAGTTGAATGCATCAAGAAATATTTATTTTATTTCTACCAATTCTTGCTTCTGCTTATACTCATTTCTGAGTATCTCTTATTTTTTCCTCTTTTCACTTCATATATCTGTTGCAAGTTCATTGTCCTTGATTCATAGCTTGGTATAACTATTTCTTCATCTAATGTAGGGTCTCCATAGTGAATTACCCTTGTAACCTTAGTAGAGCTTGAGCCTGGTGTAGAGATTTGCAATTGCATTGCATTAGTGCTCAACTGCTTCTGAGAAGTCCTTGAGGTAGGCAAGTTTACCAAAGTTTGTATTGCCTCCTGCTCCTTAGGGGTTTTCTCCACTTCTTTCTCCTCTCCTCTACTTCCTTGATCAATGATGACAATTTGAGGAGGTGCACCTAGGTTTTTTGCTACAGGAACATCTTGTCCTGTTGGTTCCTTTGTAGGCTCCTCGACAGTAGTTGTCACCTTTGTTGTAGAGTCAAACTTAGCAATTTTGTCTTGTACCTCTTTCTCTTTAGGTTGCTATAATGTAGCAGTGGGAGGTTGTGAGGATTTTTTTTGTGTAGTTTCCTTCTCCCTTGTTACTGCTACTACAACTTTTTGCAGCTCATCAACACTCATCAATACTAGATTTGTGCATAGTTGTGCTTGTAGTGTTGATTGGTGAAGGATCTTCTTGAGATCCTCTGTAGTTAAAGGATTGATGTTCTAAGCAAAAGTGTTAGGAACATCCTTTACAATGACTATAATTGCAGGTGTAGAGATGACATGTGGAGGGCTAGGACATGGCAATTGTGCATCTTGTACATTATGTTCAGTTTGTTGCTCCTCTTCAATTGTTTCCATTTCATCTTCTTTTTTTGTTTCCTCCTCCACTATTTTATGTTTCTTCTCTTTCTATGTTCCTTTATATCCTTCTTCTTTTTCTTTCTCTCTTTCTTCCTCCTTCTCATTCTCTTCTTCTTCTTCATCATTCCTACCCTCAAATGCGTCTTCTTGTCCTTCTTGTCAATCCATAGATTAATTTTCACATTTTTGTGGACTTTTGGACAACATCATCAATTTGATTTCACAAAATTTTGAATGCTCTATATTTTGGTGCAAACTTGCTCCCATGTTTCTTATTTTCCTTAGTGATTTGACCTTTAGTCAATTCTGGCATCACTTCTGCCAATGTAGATTCTCTTATCTCTTTTTCCATTTTTAAACAATAATGCCACTTATTTTCAACAATTTCATATAATTCCTTAGGCATTGTATTGTCTAATTCAAGAGGAGTGTTATCGAATTCTTCCATCACGGCATATACTAATTCTTCAACTTTATTCTGATCTTCTCTACTCAATTTATTAAAATCAATATTTTTCAATACAGAAAAATCTACATTCTTTCTAACATTATCATAAATTTTATCAATATTTGACTTAGGAGCATGGCTTACCACTCTAAATTGGCTGATATCTTTAGATATTGTCCTTTCCTCATCATCTAACTCTGGTTGTGCAAAATATTTTCCCCTTGGTTTCTTTTACACATGATCAATCTACTCAATAGCCTTCTTCTTTTCTTTGTCTTGTTCATTGGCCTTTTGAGTTGAGGCTCTTGTGGTGGCTCTTGTTACTAGTACAGTTGGCTTGGCTAGGGTTGTCTTTGTAACCTTCTTTGCTTTAGGTTGGCCTATAGGCTAAGCTTTGGCCTTTCTCTTCTTGGGCTTGACTTGAGCTGGTGCTTCCTTAGCTTCTTCTTCCTTGGCACCTTCTTCCTTTTATTCATCCTCACCTAAGCCTTGTGTTAATGCAAGAGGTTGATGTTCCTCTTCATCATCATCATCATCTTCCATGGCATCAGCACCTTCTTCTTATACTTCTTCTATAGTGCCTTCTCCAAAATTTGCTTTCAGCTTCTTTACAAGCCTGTCTTTCTTCTTTAAAGTGGAGGCAATCTTCAACTCCATATGCACTTTGGATCTCACCACATCATATGTTCCAAAATGTGGTGCATCCTTGTCAATCTCTTCTGCAAGCTTTTTTGTGATTTTTGTTGATGCTTCATCAATGTTAATCTCATATCCTAATGGTCTTAGCCATCTAACCCTTGGAACTGTTTCTTGGATATAAGTAAAATCAATATCAACTAAGAAAAAAATGTCATTAATGTGTTGTTCCACTAGGGAAACTGGTATCCTTGGTCTTTGCTTCATGGATTTCTAAAAATCCTCAAAGTAACTTGTCATTAGAGAGTCAAAGTTTTCTCCCATTTGCTCAATGTACTCGTTGATTTGAGTAATAGTTAACTTATCTAATTTCTAATTTACTTTTCCAAAAGAGGGAAATTCTTCTAGAACATAGAAAAATATACAGATCAGAACTTATCCAAACTTACACTAAGCACATTTTGATCTTCTTATTGCTCCCAAATTCTTCATGATTTGTTGTAATATCAATTCTGCTAGACCATATGTATGATCTTTCTTGACAATTTTGTAGGCTACATCCACAGTAATGCATGGAACACTATTCAATCTGCTTGATTGATAGAACTTGTGAGATATGATTCTTACTGCAAATTCTAGAAGGGGATCTGTGATTGTATCAATAATCATGCCTCTTTTGTTCCATTTTTCCCTAGTATTCTTTTCAATGGCTTCCTTAGAATCACTTCGTAGGGTCTTGTATCGATCTAGGGTTGGAAAACCTATAACCCTATGCATGATTCTCTTCATTATCTTGATAGGTCCTCCTTCTAGCCATAAACAATCATTACATATTTTTCTTAGGACAATTCTTATCCATTCTGTTTTAAAAATTGTGGGGAAAACTAGGGTATGGGTTAAGCCCTTTCTTTCAATTATCTAAAATTCTTCCTTTAGTACTCCATTTTCACATAGTTTATCATATGCTTGATAAATCTCCAAGTCTCCTATTGCTCCTACCTTGCAATTGTAACATTCCCTAACATCTTGCACCATTATGACTTTGGGCAGAATAATGGATAGTGTGCCAGCAGGGTCATTCTTATATGCAACTTCTGGAATTGGCCTAAAATCTAGTTGTTTAACCTCACTGCTAGCTAATTGAACCTCGAAGTCTTCCTTTTCCTTAGAGTTTTTAGAACTAGAAGCCATATTGCAAATCTAGGGTCTCAAAAGATATTAAACTTTATAGCTGCACAACTTGGCACTTGAGGAATGCCTTAGATCGATGAAAACGGTGCTTGATCTTTGTCAAAATCCATGCAAAAGCTTCAATTGTTGTTCATTAATCACTTCTATGCTCTTCTCGTTCTTGTTCTATGTTCAAATGACAAGAAATGATCAAAAATTTGACCTTATACTCTTCAAAACATAACATTAAATTCTTAGTGTGTATACAGTTGTACTCTCAGCTCCTTAAGGATTTCAGCATAGCTTGGTTTCCATTAGCTTTCCATCACTCAGCTCCAACTAGATTTCTTCTTCACTTGGCTTCCATTGCCAACTCGGCTGTGACCAATCACTCAGCTCCTACTATCAGCTCAACACATACTGACATTCACTCAACATCTAAAGATGACTCGACAATACTGGAGAAAACTTTGAATTTCAACTTTGCATCTCTAATCATGCTGATCTCTTATTTTTAGTAATATCTTATTTAGGAACTGATATATGATAAAGCTTTGTAAATTAGTCCCTTATGCCTTCTTTTGCTTTGTTAGATGAAGTGTGACCACTTGACCTGTTAGGTGAAGTGATCCCTTCATTTGACGTGTCATCCTCATCTTTCTTCTTCCATGTCTTGTTCATTTGTCTTATGATGTGTTCAACATCTACCTTCTCTTTTCCTTTATTAACTTCTAACTTGGGTGTCGTTGACTTTGTTGGGCAGTTCTTGCTGATATGACTTGTCTTCAAGCAACTAAAACATGTAGTTTGGCTCAACCATCTATTACACTTTCCTCTGAAATGTGTCCTTATGCAATTTTTAGGAATGTGTCCATACTCCTAACAGTAGTGACAGCTATACCTAATGTTGTAGTCCCAATTGTAGTGATGACCATGGTTACCTTCCCTTATTGCCTGATTTGATGTCCACATAGGCTTTGATCTACACTCAAATGCTCTATGTCCATACTTCTTGCAATTGTAGCAGTGACCTTCAAATTTTGGAGTTCTTATAGTCCTATTCCTGCAATTGTGTGCTTGATATCCTTGCTTTTTCCACTTGTGACAGTAGCTTGCATTCTTAGGCTTATCATGCTAATGGGCATTCTTGCTCCTACATACATTAGAAGTATGTCCCTTTTTACCATAGAAATGACAAGTAGATTTAGTGTTCTTACCTTTGTTACTCCTTTCTTCTGCAATCTTGGATGATTCACCTTGTTCAGTACTCGTGTAGCCTAGTCCCGAAGTATCATTACTAGCCCTTGGTGATTTTAGTAGTTGCTCAAAGTATTTGATGGCATCATTGGGTTTGTTAAAGCTTTTTTCAATCTCCTTCTCTCTTTTCAGGTCATTTTGCAATTGTTCATTTTGCATCTTTAGTGTAGAGATCTCAATGTCCTTGAAATTCAGTTCATGATGTGCATTCATCATTTGACTTAAGGTGTCAAGCTGCATGTTAGAAATTATTTTAAACTCAATTGTCTTTTCCTCCAGTCTATTGGTAAGATTTTTTTTGTCATCTTCTAGCATAGCCTTTTCTTTAATGGCTCTTTTCTTCTATACAATAACTTCACAAAGAATTATGGCTTGTGATTCTTGTTCAAGCTTGAGTATTATGATTTCTTTTGCTTGAGCTCTATTCTTCTCCATCAGATCTGCTATTGCTGCATCAAACTCTTTGGAATCTCCATTTGAAAATAGATATGAGGTGTCAATCTCCTTGTACTATATGTCATTCTTAGCTATGGCAATCTCTTTTCTTATTTTTAAGGATTTTCTCAATTCTCCTCTAGCTTCTTCCAAAGCATGTAAAGCAAGTTGTATGTCAATTGCCTAATTCTCTATGATCTTCCCAAGTTTTTAGACTTCCATTTCCAAGTCTTTTCTCCAAGTTATAAGGCTCCTTCTTGTGAGAACTCGGCTATGATACCAATTGTTGGAATTAACAAGTGCGAAGATTTACTTCTAAGAGGGGGGGTGAATCAGAAGTAACTAACGTTAACCCTTTTAATATTCTTTTAACTAAAACCATTCACATGCATTCAATCTATCTAATGAACTTGAAAGTAGAGACATGAATGAAAATAGACAACACACAAATTTGGTAACACAGAAACCCTCCAAAATGAGAAGGTAAAATTGGGGTGGGTATGACACCCACAAAATATCACTTCAACAATGTGTAACTGTTCAAGGTTACAATATTTGACCACTTCCAATGGTCTTCCTTGTGAAAGGCCTTTCCTATTAAAGACTTTACACTCTGTCAAAAGTGACCTAGTTAAAGGATTTCACTACCTTGCTAAAAGTAGGCCTGGTTAAGGACTTTTATACATTCACTTGGAATGCCACCCTGTTAAAGGATTTACAAATGGTTATTAGGCCAACCTAAGTCCATAGGATTTCCATATCTAATATAATTGCTAAAGAGTATTAGAAAACTTTTGACCCGATTACTTGCAATCTTCAATTTTTGATTCCAGATCTTTGTTCTTCTCTAAGTGACCTGATCCTTGCTTGATTTGATATGTCACTCTTCAATATTTTGATACTCTATTCTTGATCAACTGAATATTGTAATGTTGCTCTATTTCTCTAAGGCTTTTCACACTTCCCTCTAAATTTTGCTATAGCTCATAGATACACTTCATTCATTCACACATACAATGGGGTTTCATCCTCCTTTTAAAAAATTTTAAGACTTAGGGTTAGGTATGAATCTATGATTCATATTAAATCTTCATTTCCCGCTCAATTCATGCACTTTTCTTATTGGTTGCATGCCTTCTCCATTTTTCTTATTGGCTGCATGTTGATTGCATAGGTAATGCAAAAGATTCATTCTTATCCTTAATATCCTTCAAGATTCTTCTATGTCAGCTCACAAAATGGTTTACATAGGTGTTTGTGCAATTAAAAACAACTATGTCCAATCTGTGTTACTTGGCACTTGTTATCTCTAATGCTCAGCTCATATATAAAAACTGGCTCACTCGGCTCCTATAGCAATTCTGTTCCACTCGGCTTCTATAGTGACTCGGCACCTATACTTTTCTTGGTACTTAAACTTCACTCGGCACCTGAAGTAATTTTGTCTGGCTCAACATACATTGTAGCTCGAAATCAACTATTTACTCAGCATCTATACATATTTTACTTGGCATGTGTTTCTAGCTCGGCATGAACTTAGTAAACATCTTAAGTGTGTTGACAAGAAATAGTCAAAACCTAGTCTTAGATTTCAACACAAACTTCTCCATTTTTAGCTTATTATATGTACCTATTGGAAATCTCTCCTTCGTCAAATGAACCATGAATTTATCTCAAATATGAAATTCCTTATACCTCCATTTGTCATCTGCCTTAGACTTATACTATGCATTCATCCTTGTAATGTGCTTCCTCGCCTCCTAATGGATGTTCTTCAAATGTTCAACAAAATCTTCAACTTCAAAACCACTTATCTCTCATGTATCCAACAGCTTCAATTCATAAGCATTTATGGGACTACTCCCATAGACAATTTGGAATTGTAATTTACTAGTACTCCTATTGGAAAAATTATTGTATGCAAATTTTGCCTATGGTGGAATCAAATCCTAGCCTTTTGGCTTATCCCCAACCAAGCATCTTAGTAAAATCCCCAAACTCTAGTTTACTACCTCTGTTTGTCCATCAATTTAAGGATAATGTGATGAATTAGACTTCAAATTTGTCTTTAATTTCTTCCACAATGTATGACATAAATACCTAACAAACTTGGCATCTCGATCAAAAACTATGCTCTTTAGCAAACCATGTAGTCTCAACACTTCTTTGAAAACAACTTCACTACATGAAGAAAATCACTAGTCTTCTTGTAGGGAATGAAATGTGTCATCTTTGAAAATATGTCAACCACCACAAATGCTAAATCATGCCCTCATTGTGTCCTTGGTAAACCAAGAATCAAATCCATGTTGGTATCTCCCCATTGGTTCTCAAGTATAGGTAATGACTAATATAACCCCATATTTTCCTTCACTCCTTTTTTCATCTAACATACTTTTCAATTTTGCACAAACTTCTTGACATCTTGTTAAAACTATGACCAATAATAATTCTCAACAACAAGAGCAATAGTTTTATATCTACCAAAGTGTTTAATCAATCCTCCACTATGCTTCTCCTTAATGATATTCTCTCTCATAGAACTTTTAAGAATGCATAACTTACTTCCCTCGAACAACATGCCATCTTGGATTATGAAATCCAACCAATTTATCGTGTCAAGTGTAATAGGTTCTGGACAAGATTTCCAAGCTTCTTCAAAATTGGGATCCTTTGGATACAATATTTTTTATTTTGTTGAACCCAACCACCTCAATATACATCTTTGTCAAGAAAAGTTGTCTTTTACTAAGAGCATTTGCAACTTTGTTAGACTTCTCACTCCCGTGTTTCAAAAAAAATGTGTAACTCTACAAAAACTCAACTCATTTCACATGCCTTTGGTTCAATTTTCTTAACTATTCAAATATTGTAGAGCTTGATGATCAATATACAAAACTAAGCCCTTAGGAAGAAGATAGTATCTCTACTTCTTCAATACCTGAACTATAGCATAAAAATATTGATCATAAACATAGTACTTTCTTTTGGCATAATTCAATTTCTCACTTAAATAAGCAACATGTCTACTTTCTTGGCTCAAAATAACTCCTATTGTAGGACCACTAGCATCATAGTCTACTTGAAACACCTATCAAAATCTGGAAGTCCTAAAATAGGCTTCTCTTTAACTTTCTATTTCAACATATTACAACTCTTATTTGCTCCTACAGTCCACTTAAATTCTTTCTTATCCCCTCTCATTATTTTAGTTAAGGGTCCACAAATGCTACTAAAACCTCTAATAAACTTTATGTAAAAACTAGCCAAACCCTGAAAATATCTTACCTCTGTTGCACTCGTTGGAGTAGATCATTAGAGGATAGCCTTCACTTTCTCAAGGTCTATTTTCAGACCTTTTTTTGATGCTACAAATCCAAAGTAAACCACCTCCTTCAAAAAAATATACTTCTTCAAATTTATCAACAAATTTTCCTCCCTCAACTTATCAAACACCTTACAAATGTGCATCAAATGCTCCTCCAATGTCTTACTAAAAATCAAAATATCATCTAAGTAAATAATAAAAAACTTACCCAGAAACTCCTTCAATACCTCACTTATGAGTCTCATGAAAGTGCTTTGTACATTGGTTAGCCCAAAAGGCATGACTAACCACTCATACAATACTTCCCTTATTAGAAGTAATAGTTCACCAATATAACTGAGAGGGGTGGGGAGTGAATCAGATATATATCAATCTTAAACAATTCTTACTTTATCAACCAAAGTAAATGGCAATCATAAGAAATGCACACACATAAATACACTAGATATGTTGACTAGGAAAACCCTTGATCAGAGGGAAAACCTCGATGGGAATTATGCCCACAAAATAATGTACTAATATGAATAATCCTTGTTAGAGGATGGACCTAATTAAGAGTCTATTACAACACTTAGTACAAGAGTCCCTGTTAGGAGACTTTGAATCCCTATTAGGAGATTCCAACCCTGTTAGGAGTCGAAGAAGGCAACTGAACCCACTATCCAAATAGCTTCAAGATTAGACCAACAAACCCATTGTCCAATTAATCTAGATACCATTCATAGATGTGAACAATTTCTTATCTCTTCCTCTGTCTAGAACGTCATACTTCTTCACCTTCATATCATGCAAATAGATCTGGAACTCATCAATAACCCTTAAGTTCACTTGCACGCATTAGTAGATTACTCTACTCTTCTACTTCATAATTTGCAAGTCTCCTCTACTTCTTGATCACAACAAATGATGTCTAGAACTTGGAAAACATCTTTCCTTTATACTATACTAAATTATTAACCCTTTGAGTTAGCTCCACACACTTAACATTAATTTTAGTCGGCTCCATGAATAAAATACATATTTAATTAAATTTGTAGGCTCCAATTATACACAAAATTTCATACATGTGACTTTCATACCTGCACACTTGGTGACATCATCAGTGGTTAGTTTACTTTCTTCAGTTAACTATGCAACCCTTCATTCCAAGCACAATATGTTATATTGATCATATAACAAAAATTGTTTTCCCAATACTCTATTTTCTTGCAGTTCTCAGTAAATCATCAATATCTTCAATACGCTGTCAATTCAGGTTCTGCTTACTTGACCATATGTCAAATACATGTTGTAGTATATATTGTTAACTATGCATGGGCAGATATGCAATGTGGTGTCCTCAATACATAAATCTCAGTCTATTGCTCTGATAGTTTTACTAAGTTGTCATCGATGACAAACACAGTCATAACACTATTATGTGATGTTTTCTCATAGCATTAGCATTCATGCAAAAAATCTCCCCCTTTAGCATTGATGGCAACATAGATGAAAATCACATAGTTCCAAGAATACCAATCAATCAAATCCTTCAAAACAACTCCACCATAATGCATGTTCTCTTTAGTGTTTTTCATATCACTCTTTCTCCCTTTCTAATGGGATGTTTTCTCATATCACTTTCTCCCATTTTAATTGTTTTCATATCACTCTCTCTCCCCTAGTGACATCAATGTCAAAGGTAGTACAAAATTTGAACATATAACAAGCTATTAGCATGACCACAATTCAGTTTGTTTCTTTACAATTCTTTTATAAACACCACAAGTATCTAAAGATACTATTGTATACCAATTACCTATTACCAAGAGTCCTTGACTGAATCTGTTCATCACAGATACTCCCCCATTAAGGAAGCATCAGCATTTAGTCCAACCTAATAATGGCGATGTGTTCCTTGGACTGATGCAATCCTGCATCTTCTACTCTGAGTTGGGTAGGGGCATAATCCCAAGCATACCTCTCAAGTACTCAAATGTATCCTTTGGTAAGGCCTTTGTGAAAATCTTTGTAATTTTTTCCTTAGTGCTGATGTATTCCAATCGAATTTCTTTCTCTGCAACTTTATCTTTTAGTACATGATACTTTATTGCTATGTGCTTAGTTTTAAAGTGCAAAATAGGATTCTTAGACATGTTGATTATACTTGTGTTATCACAATAAATGATAACATGTTTTGTGAATGTTATTCCAATATCTTTCATCATTTGCTTCATTCACATGACTTGATTACAGTTGTTTGTTGTTGCAACATACTCTACTTCTATAGTACTTTGTGAGGTGCAATCTTGCTTCTTGCTGAGCCAAGAAACTAGTCTTCCTCCAAGGAAAATGCTCCTCTACTAGTGCTTTTACTATCATCCCTGTCTCCTGCCCAATCAACACCTATATAAGTGCAAAGAGTAAAGTCACTATTTCTATCATACCAAATACCATAATCTGATGTTCCTTTCAGATATCTAAATATTCTTTTTACTACTGCATAGTGATATTCTTTAAGATCAGCTTGAAATCTTTCCACAATTCCAACTGCATTAGCTATGTCTAGTCTGCTATGAGTCAGATACTACAATCCACCAATCACAGATCTGTACTTCTTTTGTTCAACAGTAGGCATCTCATCTTTGCTTGATAACTTATGACTAGTTACCATAGGAGTTCCAACAGGTTTGCAATTTTTCAAACCAAATATTTTCAGTAAATCCTTTAAATACTTGGTTTGAGAAATAAAGATACCTTCTTTGTTCTAAACAATCTACAATCCCAAGAAAAATTTCATTTCACCTATCATGCTCATGTCAAACTCATTCTTCATGTCTTTTGAGAATTTGTTACTCACTTCATCATTTCCACCAAAAATGATGTCATCAACAAATACAATGTTTATTAGCAAACCATCTTCTCTTTCCTTTAAGTATAGGTTACTATCTATTATTCCTTTAGCAAATCCAAGCTTTGCTAAGTATTTGTCTAGCCTTGCATACCAGGTTCTTGGTGCTTGCTTTAATCCATACAATGCTTTCTTTAATCTGCAAACCATATCCTTTTCTTCTGCTATGGGAAAACCCTCTGGTTGCTCAATGTAAACTTCTTCTTCAAGTTCTCCATTTAAGAATGTTAACTTAACATCCATCTAATATACCTTAAAATTCTTGTTTGTTGCATATGCTAGGAACATTCTGATTGCTTCCATCCTTGCTACAGGTGCATATGTCTCTTCATAATCAATTCCTTCTTGTTGAGAGTAACCTTTGCATACAAGTCTTGCCTTGTTTCTTATTACTTCTCCCTGTTCATTCATTTTGTTTCTGAATACCCATTTAGTGCCAATCACATTTTTGTCCTTGGGTCTAGGGACTAATTCCCATATGTTATTTTTAATTATCTGCTAGAGTTCTTCCTTCATTGCTTCTTTCCAATAATTATCTTTGATTGCTTCATCTGTGTTTCTTGGTTCTACTTGAGATATCAAACATAGTTCTTCATTAACCCTACTTATTATCATTACCCCTTTTTCCTTACTGCCTATTATCTAATCTACAAGATGATTTCTTATCAAGTTCCTGTTTGGAGTAGGATTTGTTGCAACAATTCTTTTTTCTAGTATTGCATTCTAATTTTCTCTCACATCTTCAATTTGCACATTATTCTACATGTCATTTTTAGTCTTGAAAAATAACTCATTACCTCTATTAGTCATTCTAGAATAATCATCTCCATCAGAGTTATAGTCCATTGTCTTTTCCTTGGTACCAAACTTTTCATCAACTTTAACATTTGTGCACTCAACTTTGGTTTTTGTTCTATAGTTGAAACATCTATAAGCTTTATTTTTTAATGAATAACCAAGAAACATAGCTTCATCACTCCTTGGATAAAATTTACCAATATCATCATCTCTTATGATGTAACATTTGCTTCCAAATATCCTAAAGTACTTGACTGATGGTGAATGACCAAACCATAATTCATAGGGTGTTTTGTCCATACCTTTTCTAATTTGTACTCTATTCATTAAGTATACTATTGCATTGATGGCTTCTCTCCAAAAGGTCTTTGGTACATCATTCTCAAATAACATAGCTCTTGTTGCTTTAGCAATTGATTTGTTTCTTCTTTCAACAATCCCATTCTGCTCAGGTGTATGGGGTGAGGATAGTTGTCTCCTGATACCATGTTCTTCACAATAGATATTGAATTCTCTAGAGGTGAATTCTCCTCCTCTATATGATCTTAGGCTTTTGATCTTAACTCCAAATTCATTCTCAACCTTGTTCTTAAATATCTTGAATTTCTCAAATGCTTCTAATTTTTCTTTAAGAAAAGATACCCACATCATCCTAGTGAAATCATCAACAAAAATCATAAAGTACCTTTCTCCATATAATCCTCTTGTTATTGTAGGACCACTCAGATCTATATGTACCAATTCCAGTTTTTGTGTAGTACAAAACTGCTTGCTAGGAAATGAGACACTTTTTTGTTTAGCCAAAATACATTCCTTACAAATAGTGTCAGTGGGCTTAGAGATCTTGGGAAAATCTCTCACAGCAAGCATATTATTGGCCTTTACAATGTTATCAAAGTTAATGTGACAAAATATTTTGTGCCATAACCAACTGTTGTCAATCTTTGCTACTAAACATGTTATTTTAGTGGAGTTTAACTGAAATACATTACCTCTGGTTATTGTGCTAGTACCAAGTAGTTTTCCTTCCTTGTTCTTGATAATGCATGTATCATTACCAAATTGCAGTTGATATCCTTTGTCCATAAGTTGTCCAACACTTAACAAGTTATGCTTCAGTCCATCAACAAAATAAACATCATTAGTGTATGTTTTACCATCAAGTGTTATAGATCAAATTCCTATAATATGACAGGCTGCATTGTTTCCTACTCTGACAATTCCTCCATCATGGCTTTTGAATTTGACAAACTTGCTCATATCTCTAGTCATGTGATGTGAACAACCACTATCAATGATCCAGTCTTTCTTTCAACTTGTGAAATTAGTTCACTTTCTTCTCTAATTTCTCTATCAAGATCATCCTCTTTTATGGCCACAAATCCTAATTCATCTTCACTTCTACTTTGATCAGATTCTTCATCTTTTTCTTCATTAGCATATAAACAATTTCTAGGTCTTGTAGATTTGAATCTTCCCTTAAACTTTCTTTCTCTCTTAGGACATGTAGGTGCATAATGACCATATTTATTACAAGTCTAGCATTTAAAGATATTCTTACCATCTTTTTCTCTTTTCAAAAGAAGAGCCACTCCTTCTTGGATCTTTTCTTCAAAGGATTTGTTGCTGCTAGCAGTGTCTCCTTGTGTTTTTGTGCTCCTTGCTAAACTAGATTTGATATTTAGTGCACTGAATGTTGTCTCAACTTTTGCCAATTCTCCAGGCTATTTCAAATCAAATTTTGTAGCTTCCAATCTACCAATAAATGTCTCTTTGGTGAAATTAGTAGTGCAAGATATCATTAGTTGAATCATTTGTGCTACTGACTTGAAAGGTGGTGACAAACTTTTTAGGATCTTCCATATCACTTCATGATCAGATTTATTTCCATCATGAGATGTGATTCTTGCAATAATCATAGATATTCTCCCAACATAGCTTCTTACAGATTCATCTTCCATTATTATAGCATCTTGAAATGCACAATACAAATTTTGCAATCTAACTCTTTTTGCATGTGTATCACCTTCATAATTAGCCTCTAAAGTTTTCCAAATTTCATGAGATGTTTTGAGTAGTTTTACCTGACTGTACTCACTTTTAGGTAATGCTGACAATATTGCTTCTCTTTCCCTTATGTTGCACATAAACACTTCTCTTTGTTCCTCAATGCAGGTTTCAAGATTGTCTGCATCTGCAATGTTCTTAGATGTCTTGGTGACAAGCCAATATCCTAGACCCATGCACAAGAGATGAGTCTTCATTTTATCCTTCCAGTTGTCATAGTTTGTGCTATCAAATCTAGGGCTTTCCTTTCTAAACATATTCAACATGGATCTCCCAAAGTTGCTAAACTCTCTTTCAAGGATCTGATGCTCTGATACCAATTGCTAGAAGTAATAGTTCACCAATATAACTGAGAGGGGGGTGAATTATTTATATATCAATATTAAACAATTCTTACTTTATCAACCAAAGTAAATAGCAATCATAAGAAATGTGCATACAAAAATACACTAGATATGTTGACTAGGGAAACCCTTGATCAAAGGGAAAACCCTGGTGGGAATGATGCCCATAAAATAATGTACTAATTTGAATAATCCTTGTTAGAGGATGGACCTGGTTAAGAGTCTATTACAACACTTAGTACAAGAGTCCCTATCAGGAGACTTTGAATCCCTATTAGGAGATTCCAACTGTGTTAGGAGTTGAAGAAGGCAACTGAACCCACTGTCTAAATAGCTTCAGGATCAGACCAACGAACCCACTGTCCAATTGATCTAAATAGCATTCATAGATGTGAAAAATCTGTTATCTCTTCCTCTACCTAGTACATCAAACTTCTTCACCTTCAGATCATTCAAACATATCTAGAACTCATCAGTAACCCTTAAGGTCACTTACATGCATTAGCAGATTACTCTGCTCTTCTACTTCACAATTTGCAAGTCTCCTCTGCTTCTTGATCACAAAAAATGATGTTTAGAACATGGAAAACATCTTTCCTTTATACTATACTCAATTATTAATCCTTTGAGTCAGCTCCACACACTTAACATTAATTTGAGTCAGCTTTATGAATAAAATACATATTTAATTAAAGTTGTCGGCTCCAGTTATATACAAACTTTCACATATATGACTTTCATAACCACGCATTTACTGATGTCATCAATGGTCAAATTACTTTCTCTAGTTAACTATGCAACCCTTCATTCCAAGCACAATATTTTATATTGATCATACAATAGAAACTATTTTTCCAATACTTTGTTTTCCTGTGGTTCTCAGTAAATCATCAATATCTTTTGTACGTTGTTGATTCAGGTTCTGTGCACTTGACCATATGTCAAATACATGTTGTAGTATATGTTGTTAACTATGCATGGGTAGATACGCAATGTGGTGTCCTCAATACATAAATCTTAGTCTCCTTCTCTAACAGATTTACTATGTTGTCATCAATGACAAACACAGTCATAACACTATTCTGCGATGTTTTCTCATAACATCAGCATTCATGCTAACATCCCTTGTCTTGAAGACAATATTCTACTTATCTCCTTCTTTAATGTGAATCTAATGGTACCCACTCTTCAAATCTACCTTATTTAAATACACAAGTCCATAATATCATCCATCTACGTCAACGGAAATATGTACTTCATTGTGATCTTGTTGGTAGCTTGAGAATTTGTATACCTCCTTCATTCTCCATTCTTCTTAGGTGATAATATTGATGGTACAACACATGGACTTAGACTCTCTTGAATCAACCCCTTTCACAACAACTGGTGGACTTGTTTGTTCAATTCTTCACTTTCTATTGGAGTCATTTTGTGTGCTACCTTGTTTGGCAAGTTGGCTCTTGGAATCAAGTCCATCTAGTGACTGATCTTCCTTACTAAGGGTAATCCATTAGATACATTATATGACATAATATTTGGAAACTCTTCCAACAAATCTACAACTTCTACATGTACCTCATCTACTTTTTCATTATCATTTTTTGGAATTATAGCAAAAAACAAATGCTTGTGCCTCCTACGCTCGAGAAATTTCTTTCTATTAATAAAACATGTTTTGGTAGCTCTATACATCTTTTCTTCTTCATCCTTCAATGGCTTCAACTTATGTTTCAGTCCATCTTTTCTCAAAGTGTAGGTATTTGCACACCCATCATGTGCAACATGCCTGTCAAACTGTCATGACCTGCCCAACCATACTACATATGTCCATATATATGAGATCACAAAGCATCTCATCCTGGTAGCTTCCAATCTTGAACTTCACTAGGCACTACTCATTAACCATTATAGACACCTAAATCTGATTACATCATTAGGTAATCTTATTTAGTCATCCCCCAGCACACTATTGATTAAATATTTAATATTTAATTAATTGATTGTCATCACCTAGTTTATTTATTTATTTATTTATTTAGTTAACTATAGTCAAATTGATAAAATCAAATGATAACCTAAAATCAATTTATCAATTAAATCCCTATTCCTCTATTAAATTAAATAAATCCTCAAATATATTTAATTTAATCCCAAATCCCTTATTTATTAAATAAATTATTCACTTCCCTAAGACCTACCTTTACCCCTAATCCAACCCATTCACCCATACTAACCTCACTTAGCCTCCTAACTAACCCATCCCATCAAAGCTAAGACACTTACCCCCTAACCCCCTTTCTAAACTAAGTCTAATCCCCCTCCTAAACATGTGCACAACTTTAAGCAAGGGTTAAGACTTGTTAACCCAATCCAAAGTCAACAAGTCTCCCTTATCCTCTTCCATCCCTATCCAAGAGCATTAATGGCTCTTACATCCCTCTTTAAATATGCTTTTGTTATTAGTTAGTATTCCTTTATGTCTCTTACATCTCTCTTACACACTCACCCTCCCTCATTACTCCCTTTGACCAACCATTATTCCATCCCCTCACACTCATCCTCCTTGTGACAAGTTTCACTCCCCTATTGGCTCCAAACAAGCACAATCCATGTGCTTCCCTTTGAAAGCATCTTAGCTTTCATCCTTGCAATCTTGACCCTCCATTTCACTACCTCTTAACCTAAAAATAAATCCCTTCCCTCTCACAAACAATCAATCCACTTTTATGCAAACTTATAATGCTCCACTGATCACTACATCACAACCATTTTACACTATCACCATATTGAAATACATCCACACCTCCATTGTTGAAACCCTCACCCATCTACACACTTGGTAAAAACTCCCACCGATTGGAAGCTTGAGCACACCATGAGCATACATCCCCTCTCCATCTGGGACATATCTATTTCATCATAGGTTACACCCAAGGAGCTTACCATTCTTGGTTTTCCTTCCTTTTGGTGATAACCTCGTCCTATCATAAGTGTTAACTGTTTAGTTTGGTATATGCGTTCGTTATTAGTTAGTATTCCTTTATTACACTACTAGATTAGGTGATACATTTTGGCATGCCCAATGGAACCCCGCATTTGGATCACCATAATCATGCTTGTTTGCTCATTTTTGCTAAATTAACCCACCTAATATTTTGTGCTCATTTGTACACAGGTGGTCTTCTAACATTTTTGCAGGCATCAAGGTATCTAATCAGGAAGCGCGTTCCTAGCCATCCAATCAAATTCATGTTAAAACACATTGCAAACACCCTATATTCATGATCCCATAGTCACAAAATTGCTAACCCACAGCCACAAAATAGTGATCTTTTACCGGCAGGAACGTAAACCCATGAGGGCAGGATCATGATTTGTCAATAAAAACCCTCCCCATCAATTGCATTGACCAATCCTCTCACAGGAATGTGAGTTTTTACTGGTGGTATCACTGTAAAACCTATGAGAACATTTTACCAAAATAGTCAAGCCCAGAAATCCAACTTTATCTTTGCATCATCAATCCCACAGATACCCTTGCTAGTGGGAACGCTTTCCACAAACCTGCGGGATCACTCTTTCGCGGGATCATACTTTGAGTATATTTCTCGTGACCCACTTTTTTTCTATTTTCACCAATCTTTGTACCACGATCCCATGCTGTGGGATCATTGTTTTAAAAACAATTTTTTAAAAAGAAAGGAAAAAAAAACTTTTGGTGGTTATTAGGATAGGGATTATTCGAAGCATTTTTACACCTATAGAAAAGAACAAAAAAAGTTTTTTAAAAAAATCCCATAGTCAAGCTTCCATTTTGGAAATTTTTATGGAGACTAATCACATTGATTTTTTTTTTTTTGTAGCATTACAGATTGGAGCATCTTGAGAACTTGACCATGTTTTTTGCAGGTTTTTATTAGAATGAACTTGAATGTTTATAAACTTGTCATTGAATGAATGTTGCTAAAACCAAATCTTCGGTGCCATGGACTAAAATCAAGTTTCTCATCGGAATGCATGATTAAAACAACAAATATAATCTTGAATGCCAATGATCAAATAATCACTTCTCTACCTCACACTTCAAATTTGGGGCTTAAAAAGAAATCACTCAATCTTGAATGCATAAATTAATTGACTCGTTGACTCATTCCTTATCAAATTTCTCACATTGATGATGCTCGAATTTCTTATGTTGACAAACTCTTAATTTTCATTATGCTGATGATGATATCAAGTTGGAAAGAACATTGTATACCATAAACACAAGTGTCTTCAATCATAGATTACAAAATCTAAATCGTCAATTGGAAAAGAACAAGTGTCTTTTAAACCCAAGATCACTTATGTGATCTTCTTTTACCCTTTTTAGGAGGCCTTCTTGGGGATTTCATCACCGCTTGGGATGACCTCAACTCTAGCATTCTAGCAGAGTATAAATATCGGGAGGTGAATCGAAAGACACCTCTCTTGGAAGCAAAATCTTGTCACTCTTAGCTAAGCCCCAAAGAACTTTATACCTTTAAGAAGTGAAGGTGGAGATTTGGGTTACTGTCTCCTCCTGATTGTGTGGCATTATTTTCTATCATCTATAGATTTGGGCCTCACATACCTTGCATATATTAAGGACACCCCTAGTTGAACTTGTATATCCTAGTAAAGCCTTATAGGGTTATTGATGTGTTTGACATGTTTGAGTGTTCCAAAACCCTCCCCACGTTTCAAAAAAATTCAAGTCCTTTTGCTAAAGAGATCACTTATATGTCCTTTACAATAGTTGTTAGCAAATCCATTCACAACAAACCTAAGTCTAGTTTGCTCCACTTTATCCATTAGTAAATCATTCAACCCAAATGAAAGGTGTACTTAGCATAGTCACAGCCTCATCAGAGATTCATCCAAACTTCCAAAAATGTTGTCACCCTTATCACATCCTTTCTTACATTAGTCTATGTCTTCCATCAATTCTTCTTTATCCTAAGCTCGCTAAGTCTTCCTAGTCAATCCCCACCCCATTTCCATATCCTATAGAGTTAATCTTTCCTCCCATAATGATCTTAATCCAAATCCAACTCTAAGCTTTTGTACTTATCCTAGTCTGCATTTTTATATTCACCTATATTCATCCTTCATTCCAAAAATAATATGTCACAATCCTATTATGATAAGTTTATTCCTCTGACCTTTTTCCACTCCATCCTATTCTAATGATGATGAAGATCTTGTCAACTATGATAGATATATTGAAAGCCTTAGAGAGATTGTTCCCAACATCCTCCAAAATACTCCATAATTCCTCTGTGCATACCCACTAGTACTCCTTACCGTGCCTTTGACAAGGGAAATCCATTATTATCCTTATCCTTACCTTCTTCCTATATTATGCCCACATATTCCTCTTATACATAAGTCATATCTCCATCTTCATCCACCTTCATATCCCAATCTCCACCTTTCCAGAATTCTGCTAGTAGCTACATCCCTAGTCTAAGCCCACCATCCCAATATCTTCCAAACCCATTTCCAAATCTTCCAACCAATCCTATTTATGCAATGTATCACCCTAATCCCCTTACTCTTCCCAATCCAACACACACATCTCCAATGAATTTTACAAGGAAACCTAAAGAAAATCCATCTCCCATACCCATCATTCCTCTTATAGCATCTTATCGCTATCATCCCTATTTCCTCCACCCCACTTATCAAACCCCTCCCATCTCCCACCTCCCATCCATTGAATCCCTCCAAATCCCATTCATATCTCCTCCTCCTACAATTACCCAAATCCCATATAATGAACCCAATGAGTCCCTCTCCTGTTAACTCATCCCAATTGAAGAATCTCCCACTCATCCATCTACCTCACTTAAAGAAACCATTCATACTTCTCCTACCATACCATCCACTCCAATCCAATCCTATCAAGATCTTGTCCAAAAGCATGTTGAAATATCCCACAACACAAAAGAAGATCCCACCATCCCACTTATTCCCCTACATGATCCACTTTTATCATTCACTCCATCCAAAGAGCAGTCACCATCCCCTCCATATCTGAATCCTACCATCACACCTACTCCATCTCAAGATCCATTTCCATCAACCCATCCAAATAAAAATCCTATTTGTCCATCCCCTCAGCTTCATGATCCTACATACCCTATAATCCATGATGATAGATCAATCAAAGAAGAACTAACTATTATATCTGAAGCTTTGACTCCTTCAGCTTGTAATGAACTCACATCTTGTGTTCCAAATAATGAACATCATATTGAAGAAAGAAGTAAAATTGTATCTCTAGATTTTGGTATCCCTTCTATCCCTACATGGTCACAAGTCCTTCTCTCTTCACCCCAAAGTTCCCATCCATCTTGTTCTACATCTATTTTGGGCCCTTATCCTACTACTTCTTTCGCACCCTCCATTTTGGGTCTGTATATCCCTTATCTAAATCCCCCACCCTTTTCATCCATTTTGGGTCCTTATATACCTAGTATGAGTCCTTTATCTCCTCCATCTATTTTGGGACCTGCTCCTTCCTCACTTCCATCTATTTTAGGTCCATATCCTTCATTCCCTCCATCCATTTTGGGCAATTATATGCATCCATATCCTATATTCCAATCCATCATTCCATCCCCTCACATCCATAAGCTAGATCATCAAAGGCACTCATCCTTGAATCCCTTCCAACCTTCAACCTCTATCATTCGATTCATAAATCCTCCATATCCCCCATGCTCTTGTTCCCATATATTGGTTAATAGAAGCAACTTGGATGCCAAAATAAAAAAACATAAATCCAAAAATCCATAGAAATTCGAGCATCAACATGTCCCTTCTAAAATACATGTTCCAAAAGAGAAACATTTGATCCAAATCAAAGAAAAAGTCAAGAGGCCACAAAGGCCCAAGCTGCAAAAGTCAAAAGTCATGAGGATACCCAGAATGCTCATAAAAGAAATACATCTCAATGAAAAATCTCAATTGGCATCCACTCTAGCTACTCAAAAAGCCTCATCCATTCACATTTTATCCAAATCTCCATATATGCATCCCTCATCCTCCCCATCCACTTTTGGTCCCTCTATGTATGATCCTAAATTTCCAATCCTCCATCTTCCAACTCTAATTTTGGTCCTTATATTTCTCCTACTCCATTTTCTCCTTAACCTCATTCAAAACCATCTTTCCCACTACTTCATCACCTCTCAAGGTCTGTGCCAATGATGATCTTTCCATTTTCCTCATCCATTTACCCACAAGTCTTATGTCTTCCCATCCCTTATCTACCAACTCCTACTCACCATTCCACTCATTTAATTCAATCTTTTTCCACCCATCATACTAGCATCTAGGAGTAAAAATGCATCAAAAACAAAGAAAGACAAAAAGCATCCAATGGTGAAAACTTGGCAATTCAAGTGCCTTGGACAAGTACCATGATGAAAACTTGGCAAACTAGCGTCATGTGTAATTCCTCCATCCAATTGCTCTACACACTTGGGGGCACATTCAATCACCCACCATGCCCATCTCATCCCACCATACCAACCACATATTATCCATTTCACTTGTCATCCTCCTTTGAATTGTGATAAAAACAAAGTCCACCAACAGATGCATGCTTTTGGTCATTCTTTTGACATCCATTCCCAATCAAAGTTTGTCTCCACCTATCCTTTATCCACCCACTCTTCCTTCTATATAATCCCTCTGCCTCTTCTTTTTCAAATCTCAACCACTAGCCATTATTATCCCCTATCTTCCATGCTCATTCACCTTTCCTATCCTAGCTTCCCTTTACCTTGTTATCTCTTATCATCCAATCTTCCATCCTATCACACCCCTCATAAAACCTCCTCTTGAAATATGATAATTGGGGGCACTATAGTCCTTAGAGATTGTGTCATTTCCTTATTTCCATTTCCCCCCATTCTAGCCCTATTTTCATCTTGTCATCCCCACAACCATTCATCTCCCAATCCCTATCTTTTTGCATTCCTCTACTCGAACCTTCTAATAGTCATGCCCTTTTCTTCTATTCTTGCACTCCTCACCATCTCTCCATCTCTCCATCGCCTGGTACATCCCTTGTCATTGGTGTCTAGCTCTCGATCATCCCCATATACTCTAATGCCTTCCATTCATATCCTAATACTCCTAGAAATCTACCATCCATCCCATTGCACATCTTTCCACTCATCCAATCTAATTCTTAATCTTCTGCCTAACCTTGTTGCAAGATTTGGTCGCACCCCAATTATCATCATTGGGGTGCATCCTTCCCACTCCTTGTCTTCAAGTATATCATTCCCTCATCCACATCACCCTATCCATCCTCAATCCCCTCTATCTACTCATTCTGAGCTTTTCCTCTATCTCCTTATCCCACACTTTTCATCCCCTTTATCTTCTCATCCCAATGTTTTTCTCTATCTCCTCATCCTAGGCTTTTTCATCCACTATCTCCTCATCCTGAGCTTTTTACTTTTTCTATCTCCTCGTCCTGAGCTTTTTCATCCGCTATTGTATGCTTTTCATCCGCTATCTCCTCATCTTGAACTTTTTATCCGCTATCTCCTCATCCCAAGCTTTTTATCCACTATCTTGCACTTTTTATCTGCTATCTCCTCATCTCGAGCTTTTTATCTACTAAATCTTCTCATCCAAAACCTTTCATCTACTATCATCTCATCTTTATCTTTCCCACCACTATCCTATCATGTTGAGCTTTTATGCAGTAATCCCTTGTACATACTTTGGTCTATCGACTATATATTCCTTGTACATCAATCCTTAACTTGGTACCATTATATATCTCTCGTCTCTTTGTGTCAGTTCATAGTTGATCATAAATTGTAGTTTTCTTGGTTAGGTGCTTTAGCAAATCCTCATACAAGATCCCCTGTCATCAAAATGTTTTCCTAAAGAGTTATAATTTCTTGACTCATCCTAGTCCTCGATATTAGCATAGATCCTTGTAGGATGCATCCTTCCTCTCGTCTGATCGATATCTTGGCAAAAGGTTACTTTTTCATGGATTTACATTTTCTTTCAATTTATTTTCTTTTTGGGATCAAGTTTGGTTCTTAAAGTATCTCTTCCAGGTGATTTGGGTTATTCCCTCCTCAAGGTCACCACAATCTTTTATATCATGGTGTGCTATGAATGGGGCAATTCGAGAGCAAGGCTTTGATCAAGTCTCTTTCATCTTCTTTTTTTTGCTTGTGAGTCAATCAGATATGACCCTTGCATATTACAAACATGTGAGCACTTGTGGTTACATGGTGCACTTGGTAAATATTGTTTGCTTGTGGGTTACATATTATCATTTCCACTCTAATTCTTCCAAGATTCATGTGTGATGCTGGGGCAATCCTTGCATATTTGTTTCACATTAGTCCTATGTAATATTAGTACAAAGGCCTTGATGTTCATAGTAACGTTGGCATATCTCCAATATTCCTATATCAAAATAAGTACTCAACTACATGGTGGTGCTCCCATTTGGAACACCCCCACACTCAAGCTTCAATGGATTATTTCACAATTCCATCCTATCCAAAAATTCCATCCTATCCAAACATCCCATCCTCTCCAAGCATCCCATCCTATCAAAATATCCCATCCTATCCAAGCATCCCATCTAATCAGTCCTACAATCATGATCCAATAGTTCTATCCATCTTAATATCCAATCCTGTATCAATCATAATCATAGCTTCTCCATCAATCAAAATCATAGCTCCTACATCAATCATAATCTTAGTCATCACCAATCATAATCCTAGAATCATAATCTCCCCAACCCTACCATCTTCCAAATCACTTCCTTGGGTTCAATTTAAACAACCAATCACCCTCCCACCTCCCCTTGTAACCAATGTTCTTAACCATTGGTTATCCTTGTGCATAAGGTTTTCCTTTGTATCATATTCCCATAGTGAGAGTATGAGCTTCCTTAAACCCCTCTCTTAGCCACTCTTAGTCCTCTTGCTTGCCCTAGATTCTTGTACTTTTCAAGAAGTTCTCAGGCCTCACCTTCTCTCTCCAATACCTCCTTAAGGGGTATAACACAGTCCATTCTCTGCTCTCCCACTCGAAACTGGGGCAACCATGTCAGTTTAAAAAGTCATCTTCGCATCATCGATATTCAAACTTCTTTGAAATAATATTGTTCCAACACTATGTCAAAGAGGGGCAAAATGCAGACACCTAAATTTGACTACATCATTAGATAATTATTGAATTAAATAAATCCTCAAATCTATTTAATTTAATCCCACGCACCTTATTTATTAAATAAATCATTTAATAAGTTATCCACATCCCTAAGACCTACTGTAGACGCTTAAAATCGTCCCTAAAGACTATATTAATTTATTAATATTGCCCATGACATTATAATTAATTATTAATTAATTAATTATATTGCTCACATTTTTCTACTTATTTAATTAAATTAATTAATTAAATAAGTTCATTCTCCTAAGTATTTAAATTTAATTTAAATACTCCTAGCTCTAATGTTTTAAATTAATTTAACACATGATCCTCCATGTTTTTCCATTTTTAAATAAATTTTATTTATTTAAACCCTCACATCCTATTAATTCTTCTAAACCCATGATTAAATTAAATTTTATTTAATTTGATCTTAAGCCTAACCTAGAGCCTAGCCTATAAGCCTACTTCTTCTCTAATCTCACTTAATCATTCCTAATCATCTCCCTAATCCCCCTCATTAGCCTAAGAGTGTGCTCACACATGTATGAGATGGCATGCCTACACACTCTTGTCTCCCACTCTTCTTCTCAATTTTTCTCACACATGTGTGAGCAAACTTTGAATTCTTGACCATTTGCATGGCTTGCATGTCACCTTATGTGGCATCTACGTGGATGCCACCTCACCAAGCCCTCCCTCAAGCCTATAAATAGAGGGCTTGTCTCAAGCATTTGCATCTCTCATTTTTTTGCATTGTTATCATGTTGGTTTGAGATTTGAGTTTGCATTCATAGTTTGAGCTCTCATGGTAGTTTGAGGTTGCATTAGTAGAGTTCTCATAGTGATTTTGTAGGTTCATGCTAATCATTTGGTAGCTAATTTAGTTTGCATCTTACATTGTTCATTTAGTTTTCTTCATGCATTTTCATTTCTATTCCATAGCTTACATTCTTAGTTAGTTTCCTTTATTGCATATCATCTTCATTCTTGAATGTTTTTAAGAATGGCTTTCTCCATAGCCATTTCTTGAAGTGTTCTTCATCCCACATAGCTTAGGATCTTAGTGTATTTTCATTCACATTTGCATTCACACTTGCACTCACACACTCAAGAGATTCGTTTATTGTTGTGTTTGGGAGAGCACACCAAACATACCCCCATCTTAACACACCAACAAGGCCTCTTATGGGTTCCTTTGTTGAGCTGTAGAGGTGGCTGGAAGATTGGGTTTGTTAGCTACTTAGGGTTGCAAAACCCAAGCAAGCATTAGTTAGTGTTTTTTCCTTTCATTTTAATGAATCTTTGATGCAAATTCAAGGTTTTTAGCTAACGTTTGTTTGTTAACCCATGCTCTTAACAAGTCACATTTTCTAGCACACAGCTACATTTACCCCTAATCCAACCCATTCACCCATACTAACCTAACTTAGCCTCCTAACTAACCCATCCCATCAAAGCTAAGCCACTTTCCCCCTAACCCCATTCATAAAATAAGTCTAATCCACCTCCTAAATATGTGCACAACTTTAAGCAAGGGTTAAGACTTGTTAACCCAAGCCAAAGTCAACAAGTCTCCCTTATCCTCTTCCATCCCTATCCAAGAGAATTAATGGCTTTTACATGGAATTAATGACTCTTACATCCCTCTTAAACACTCATCCTCCCTCATTACTTCCTTTGACCAACCATTATCCCATCCCCTCACACTTATCCTCCTTGTGACAAGTGTCACTCCCCTATTGGCTCCATCCCTTTGAAAGCATCTTAGCCCTCTCTCACCATTTTTCCATCCTTGCATCCTAACCCTTCATTTCACTACCCCTTAGCCTATAAATAAAGCCCTTCCCTCTCACAAAAAATCAATCCATTTTTATGAAAATTTATAATGCTCCACTGATCACTACATCACAACCATTTTACACTATCACCATGTTGAAGTACATCCATACCACCATTGTTGAAACCCTCACCCGTCTACACACTTGGTAAAAACCCACACCCTTTGGCACCTTGAGCACATCATGAGCATACATCCCCTCTCCATCTGGGACATATCTACGTCATCATAGGTTACACCTAAAGAGCTTGCCATTCTTGGTTTGCCTTCCTTTTGGTGATAACCTCATCCTATCATAAGTGTTAACTGTTTAGTTTTGTATATGCTTTTGTTATTAGTTAGTTTTCCTTTATTACACTACTAGATTAGGTGATACAACCATGATCTTGTGGTCATCCTTCACCCATGCAATATAGTTTGGGCATGGGTGTTTCTACCTCCTGAGACTTAACTTTGTAACCATCTTCTCTGACACTAGATCACATCATATCTTCACATTTGCCCCTAGTGTGAAACAAGATCCTCCTTTGATCAATTCCATTCTCACCACTCAAAAAGACTCTTCTATTAACTAGGACTTCTCCTCTTTTAGCATCTTCAAAATGTGAGGATTTGACATCTTCATCAATATGTGCAACTTTGGCCTGGCTTTCAGTTCTTCTATCAGTCCATCCTTGGCACCGAGGACACTCAAATGCCCTATGCCCTTCTTATCCACAGTGAAAATAGGTTATTCTAATCATAGAAATGATTATTTCCCCTCTGATTTTGATTGCTACTACTAACCTCATCCTTCTTCTTTTGATCATCATTTTAGCCTCCATAAGAACATATGTTAGATCTTTAGCCATGACCTCTACCACTATTTTTGTTATCAAACTTTTTGTTCAACTTTTCTTCAACTCTTAGGATAAACTGGTATGCCTCCTTAATATTGATCATTCAAACCAAACTCAACTCCTCTCGAATGGTTAGCCTTAACCCATTAAGATAACGTGAAAATTTCTCCTTATTGGCTTCTACATGGATGATTCTAATGAGAAATTGGTAGGATTCTTTAAGATACTATTGAGAATATCTTCATACTTGCTTCAACCCTTTCATTTTATTTAATAGATCCAACTCATAATCCACATGAATGAATTTTTGATTCAATTTATCCATCCTTGGATCCCATCTGGCGATTTTATCTTTCCCTCTCCTAGTTCACTCTAATTAGATCTCCTGCCATTAGATCCTTGCATGACCCTTTAGTTTGGCCTTCACAAATTTGACCCTATGTAGATCTTCAATATCATCATACTCAAATTATTCTTCTAATTCATTGATCCAATCAACCAATTCCTCTGGGTCAAGATTTCTCAAAAATGTGGGAACCCCAAATTCAGGTCTTTTTTTCCAAGCTTGGAAATGACCCTAAAAAGCTTTTATTCTTCTCGGTTCAAAACTCCATTTTCTTCTTGATTAAGTTCTCCTTCTCTTTCTCTTTCATCCTCACTATCATCTCTTGTGGCATGATTCATCCCTCTACACATATGCTCTTGTAATGCTTGCATTTTCCTTTGGAGGGCTCAAACCTTAGGTATAATACCTCTGGCAACATGCTCTTGACATGAAGGTATTTTTGTACTTCTATTAAAACCCTATTGCAAATGGCCTTACAATCAATGATTTGTCTACACACTCAGGCCAAACCATAGTCCTAGTGTAAACTGCATCCCAATAGACAATATATTTACATGCTCAAGAAATCTTGCTCTAGTACCACTTGATGACGAATACTCTCCTCAATACCATAACACACAACAAAAACAAAAACAAAAAACACAAATTAAGAGAACAAAATATGGGTTTCTTGATATTACCATAATTGCGAAATTGTCAAATAACAATATGCAAAACCACATGGGTGCCTTCCTTATAACAATGTGCAAGACAGAGTTGCGACCATCACCCAGAATTGCCCTAGATAACCTACGAGCCTTCCTTATATAGGTATTTGTCACTATCCAAGAAGGTTCTAGAATCTAATCCCTAACCCTTGAGGCTGACCAACTTCATATTATATTATTTTATTACATAGGATCTCTCAAGACAAATTACAAACTTTATTTTTGGATGGGTCCACTTCCGGAGACTATAGCTAGCAAACTGTTGACCCGATGGGCTATTATCACCCCATTTCATAATCTTTAGCTAAAAATATACATAAAGTGATCTTGCAAGCATCCATTAGTCAATGTTTCACCTCATTTAAAATCCATTTAGGCCTTCATTTGTGGACCTAAAGATTGGATAACCAAAATTCATATTGAAAATATGTAATAAAAGCACTAATACATATGATATGACAATAAAACTCATCTAGAAGGATAAAATATCCAAGATGTACTCTCGAATATGAGATTAGAATAATCTAAGCACATAATTCTAACTTACTAAAATTAGTAAGCTCCCACAAATAGCAACTTTGCATATGAATAACCCTTATTGGAAACACAAAATTGGAAAATTGAAAGTAGATATATTTGTGGGTGATGCAAGATTGCCCTTGTACCTAGGATGCTTCTACATAAGAGTTCCTCTCATGTGACATTAGCTTCATGAAGTGTTTGAGATTGATCACCTCAATACACACTTATGTATTCTTTTGTGCATCTTGATCGTGGTTCCTTGACATACATTTCTATTGGCCCACTTTTCCAATTGTCTATTACCTTACCCTTGTCTACTTTAGGTTTTTTTTTCTTTTTTCTGTTGGATCTTATGCTTCCTTGGTTTAATGGAGTGAGCTATGTATTCAATATTTGATCCAATATAAATGGATGCAGTGGCTAGGTACTTATGCATTTTGGTGAGAAAGATCATTTACCATACATATATTCTTCTTTTTGTTCCTTCTTTGGTTGCACCCTTTTATGTTTGATTGATCATCTCTTCAAGCTTCAATGTGTTATGTCATATGTATCTTTGAGTTTAGTTATTTTCCTTTATGTGCCTCTTGATTCAAGTAGTGTCTTCTAAAGGAACTCATGCACATTATAGTCTCCTCTAACTGGTTAGGTTCTATTTTATTGGAGTTTCTTCATATCAATAGTTACTTTTTGACATAGCTTTGCAACTTCTTCATGCTTCGGTGGTGATCTTCATGATCATCCTTTTGTTCCTCTCTTCTGGGATGTTCTACAATTTGGAGGCTTCAACATTCCTTCATTAGTTCTTTCAACATTCTTTCCATCTCTTCTTGGAATAGGTTTTTTTCCATGTGGCTTTCTTTATTTCTCCTTTTTACAGAGATTTGATTGTGCTTGGTTACCTCATCAAGCCTTGTTGTTGAGACTAAAGTTTAATTTTAGTATTAGTTTATAGGTTTTTAGCTACTACCTAAGTTTATCTCTAGGTAATGTGTTAGAGTAATAAGGTATTTTCTTATTAACTATATTTTGCTTAAGCTAAACTTTAGGCATATAACAATGAATTCTTTTATTAATTATTATCATACAAACTAAGTTAGTTTCCTTTTAGGGTTTTGATCTCCTTTATAAGGATGGATCTCTATTTGTAATTAATACTTTTGATTGAATAACAATTTTTTTTGCACTACAAGAATGTCTCCTCTCTTATGGATCCGTGAATTCCAGCCTCTATAGCTTTGCTCCTCTCTTTATGTGACAAGTGTTTGCATGCAATGATTCTGATGCAGGAGCATCTTGCATCACAGAATAAAAGTGGGCATGATTAAAAAAATGGAGGAGAGAGAAAGTGACAAAATTAGAGAAAAATATAATTTTAAAAATGGAGAGAAGGCTTTTTTCATTTACCAAGGTGTGTGGCTAGCATAAAGAGGAAATAAATAAAAATAGTTCTTATTTCATTTATTGAGTTGTGTAGGTGGCATCTTAGAATTTTGTGGAAAGTTCCTTAAATCATGCATTTAATGTTTTTTGTGATCCACAAAGGCAATGTAATTTTCTAATTGGCCACATGGTGGTGCTTAGTTGTATTTGGGTGGGAATTAAATATTTGTTGTAAGGTAGTTTCATTTACCTTTTATCCCACATTTTTTGTGTTTGTAAAAACTTGGGTGGTAAGTGCTTATTTAAGCAAGACATATGAGCATTTTTAATCAAGCTATCAAGGTGTGATCTCTTCTTATATAGAAGCTTGGAGAGAAGGATGAAGTAGAGGAGCAAAGTTTGAGAAGAGCTAGTAGATGCAGCTTGGGAAACAAGGAGATTTCTTGGTGGCTTGCGAGCACAAGTTTAGATTTTCCTTAAAAGATTCTACCAGAGTGTGGATCTTGACTAGTTAGGATTTGGGTTGGATCTTAAGGATCTTGAAAAACTATTACTTTCTTTGTATTTGGTTGTAACTGGGAAGGCCTTATAACCCAATACATTGTATGTGATTAGTAATTTAATGAATAAAGAGTTGTGTTTGGTATCAGATCTTATTTCTTTCATTGTATTTGTGTTGTGTGGTTATTTATTGGGGCTAGGACATATCCTTGGGGATTCTCCTACATTACACTACATTATTTAGTATCAGAGCCATATCTTTCTAAGCATGTACACATATTGCCAAAATTGAGTCAATTTGCACCAAGACTTGGGGTGAAGATCATTAACGTAGGGAACTAGTTGATCTTGGATTTTTTGCAGAGAGTTTACGAAGATCTTGGAAGATGTCTCCGAGAAGATTGGATCCTAGGATGATTGTAGATCTCTATGATTTGGTGGAGAAGAAGATTTCAGAGATGTATGCTCAGTTGGAAGCTAGTTTGATCGATCAAGTTAAGGAAGGGATAGTTGAGTTTCACAAATATTTATGGAGTTGGAGTCTACTGATCCAAAAGAGAGTGGTTTAGCTAGTTAAGAAGATTGTGTAGAAAAGAAGACAATTTGTTGTTGAGGAAGAGGTAAAGGATGATTTCGCTAAAGCTAAAGAGGTATGTATGGTTTCTTTTGTTGATTAGTTTGTGGAATCTAATATGAAACTTGTTGAGATTGGAAAGGAAATTTTTTTTCATGATCAGTTGGTTGGATCTGACATGAAAGTTGTAGAGCATCTTATTGTGGATGGTGAGATTATTGATTATGAGGATTTACATATGGATGAGGATTCACATACTGTTGTTGATATGGATATGCATTCATATGTTGCTACTGAGATGATTGAGGATGTACTAGTTACTATTGATATGGTTGATATGGATGTTGCTACTAGTGTAGACCTGGATGTTGTTGATGTGGTTGAGGATCCACATGATAATACTAACTTGTATGTTCTTGATCTACCTTTGGTTGACATGGTTGAGGATTTACATGTTGCTGACTTGGTTTTGGAGTTTCATGATGACATGAATTTCATGTTTGAGGACATTGCTATTTCTTATCATGATCATTTGCAGAAATTATTGGTGAAGCATTATGTTCAATTTGTTCCCAAGAGTGAGTGTGTTGATTGGCTTGTTGACATTCATTCATTTCTAATGTTTTTATGGATGAAGCCAAGATGGTTGGCGTACAGATTTATTCTTTTTTCTAGGATGGATTGGAAACCTTTGGTGAAGATGAAGTTGGTTGGAGAAATTACTTTTGGCATCAGAGTATGGGACACACTTTTCTATCCACCCAGAGAATCTAATGTAGGAGCATCTTGCATCACGGAATAAAAGGGGGTGTGATTAAAAAAAGGAGGAGAGAGAAAGTTTTAAAAATTAGAGGAAAAATAATTTTAAGACAAGCAAAAATGGAAAAATGGAGAGAAGGATTTTTTCATTTACCGAGGTGCATGGGTGGCATAAAGAGGAAATAAATAAAAATAGTTCTTATTTCATTTATCAAGGTGTGTAGGTGGCATCTTAGAATTTTGTGGAAAGTTCCTTATATCATGCATTTAATATTTTTTGTAATCCTTAGAGGCAATGTAATTTTCTAATTTGCCACATGGTGGTGCTTAGTTGTATTGGGGTGGGAATTAAAGATTTGTTGTAAGGTAGTTGCATTTACCTTTTATCCCACATTGGTTGTATTTGTAACATCTTGGGTGGTAAGTGCCTATTTAAGCAAGACATATGAGCATTTGTAATCAAGATCTCAAGGTGTGAGATCTTCTTGTATAGAATCTTGGAAAGAAGGATGAAGTAGATGAGTGGAGTTTGAGAAGAGCTAGTAGTTGTGGCTTGGGAAACAAGGAGATTTCTTGGTGGCTCGTGAGCACAAGTTCATATTTTCCTTGACAATTTCTACTAAAGTGTGGATATGGACTAGCTATGGTTTGGGTTGGATCATGAGGATCTTGCATAGCTATTACTTGCTTTGTATTTGGTTGTAACCGGAAAGGCCTTACAACCTAACACATTGCATGTAATTAGTTATTTTATGAATAAAGAGTTTTGTTTGATATCAAACCTTATTTCTTGTGTTGTGTTTCTATTATGTGGTTTTTTTGGGGGCTAGAACATCTCCTTTGTGTATTCTCCTTCCTTGCATTGTGTCAGATTCTTGGGAGTTGTGGGTTGAACTTACCTAAACTTCAACATATTCCATAAAGGAACTATTTTCTTGTTCCTCTTTAGAAGGCTCAAAAGTTATAGGAACACCTAATATAAATAAAATGGTTTGTTTATTAGTATTAAAAATTTGATTCACCTCTTCAATATCCTCTATAGGTGTAACTATATAATCTCTAATAGTTATCCTCTTAGACTTATGTATAGGTGCAAACACACCTTTATAATCAATCTCCATTAGTACCTTAGAGATTTTATCTTTTTTTCCTCTCCAATTTCATCATACCTCTCGAGCATAATCTTGATTATCATCATCTTAGATATCATATTTTCTTTAGTCTTATTCTAAACATTATGTATCTCCTACTAAGTAATTAGAGAACATAAATCATGTAGTGTTTTCTCTCAAATTCTTTAATCCTCTTCCAATGCTCTTTGTCTTTTGATATCCAACTTCTCAAACAATTTATTAGGGACACTCCCCTAGCTATCTATCAAATTTATCTTGAAATTCAAAAAATAAGAAAGAATTGAATCTTCTAACACTTGTTGGCATCTCTAACTATTGTTATCTATTAGTGTCAAACACTTAGTCATTTACAAGGTAGAGTCAAACGATCATCACTGTGACTGAGCTACTCTATATAGGTCAAGTCATGTACACAAGTATATACCAGGCTCTATAGGAACCAAGTAAGTGTATGGTCACTGAGTATTTTCTATATGAGCCAAGCTCAACCTCAACCAAGAAATTTCAAGCATACAAGTGTCGAGTTACATAGTATGTGTCGAGCAAAATACAGACTGAGCAACAATAATGTCAAGTGTTAGAAAACAATAAAGCCTGAGCAATATAGAGTTTACATAAAAGTCAAGAATGGAATAGATTTTGAGGTAAATCATTTTCAAGCCAACATGGAAGGAATATTTAGTATATGTAGAGGTTGTTATAGAGATTTTTATGTGTTAATGATGTGGATTATAGATCCCTATATTTTGTGATCAATAATTCAAATGGAGAGACTAATATGGAAGCATCTAGAAAAATCTCTACATAATTCTTTAAATAAAGAAGATCTTAACCTAGATCATGTGTCAAGGAGATGAAATGAGAAGAGTATGCACGTGAACAAGGATCAATATGCAAATGATAAAGTGAAGGAGTAAAACCAGGTTAGAAGTCAGTGAAACTATCTTGTTATCTCTTAATAGAGCAAGTGGCCTAATCAGAGTAGTGAAGGGGAAGAAAAGTATTATTAGATTAGAGGAGAGGATTGGTTAGCAAGGAGAAGACTCAAAATCAACTTACAGAGCATACCGAGAGTTAGGTACTGAATTAGTTCTAACCAACTTGAATCAGGGTAAATCTCTTAACAGAGTGGTCTTAACAGATCTTTGTAAATCTCCTAACAAAGTCCTTACTTTATTGTAAGTGTCAAATCCTCTAACAAGGTGAGACCTAGCAATCTCTTAAGATTTTAACAGACTGGATCATATTCTATGATAAAACATTATAACCCTAATAAGTTAACTTTATTACTGCAGTAGTGAAGATTTGTGGGTGTCATCCCCCCCCCCCCTCCCCCCCTAGTTTTACCTTCACCTTGGAGGGTTTATGGGTAACAAATATTGTGTTGTATTTATTTTCATGCATGTTATAGATCATATTTACATGTCACAACAAGTTTATTATTTCAAGTTTTACATGCATACATTAACTGTTAATGTGTGAGTGAATTGGTGAAAATTAAAAGTGCTTAAGCTTCTCATTCACCCCCGCCCCCCTCAGTCTCTTGCTATCATGTTTAAACCTCCATCAATCAAAAAAACTTTTTTATTAGGCTTGTACCTATGATATGATTTCTCTAAATGATTGATCAAACTATCCTTCTCAATCCTTTCCATTTTCCTTTTCATATCTGGTTTCCACTTGTTATTTTCATTATCGTTCTTTGGCGTTGTTTATGTTTTTACTTTTGATGGTTCATTATCCTTTACTATATTCTTGGTCTTAGTAGTTTTAGACTTCTTTGGACTTGATCCCATCGCCTTAACCATGACTCTCAGAGTCCTTTAAGTCTTTGTTAAAGGTTTTTCAATAACTTTCTCTACCTTTACAAGTAGAGTTATCCATTAAGACTTTCTTATAGCTCTTGCGACCCCATCTAATGGTAAATATGGCACATCTAGTGGTTGAACATTATCAATTGCCTCTTTAATTAGTCTCTCACAAGTAGAGACACCAATCTTAGCCTTTTTAACCATCTTGCTCTCCTTCCTAAGAGAAACCATCTGCTCCTTGGTAATTCCTTCCTTTTATATAATTATGTCCATAATTTTCTCAATCTTTCTCATCCTAGATTCTCTAGTAACCTCTTCCCTTACCTTATTGTACTTCTCCTGATAAGTGCACCATCTCTTTGCACTATGGTACTTATTAAATATAAGAATAAGATGTACATATTTTAATATAATAAATGGGTTTACCTCATATGCCATGGGTGGGATCCATGTAACCCTTGGTTCAATCACTTCAATACATCACTAGTACATTTACACTTGTTTTTCTACCAAAATTTTTGACCAAAGCTATGATTCCATCTTTTTTTGGGTTTCCATCCCATGTTGGTCGAAAAAATGACCCAAGTTGGTCGAGATTTTGACTAACTTTATGTTTTTACAAGTTGATCGAAATTTTAACCAACTCGGGTCATAACAAAAAAAATTACAAATATTTTTATTCACGAGTGTGGATTGATTGATCAGCAGGTACAAAGGAGGTATCAAGGCAGGAAATGGAAGTTTTAGCACAAGGAGTGAAGATTGAGGAGCAGCTACATAGAAAAAAGCTTCACCAACAAGGATTAAGATCTGATTGGTAGATACCGAAGAGTTACCTAGGCAGGCAATGGAAGTTCCAGTGAGAGTCAAGAATACAAGGAGCAAGGAATATGACAGTTGATCAGGGAAGATCATTGGATGATGACAACATTAGGGCTTTAGGCTTATCGCAAGTTCCCTTTCAGGAGAAATTTGTGGATAATATGCATTAAGTCATATCTAATAGGGCATAGTATCTTTTTCCGACCAAAAATATTTTCAGGGGGAAAGCCATCATTCAGCCAGCAAAACCCTTTCTTGGGATATGTTGAGGCAGAAGTGTTTGCTGAAGAATCTATTGTCACTCTTCTCGTTATTTCCAAGATTTCTCAACAACTTACAATACAAGATTTGCCTATCTAGATCCTATTCAAAATTTTAGAGCTCAAAGTTCAAGGGCTTTTAGAATTTCAGCTAGAGAACTTGGCTAAAGATATTTTACTGTCTCTTGCTTCTACCATGATGAATGAAATTGCTTTAGTGGATTATGTTTGTATTTCCATAGAGGAATGTCCTTGTATGGATTGTAAGCTCTCTTGTCCACTTTTTTTTTAGATTCTCGATTCAAAGTTTGCATAGAATTTTTATGCTCATCACATCACATTTTTTAACGAGCTTGGAAATGTAGGTCCCTTGACAAAGAATATGAATTTTGATAGGATGGTTCAATCTTTGGAAACTAGCATGGTTAAATTTGATGCAATTAGTATTTCTAGTTCTTTGTCAGTTACTCCTTTGGAATTAGAAAGCTCTTTAATGTTGGATTTGGAGGAGAGCAACAACGGTGAGAATCTGAGTAAAGTTTCTTGCTATGAGAATTTTCTTGAGAAGAGTCTTTCTCTTCATCAACAACTTAAGCATATGGAAGGGGATGTGCAAACTTTACCTCATCATCAGGTTGTTGAACCAACTGGATAGGAAAATGTGGGGGACATGTCTCATAATCAGGTCTTCCCTCATTCAACTTTGGAGATGGAAATTCCTTTTAAGGGGTTATCTTCTTTGCAACATTTTAGCCCATTGGAGAAGAATGATTCTTCAATGTTAAGACAAATGTTTCTAGTTACTATCATTGAAGGTAAAATGTTTTTTTATCTATCTCAATTTTATTCAATCTTACAATCCCCTTCTCAGAAAATTCCTACTAAGAAGACTCCTAAGCAGCATGGTAGGAAGCCAAAAAGTTTCAAAACTGTAGCTGAAGTTGTAGCAGATTTACAAAGTACTATTGCAAAGAAATTTTCTCCAACTAAGTGTAGGACAAGGAGGATAAAAGGTTCTTCTTGTCAGACATGAGGATTCTCTCTTGGAATGTCAAAGGCATTAATGCCTCTGACAAGAGATTTAGGATCAAGCAACTACTTTATTCTGTAAAGGTTGATGTCATTCTCTTGCAGGAAACTAAATTATCTCAGGATACTTTTTCTAAATCCTTAGTTAAATGGTCATCTTGGTAAGTGATTCATAGTCAAGGATTTGGTGCATCTAGGGGGTTAGCCACACTCTAGAATCCTAAAGTGGTTCAAGGCATTCTGCTGCAGCAGTCTCTAAATTTTCAAATTGTTGGAGGGGTTGTTCTATTTGATGTAGGAAACCTAACTTATTTATATTGACCATAAGTCTTGAGACACTTGAATTTTTTACATTTCCTTGGTATTTTATTGTTCCATATGCTCAAGTTCTTTTAATTTGAGCCTACTCTTTAACTCTGAACTACAACTACAATGGTCCTCCAGTTATCTGATGAGCCTGAGCATGAAAAATATTATACATGAAATGCGCAAGAAAATTCTAGCAATGGTTAAGTTATTAAACTTCTTTTTTATTAGAATTTCCATTTTGCTCTGGTGCACATTAATGATAATTGTGAGCACTCCCAAATAAATAAAATAAACTAGGTGAAAACACTTCGCATATATTTTTTATTTCAACTTAAAAATGATGAATTTACAATATTTGCAAAAGCACATAATTAATAGTACACTTGATTCTCTTTCATACTAAAGCAATTGAAATAAATAACCACAATGTGGGAAGTTGGGATATACTTCAATTCATACATAGCTTTCCTTATCCTATATTGGATGTTTTCATATTAGAAAGGAACCTGTCTTAATGTTAAATCATTCCCTAGATAACATCTCCCACACCATCTTCTGATTTTATGCCAATCAAAATCTTGTAAGTGAATGACCTAGAAGGGCTTTCTTATATTTCTAAAGTGAGAACTGTTTACTATCTATTTTCTTTATTACTCTCCTTTGATTCTGAATCTGAATCTGAATCAGACAATAATTCAACCATCTTCTCAAGGGAATCCATGTCAGATGTCTCAGATAGTGTCTCGGTCCTAAGAGAATATGAATCTTCACTGAAAAACAATACAAATTGATGATTGAAATATGACACTCAGGTAAGGAAGAGGAAAAGATGAAGATTGAACAAGGTAATTAGAGAACAAATAATTGAGTTCTCAAAATAAAGGAGATGAGAGCACTCACTCAGTTACTCCAAAGATTTCCTTGATACTAAGCGAGCTATGAGTTGTTGAACAAAATTCATTGAGCTGCTCCATCCAGAAAAGCCTAAAGGTTAGTAAGTGTGCCATCAAATCAAAAGAGAATTGCAGTATATATAGACTAGAGAAATTAAACATGAAACTTGGAAATGTTCTAAATCCTAATCTTCTTTAGCATTATCATTTATAAATATGTTTGGAATTGTATGGCTAAGAAGTCTCTACTATTATATTGACATAGCACAATTAATATTGGCATTTCATTTGTCTTTTTCATTTGCTTAGCTATTCCCTTTTTTGTGTGGCAGTCTCCAATGGCATCAAATTCGAGAGCTAGGAAGAAAGCAATTGTAGATGATGAATAGGCTCAACCAGTCTCAAAAATACTACCAATGGAAACCTCAGAAAATTCAAACTCAAAAGCCACACATTACATCAAATACCTTCTTAGAGAGTCTTATTAATAAAAAACTAGGTGTCAAAGATTGACATTTCAGTCTCCACGGGCAAATTTATGCAAAAAGGTTAAGTCTGTAGGCAAATTTCTATAGTCTTAAGAAGATAACAACCGAGTTAGAGATATAGACCTTTCTTGGGAACAATTATATTTTGTGTTATAGCCCTTTCTTGTGAGACAATTGCTATCTTTCTTTCCTACAATTTTTCTTGCATTTATCTTGCACAATAATGTTGTTATCAACGAATATATGGTTGTGTCGACAGAATAAATAGTGGTTTATTGAGTTACAGTGCAATGAATGTATGTATGACACAAAGGTTGAAAGTGCAATTGATTTTTGATATATATAAATGACTTAGATGATTACAATTTAGTCTGACTACCTTCAAGTGGATGCGGTAGACTTCACCACCTTCCAAGAGGAGAGGGAAGGTATCATTGGAGAGAGGGATGCATACATAAGAAGAGGTCAAAATTGTCGTCAACAACAAATTCATGTCGTTTGACATAAGTTCACCTAGATATGGTTTGTTGTTATTGATCTAGTGCCCTATGGGTAGTGACAGTGTCATAGAGTATATCATGCCTAGACCTTAAGTTGATTGTATTGTCTTGTTCAATTCGTCACCATCTTATACCAACATCTTTTCAAATATTCGATGTTAATCACCATGTTGTCATTCCTTATAACCTCATCTATTCTTTGCTCTAAAAGCACCCAAATAAGGATAGGTTGTTACATGGTTTGTTTTTAGTGTGAGCTTGTTGGAATTGGCAGTTATTTGTTATTGATGGAATTTACATCCCACTTTCAAACATATCTTAGCTCACATTTACTCAATAGGACATTTTTCCAAGTTGCCAAAATTTCTCATGGCTATGCCATTTTTCACCACTTGTTATACTAAAGCTTAGTGAGAACAAGTAAATGACTAAGTATTTAAAAGATGCAAAGATTCCTATTTTAGACATTGGATGCCATAGATCATGGGTGCTTCATGGTCTCTGCCTCATTCTACCATGCATGCTATTTACCCAGCCACTTCTGTCATTTGTATATATAAGAATTTTTTTTTCTTCTAGTTTTGTACTCATATTCTATCGAATCTTCACCTAATTATTTCACTTTTTTGTACACTAACATGAGGTTTGTAGGGAACACATGCACTGCTTTATGATATCAACGTTGATCATGAAACATGGGAATGGGTCAATTTGAAAGAGTTATACCACTTTTTTAGATCTTGAAACTATTTCTTGAGTCATCTCCTTTTCAATTTTGCAGCATTTGGTTTGTGATAAGTCATTTTTCCCAGATGTCTCCTTCAGACATTTGATGGGATGGTCCTGCTCCTGAAGGATTTGGTCAGGGTACCATTAAGAAATCATTTGGCTGTGGGGTCATGTCATCAAAAAATGGCAATGGAAGAGATGTTTTAAAAGGACAATCTACAATGGACAATAGATCTTCACAAAATCATATGGGTAGGAATGGTTTGAGGGATATTGAACTACGCCAAATAGATAGGCTTCTTAAAGAGGTAAGTGCCAGTCATTTAATAAAATATTTTTTCTTGCCATTTTTTTCTTTGGACATTCTTTAAGCTGTTCACTTTTATGTAATCAACAATTGATGTTTTTTGGTCACTATCTATAATTTGAAAACTCATTTGATCTCATAATTTCTACCTTTATGTTTTATTGTTAAAATATTTGTGTCTTGTCATCACAATGTTCTTTTTTATATTAAAATATAAAACTGAGTTTAATTTGTTTGCTCCATTGACTTATGATTGAATTTTAAAGACTATTTCTTCACTTTTTATCACTCCTAATACCAATCTATCATATTAAATGATTTGGCACTTGGTGATTATGCTTGTGAAGATCCATTTCATTGGATTGCATATTGGGCTCAGTAAAACCCATTGATACATGTCGCAATTTCTATCCTGAAAAAGAGAAGGCAAAATATATCTTAGTTTCTGTGTTGAAATCTAATTGATGGCTCCTAAGACAAATATATGAGTCCAAATCTGAAAGTCTATCATTGGTCTTGCTTTTTATTATTATTTAATATTGGAGCAAGTGTAGAAATATAGCTCAGAAGAGCAACTAGAATACAAATGCTAACCAAGCATAGCTCCCACATAGCATAAATTCAAAACACTTATACAAAACTTCTGTCTATGAGCTCATCAAATAAAAATTCTAAGGAGTACATCTTTAGCAAATTATATTTCAACTAACAAAATTGCTTGTTAGCACCATAGTATAAAAGAGGATAGTAAGATAATGAAAAGAGATTCCAATATACAAGAATCATCCTACAGTATAAGCCTCACACAAAACCTCACTTCCTAGAAGTAGCAACTTTCTTGTCTAAGGTTTTAATGATCTAAACCATCTTGTGCACAATAGATATGATCCAATTTTCAACACACTCTCATAGCCACCAGTGAGGATAATGTAATGTACCATTTGATTTGCAACATGAGTAGATTTCTATTGGAAGAAGTATAAGACTGGTTAGTAGGAAGTGTTGCAAAATAAGATAAGATGACTCTAGTTATTTTTGTCTTTCAAATGGGTTGAGGTAAGTTACTGTGCCTTCATTTCGATAGAGGTTGCTTTAGTTCTAGTCCATCAATCCCTATGGTTGAGAGAGTTTAGTTACCAACAACTATGGAAGTTCTTATTCAATTGGTTGCATATACTTGAGGAAATTAGTGATCAGTTAGTGTTACTATTTGTGTGATGGGTTTCCTATGTTTGGGAATTGTTGGTAGATGGGCTTATTAAATAGCACCTAAGGCAGAGAAATCATCTTATGGAATTGAAAACAAAAGGTTTGTTTCTCTCAGAGAAATGCAACGGTGCTTTCAGTAGTTATGAATGCTTGGAGGTATAAATATATGGGCTACTAAGTTAGTTCCTTGGGGATTGGATTCTTTAGAACATGAAAATTGTAGACTGGAACTTTAGCAAGATTATCTAAATGTCACAATTGCATACTGCAATACTTCAATCTAATTCTCAAGGAGCTAGATAACAAGCCACCATGGGGATAGAAACATAAGAAGTATTCAAGATTTAGGCATTTGCATTAGACAAGTATGTTCATATTTATTAGTTATATTAGATGGTTAGATTTCAAGTTGTATATGTTCATGAATAAATATTAAAACACAAAAATATTAACTGTTATAATATTTCTTGATTATTATCTATGTCTATATAGATTAAGTCACTTCAGTGGCATAAAACTAATAGCTATTGTGTCCCTAAAGAGATGGGAATGCTCTAATATTCCCAACAATTGTATTGGGGAGTGTTTTTACAAGTGGAGGATTGAGTTTTTATGGGGACTCCAAAATTAATCTATCCAAAGCAGGAAATAGTTATGTTCTTTATCATTATCTTGGAGGCTTTTTGCTATGCATTTCAATTTCATTGGCAAAGAAATCAAACAACAATGTAGAAAGAGCAGCTTAATTAACTGGTCTTTATGCTACTTATGCAGCTAGCTTTTGGAGAGATAGAAACAGAAGAAAATTATAATAAAACTAAAAACTAGAAGGCCATTATCCTAATTATAATATGACCACAAGTTTAGAAGAGGTGAAATAGTAGAGTATGAAATCCTTCTCTTCAAGATCTCCCATTGCTATAGAGTTCAAAATATTCTAGCTGACTTTAGGTATAATCAAGGGGCATTGTTTCAAGACTTTTTGTGGTTGAAAGTAGATGTAAAAGATTGGGATAATCCTATCATAATAACTACGAAGAGACCACCACCCTAAATTTAATGGTATTTGTACATAGTTATGGAAAGTGATAGCATTATATGTCAGTTGGAGGCACAAAGTACATGGAAGTTCATATGAGGATGGAGATGTGTAGGATAATAACGACTACAAATCTCCCTCTTATATTTGTTGGTTTAAGAAACAATTGTTTAGGGTTTGCATGGTCATTACATGCAAGTGTTTTATGGCCAGTCTCACTGCCTAAAGATGATATTCTATTGTGAGATTGTACACATGTAAAGCCATTTTGGCGGGGGGGGGGGGTGAATATGGCTTGATGGATATGGCATGCTTTTGATCATGTGCTATGATTTTCATTAAGTTTGAGGAGAATAGTCCAAGTTAGTTATGAATGAGGACATAAGAGCTTTCTGTTTGGACTCCTAGTGAAGGATTAAAATTTTGGTGTTTTATTAAAACTTTCATTCCAATGTTTTATTAAAACCTACTATTTGGCCCTTAAATACATTCAATTCTTCCCAAATGCATTACCAACTTGACACTGGAATAAAGCTTCACTAAATCATCATAACACCTTATAAATAAGATCAGATGGATCAAATTCATTTACTGATTACAAAATCTTAATGAACAAACTCCCAATGGAAGCTTCCCCATTTCCATTACACAAACCCCAAGGGATATTTGGATCTCTAATTCACCATGCCCTCCATGAATGCAATCAGAATACCCAATCGCATTGACATCTAAACTAACTTCACTTCCACTCATGCAGCACCCAGTGGAATTAGATCCTTCAAACGAACTGTCAACTCCTATCCCATTCACTGATCACATAAACAATTAGGCCTATTAGGTAGTTCATGACAATATTACTCTACCCACGTAATGCTCAACCCTTGAATCAACTTGATAACTCTCAATATGGATTTAGATTTTCTCCCTGCACCCTTTTAAACATGACAAATGAATGTGCAAACTTTGTTGGAACCAAAGGCTCTTTCTTTTCACAATCTTATTTGATTGTCACACTATGACTGTGGCATAACAGTAACACATGAAAGGATCCAAACCTTCCTAATGCACACTTCAAACCAAATAAATAACCTCAATGCACTTCAAGGTCAATCACGATGTTTTGAATCCCAACAATACAGATCTGACCTTTAATGAATCAATATATTACTATGATTGTCACTGTCATGGTCAAGACAATATGATAATATGTTTTCTACACAACGACTCAAAACAACTTATAAGCCATTTCCATCCAATATGAGGGTTCATCACATTAAACTTCATGGAATAATAGGAGACCCAATCATAATGGTGACTTATAAAACTCTACAATAATAGTCACAGTTCACAAAACAGTTAGACAGATTAGGGGAAATGGCATCCTCAAAATACTTGAGATCCTTTCCATGCTACTTGAATTGATCCTTTACATTTTCCACAACCTTATTTCAATCCTTTCAACATTTGGAGACTCCATCATAACTAAAATTAACCAAATAATACAATTCATTGTTACAGTCAGTTAAACCTCACACAACCAATCCACCTAGGGCTTGATGGATCTTGCCAAATACACAATATTTTCACCTCAAACCAATTGCATTAGTTAGGTACTTCAAAGTGCTAGTTGAATCTAGAAAATGAGGATTTTTGAAAGGTATAATTTGGAGGAAAGAATCTTTTTGTCACCAAACCTTTGTGTATGAGGGTTTTAAAGCAATTTTGAAAGAAATGTATCAATCTTCATCCACAAGTCACGAAAAAACTCAAAACCTCAACCAAATCAAATTTATCTCATTGTATATTGATCTCCAAATAGTTTTAGGGCAATAACAATCCATCGTGAGAAATTATAACCTCTCATAAATAGAAAAAGCAGGAAAATTACGTTGAAATGGCATTTTATTGAATAACTTTCATCCATTCTTTACCCACTACCTACTCCTCAAACAAAAGAGTGTATTTAAGCATCCTTAAACTATTTACAGCTGATTTTTATTAGCCACCTTCTTGGTTGATAGGTTAAGCCTTAGTTTGACAACTTTTTGCAAAAGTTGTTGAGCAACTTTTGCAACAAATTTACAACTTTTTGACAACTTATTACTATGACCCCCTAATGGACCTTGTTACATCAAATTTGTGTCATATATGACCAAAAACACTCAAAAACTCCCATTCTACCTTAGTCTTGCTTATTGGACTAGTTTGACCAAGTTTGACCCAATCGTCCTAATTGGCCTTACAATTACAATTTGGCTTATTTGCCTTATAGAATGACTTTAAATAATTACAATAAACACCAAAATGGTCTAAAAGGCATTGCTACATCCTTGATTTCCTTTCTAGACACTAAAGACTTCATAGGCCTTATTTGACCTATAGGTGCTCCTGCAGCATTGGAGCTTCCAGTTAAGGATTAAAAATTAGATGAATGCAACTTGTCAATGGGCCTTTGAGGGTTCAATATTGATTTGATGGGAGGTTAAATGAGTTGTGGAGACCCCCAGAAAGTGGATGGACCAAAGGTAATTTTGATAGCACTTCTAAGGGGAATCTAGGTTTTTCCAGGGCTAGATATGTGGCTAGGGATGATGCTGGGAATATCCTAATGATTGGAGCAAAATGGATTCCAGTTGGAACAAACAATGAAGCTAAGATCATGGTTTCTCTTTTAGCTATGTAAATGGTATTGAGATTGGGGATTAAGAAACTACATTTAGAAGGTAATTCACAAATTATAGTTAATGGTATCATTAAAGGAGATTCAAAAATTGGTACTTGAATAAGCAGATCAAAAGGATTAATATGATGTTAAAAGCCTTTGAGGAGTTAAGTTATCTCATGTGTTGAGAGAACTAGAAGAAGTTGTAGACAATTTATCCAATTTCGAAGTATCAATGCCAGAACAGACGGAGAATGATATCATAGAAGACTTGAGGACTTTATAGTTGGAACTATTAGAGTAGATTAATTAAATATATAGGGAAGAATTGACTTGACAGGGGGTAGCAATAAATTGTACTTAGGGAGGAATTAATTTATGGATTTTGAGTCCATATTTACCATGCAAAACTATTCTGTCAGAGACATTTGTTTTGGTGAAGTCTAGGCTGAACAAAAGTGATTTGTTTTACATTCTGAGTACATGTATATTTTGTTGATTGATGCTTTTTTAAATTTTTAATGTGCTCTTTTGTTATTGGCATATGTAAATTTCCTCTTGTTAATTGGAGAAGTGACAGTGGCATTTTGGACATACAAAACTTCATTTGATGTTTTCTTTTGATTCTCAATTTTTAAAATACTATTTTGCATTTGGTAATAACTAATATACCAAGTTTCTTTTAATGATTGTAGAGGAAGTGGAATTTATGGATTTATTGAACTTCATTTATTGTGAAACACTCAAAGCATACACCAAAACTGCACTTTTGAAAGTCCTAATGATTGCAGAAAGTTTGAGGTTGTATCTTGTATGCAATTTTGTGCTGACACTTTGCAAAACTTATCAACACCAGAGTCTGCATTATCAAAAAATGCAAAAGAACTTATTATAAATCATCTTGCAAAGAATAAAAGGTTAGTTTGGCTTAAAAATTAAGGTTTTAATAATTTCCTATAGGCCTTTCAGATTTAGATACCACAATGAGATGTTTTGTATCATATGCTCCAACTCTTATTCTAATCTCATTGATGGTTCTCACTTTGTAGTTAATTGATGATTTATGGTTTTTTAGGTTTGAAGAAGAGATTATGGATCTACATTTAACATCCATTAAAGATGGCTCCAGCTCTTATTCTAATCTCATATATGGGTTTTTAGGTTTTTGACAAGGAAGCAAAGCTCCTCAATGGTACACACCAATCTCATGTACATTATGAAGTTGAGGTTAGTGACTATAAAATAATTTCTTTTCAGTTATTGAACTTTAAGATGCATTCAGAGAAATGTATGGTTGGTGTTGCTTTATATTCAGGAATATGTGGATGCAATTATTGCACTATAGTGATTGTATATGAGCAATGTTAGTATGCTAATAGAAACCAAATTTAAATAAAGCTTCTACAAACTAAACAAAATTCATAAACTTCAAGATAGACTAAGATGAGCTCTCAATTAAAAATATGAGCCATTAATGGGCTCTCTCAATAAGAAGCTCTCTTGTTGAGTGGCTTTGTCTAAATAGATAGGATGTATGCTCAAGCTTATGCTTCAAAAAGGGCTTCAAATGGAGTTGGAATTTGGGTGTGAGTGTATGGTTTTGATGTAAAATGGCTTCTTAAAATGGCATTATGACTTTACTTCATGGATTGTGTTATTTTGCAAAGGGGAAGGATCCAATTTATAGGCAAGAGGCTTGAGGGATTGAGGGCTAAGATGCAAGGATGGGAAAAAGCTCATGGAGGGCTCAGATTGCATGAGAAGAGAGCACATGGATTGTGCTTCCTTACAGCCAATCAGGGAGTGACACATGTCACAGGGTGAGAGGATGGAGGAAAGGGGAAGGATGAGTCAACAAAGGAGGCTCAAGGGATAAAATCTTCATAAAGACCCTCATAATGGCTTGTAAGAGCAATAAAAGGGCTTGGAAGAGTCATTTATGACCTTGTGGGCTTCATAAAGTTTTATGGTTGAGATATTTTGAGGGAGATGAGAGCAATTTCGACTTGGGCTTGATTAGGAGGGTTTTAAGCTTGCTTAGGATTGTGCAAATGATTAGAGGATGGATTAGGATGGTTTAAGATTAGCTTAGGGATAGGCAAGTGGATGGCATTTAATGAGGGTGGGTGAAGGAGGAGATATTTTTTTTAACTTTGGCTTGGGTTAGTAAGTTTTAACCCATTTTTAGGGAATGTGACAAGATTAGGAGGGGATTAGGATTAGGTTTAAAGACATCTTCTAGAAGAGTCTAGACTTTGGATGAGGATAAAGACTTTCTAGAATAGTCTAGAATTTCCTAGGATGAGGATAAAGACTTTCTAGAAGAGTCTAGAACTTCTTAGGATGAGGATAAATTAGATTTTTAGGAAATAAATAAAGTTTTATTTATTTCAAGAGTTTGGGTTGAGGAGATATTTATTAAAACTTTTTTAATAAACATGAGGATTAATATTTAATCTTAATTAAATATTTTGAGTTGGGATTAGGGGTAGGAAACGATGGGATTAACCTTTAATCAAAATTAAAGAAGGATTAGAAAATTTTGGAAGAGGTTAGTGGCCTTAAGGAAATTGGCCAAGTTTTGGGCAAAAAATAAATTTTTTATTTATTTTGGGTTTTTTGGTCAATTTATTAATTAAATAATTAATAAATAAGGAAATAATGTTTAAATAAGATTTAAACATTTTTGGGAGGGATTCCTTAATTAAATATTTTTAATTAAGATAAAGGGATTTAATGGCATAAAAATAAATAAATTAATTAAATAATTAATTAATTAATAAATGATGATGTCATCAGAAATTTTTCAAAAAATAAAAATACTTTATTTTCTAAAGGTTTTTAGGTGTCTACAGTGATTTATGTAATGCTTTGGTATGCAGAGTGTAGATTCATTTTTGTTAAGAAAGAAGAAAAGATCCTTTACAAACAAGACTTGTAGCGTTCTGGTCACTTCACTAGTTGTAGGTTAGATGGCTTTTTTAATATCTGATTTTGAATTAGCACGCTTCTTTTACAACTTGAAACAGTGTGGAATTTCTCAAATCAATGTTTTAGATCAAACTATATAATTCATCACAAGGATGAGGCAATATTTCAAAGTGGTTAATTAGGTTCAAAAAAACTTAGATAATGTACTTTCTGCATTAGAGACTTCTAGGCATTAGAAATTTTCTACATATAAAACCTTCAGTGTTTAGATAAATTCAACAAGGAGAAATTGACGAGTAATGGAATTTGTTATAAGACATCGATAGGAAAATCTGAAGAGCACCATTTTGAGTTTTTGGTCAAGTCTGTGAGATGCTATCAGGCTTATCTGCCATATGGATTCTCTTACACATTTTTGTCACATCCAGACTTTTCATTTGTATAGAAAATTCCATAACTTGAAGGAAACTACAAATTATGGTTGATTATTTGATTATGTGAAAATGAATACTCAAAATTAATGGTTATTTTCAGTTATTGTATGCTCATAGACAGTCAAGTCATTTTAATGGTTAATTGGGTTTTTCGTTCCTAATTCCAGGTTAACTGTTCAGCTTCACATTACCTTTCCCAATGCATTTTTCCTGAGCTCAAGGAGTGTATCATATAAATGTATCGATCATCATTATTCAGTAAGGTTGGCTTTGTCCCACATGGCTCTATTTAAGATGTGCCAACAATCATAGTTCATGGTTTGTGCTCCTACCAGTTGGCATGTGTAGATGGGATATCTATGGTGGAAGATAATTTTTCCTCTATTATGTTGTGCTTTGTAGGATTTGTTTTGTTGAGATGTTTGTGACGTGCTCTCAAGCTTTGGCTCTCTTAGAAATGATGGAACATGGCTCTTCATCTTGGGATTCTCCCATCTGTGGAGATGTTTCAGATTGATAGGCTCCAAAATACCATTATGATTCTTGATGTTGATGCCTAAAAGATTATTAAGCTTAGAGTAACACCAGGGTAGGATGGTAGTGGGAGTATGGACATTCTCAGAACTAGTGCTTTCATTTTTGCTAATTTCAAGGATGAACTTAAGGCTTACATTCATCATTTGGTTGTCAAGAGTGGGTCTTAAAGGTAGTTTTCCTTTTTACAGAAAATATTATTTTATATGATAGTTCAAATGAAGGTAGTATGGGAACAACAAAGTAATTATTTTATTTGATAGTTCAAATGAAGATTGTATAGGCATGGCAGAGTAACCAGCCAAAAGCTTGGTGGGGGAACTCATAACCTTGCGCAGAGAGATTTAACTAGTTTATTCTGAAATAGAACTAGTTTTTTTGGGTTGAGATCTTTCGATGGATGTAGATGGACTACTGGTAACTCTCTATAATGAGTGTTGGAAATTTCCAATTTTGTTAATTCTTCTTGTTATTTCAAAAGATGGTTTGATTTGTGCTTTAAAAACACTCTTTTAAAGAGCCTAGTGTTCAGGTTGCTACTGGTTCTGATGGTAAGGGAGTAGGGGAGGAAATTGGGTGCTGTGTGAAATATGTGTTCACTGGAAAAATCTCAAGGCTATCAACTTATTGTGAATATGGCTAGGTCCTTGTTTCCACAATATAAACACATTTGTATGCGTGCCAACTTGAGAATGGTGGATTTTGGTATAATGCCATTTTTTGTCCATTTGTAGGGTCAGTTATTAGGCATTTAAGACTCTATTCGTTTGGTGCAAGAGTTTTAATTTGGTCTACAATTATTCATCAGAGGCTTACAAGTGTCCAAATTTATCTGGCTCTTGTATTTCATATAGTTTTTGAATAGCTTTAATGGGTTGGGGCCCCATTATAATCCTCAAATTATCAATAAAAATTACAAGTGTGATATATATTTTTTTTAAGAATTGTGTATTCTATCTCTAGTTGAAATCTTGTACTCTTTAAAATGAAAAACAACTCTAGGAATAATTTATTGTTAGAAATTATGGTTGGCATTGTTTGGGTAGTTCTTATTGACATGCTATATTAAAACAAATGTATTCTATTACGAGATTGATGAACTCTTATATGGTCTAGAATGTAATCAGTTTATTATTCATAATGTATCTATATATGAACATGGTTTAAGTTTGATGTAACTTTTACTATTCCTGTAGAGAAAAAGGTCTTAAGTGGCTTGGCAATTGGTGTAGCAAGCATGCAAGCTAGTGAACGTGCATTGCTTCATGTGGGACGGCAACTGGGATATGGGGAAGAAGGCAACTTTTCTTTTCCAAATGTTCCTCCTAAGGCTGATCTCATATATGAGGTTGAGCTTATTGGTTTTCAGGAAGCAAAGGAGGTAAGTCTAATTCTTCTCTTCTCACACTAATTGGTCAAGCTATATATGTAGGCACTAAATGTGTAAGAGTAACAGAGGCTCAAATATTAAATGCTACACATTGTGTGGTCCAATTTCCTTTGGAATGGCTAGTATTAGGGACAAAAGGGTGAAGGATGCGGTTATATGTCAATGCTAATTTTCTTTTGTATCATTCTTAAATCTTAATGTCTTTCTGTAAGATGACACGTAGGCTCTGTCTATTGTTAATTTTGAGTGCTTGCTGCACAATACACCTAGGTTGAATTCTTGTTGCATATTTATAGTCAAAAAGATTGGTTCTATGTTAATAGTCGCTACAATGTTTTGTGTTATGATCAAATACTAATTTAGCTAGCCTAGAGAGTGGTTCTTAGCATATCCTGGTATATAATCTCTCTTAAGATGATAAATTTGGCATGCCAAATGGAAATGGTTGTATATATGAATGAATTGGAATACCACATATGTATAATTCAAATTACTCTTGGTATTTTAGACACTGAATATGTATTCCATTTTCGTGGTGTTGAGTTTTTAGAGCTTATATCTTTTGCTACTGCAAGAATGGCATCATTATCATCAGGTTCCTACTCAATTTCTATCATTTGGTGTTGATTATATGTAATTACCTTGATGATTTTAGCATATTGTAAGCATTGTTCTTCCTGTTACAAACTGATTTATATTGTCTTAATGTTGGTACGCTTAAACTTTGTACCATTGAAGGTAGAACTTCATAAAACAATGAAAAAGAGATCTTTCTTATAACTATTGTTATAACTATTTTAATGAAATTTTGTTATCTCTTTTTTATATAAATGTTATGCCCTATTCATTTTTAGTAAACTTCAAAAGTAGTTGTTCGAGTGCTAAATTTCTTGTGGGATAAAATGCATAATTTTCGTATAGTGGTGTTTAGTTTAGGATACTTTTCTTCTTCAACTTGTGTATTGTATTGTACTATACATTGAAAACTGACTGTCATGAATATGAAATTCCTTTGTTACTTTGATTATATAATATATCATTATTCATAGTTGAAAAAATTTCTATCAACTTTGGCAATATCAAGAGTGCCTAATGAGGCATGTTACACTTCAATAGTTCTGGTTTTGCTTACATTCTTGGATGCTTTCATTTCAAAGAATACATGTCCATGTTATATGTTTATGCTCTTCTTTGTTCCATGTTGTATCAAGCAATTGTTTCTTATCCAAGCCATTTAATTTGAAACCTTTAAATCTCCACAAAGATAAAGTTGGAGTAGGAGAATTTTTCTTCTCAAAGGTGTCCTCTGATTGTAAAGTATCCATTTTATTATTTGTTCAACAAACAAGACATATCTAGTTCAACAAATAATGGAATGGATGCTTTACAATTAGAGGAGTTTGAGAAGAAAAATTCTCCTACTCCAACTTTATCTTTTTAGAGATTTAAAAGGTTGCAAATTAAATGACTTGGATAAGAAACAATTGCTTGATACAACATTAAAAAAAAAATTGACCAAACATTGGTGGAAATTTCAACCAATTCTTGATAGTTTTCTACCAAGACTTGGTCAAAATTTTGACCACCTTGCGTCAAAATTTTGACCAATATTAGTCAAAAATTGAGTTCAATTTTACTAGTGCATGTGTTGTCAATTTTCAACATGAAACACATTGAACATGCATATCTCTCTAAGTCATTTCCCTATTAGTTATAACTATTTGCTTCATCTTCCTTTGGAATCCATTAAACAAACCGAATAATTAATTGTTTGTCATCTTCTTATCCTACATTCTATTAATGATCAATGTCTTAAAGGAATTCCATCTCTCCAGGTATGAGGATGCATATTGGGAAATTTGTGAATGATGTGTAAACACATATGTAGAATCAATGATACAAGTCAGAACATCTGTAATGTATCATGATTTATCCTTCTAATGTTCTCCAACAATTACTACCTTAGAATCTCACATATGTCAAAGTGTCCACACCTAATTAGCATCTAACATGCAATATGAATGAAACAAGAATACATTATGTCTATCATTGTAATGAATTTTATATCTCATAAATTTAGAAATTAACCTCACTTCCTTCTGCTTAATGTCTATGAGGGTCATGGAACACTTGTCCCACTGAAAACCAATATTTTTCATAACACCCTTCTTCACAAGCTTCATTGCAGTATGTATAATCCCAACATTGTCAAAACTAGTGACAAGATGAATAAGTTTCTCTGTGATTTTAACTAGTATGTCTCCTCATCATAAAAAACTTCATGCAATTGACTCAGCAATATCTTAATCCACTCCAATTCCTCAAATTCCTTTAAAGCAATGACTTGCACAATGTTTATGCTTTCTAAGTGTTTGAGTTCACTTTTATGTGCCCTATATTTGTTATACATGTCTTTTAAATCACTCCAAATATAAACATTTCTCGTGGTTTCATATTTGCAATGAATATGTGCCCTTACATTTTCTATGTGCAACATTTCATAAAGGGTTTGTGAAGACGCACTCTCAAGATCATCCTCCTTGAACTTAAAAGGATGGTTCTAAAATAATACTATGTCATTCCTTGGACATTGTAAATATGAATTGTATTCACCTCTAATAAAGTATAAACTACAAGCAAGTCTAAAAAAATCTCATATAATATATTAACTACCTATTATGTTGTTGAGGTAGGGTTTGCACAACTTCTCAAATCTTCATCAACTCGTATTGCTCGATCTTTGGAAATGTAAATAGTGCAAAATGAATAAAAAATTACCCATTAAATCCTAGTGAACTAATTTTTAATTAATGCATTAGGTCACAGCTAGGGAAAATATAATACAATAATAGTGGCCATGAAAAATCACATCGATATCTCAAATCAACACATCAATGCCTACAATCAGAGATATTGAGTCACTCTACCTTGAATCATCTCAATTGAAGCTTTACACCTCTTAACTCTAACAATACATGGGAAAATATTATCTACACAATTGTACCCCCTAAGGCTATGCCAACTAATTCAAGTTAGTGTAGAGGGTTCAAATCTCGATATTGAATCTCCCTTGTCTGATGATACATTATGATTTCTTTCCTTTCATGCTTTCTCATTTGCACTCTTAATTTCCTTCACAAATGTCTTACTGATGTTTTCATAGTTTACCTAGTTTGATCCATTATTCCTTCTAACATTAAGCATTATTCCATTGCCTAAAAATCCATTAAATATAACATATATTTAATACATACATATGTACACACACACACACACACACACACACACACACACACACACACACACACACACACACACACACACACACATGTACATATGTATACATACATGCACATACATATATAAGTATCACACACACACACACACACACACATGTACATATGTATACATACATACACATACATATATAAGTATGTACATGTGTGTGTGTGTGTGTGTGTGTGTGTACTTCAAACATGTTATAATTGGATTTGCATCCTTAGTCCATTATGATTTACTTACATTCTACACTCTGTAGCAATATATCCAAAATTATTGTATTTGTTACATGTTATTCTAGTAGATATAATATTGTTACTTCCACTAGGTCTTTTATCATTAGGTCTCTCTTATGTCCTCTCATTAAACTCAAATTTACATTCAAGTGACTTATGACCATACATCCAACAATTGAAACATTAACCAATAAAAGACTTAGAATCAATATTACCTTTGCAAGATCTTACTTTCTGTGTCCATACTTGTGGTAAACACAACTGTTGATCTCATTTTGGTTTTGACATATGAGTGATAATACACTTAAATTCATTACTTAATAGTACTTAGCGCATGTCAAGCGAGTAGTTTATGCCAAGAATAAGTTGTCAGATAATGCATGTCGAGCAAGGTATATAGCATGAGATGAGTAGATATTTAGTGTTGAGTAAGGTAATGTATGCCGAGTCATTTAGAGGACGAGTTACAACATTGAAGATATAGTGGATGTCAAGCATCAGAGGCTTCAAGTGTTGAGTAAACAGTTTTGGACATAGTTGTTTGTAATGGCACAAACTCCTATGTAAACCATTTTTGGGCCAACTTAAGGATTGTTTTGTGATTCTAAATGATAAGAATGAATCTATATTGAGAAACATTATGCAGTATATGTAACCAAATAGATTGAGGGATGTTCTAAGCGACAAAATGGGTGAATCACAGTCATTGATTCCTACCTAAACTTAGGTCACCTGAGTCTTCTTAAGGAGGGAAAACCCTAAATAGTTCATGAGTGAGGAGAGAAGTTTGCATGTGCAAACAAAGCATTCACGGTGACTAAGGAGTTGTGACAAATGATTGAATTGAAAAATCAGTTAAAGAGAATAGAGGAAAGTAGAGAAAGGACATAAGTGATACATATGATTAGAGAGGATCAAGTATACATTAGGAAAGAGGTGATATGATATCTAAAAGAGAGGTGTTAACTGAAAGATCAAAGCTAAAACATTCTAACAAGTGAATCAGTAAAAATCTCTTAACCGAGTAGTCCTAGTAGGCTTTTGTAAATCTATTAGCAGGGTGCTTACTCATTGTAAGTTGACGTCCTTTAACCAACTACACTTTTAGCAGGGTGTTGAAATCCTTTAACAGTGTAAGACTTAACAATCTTTGTAAGCCTTTAACAGGGCAGACCTTTCACAGGGTAGATCATAGTTTATGATCAAAGAATTATAACCTTACACTTTACAACTACAGTAGTGAAGATTTGTGGGTGTCATCCCCACCCCAATTTTACCTTCTCATTGGAGGGTTTTTGGGTAACCAATTATCTTGTGTCATATATATGTTTATTTGTTTCATGCTATGGATGAACATGTTTAGTTTGGTATTTCAGTTTACATGCAAATTGTGAGATGGATGTGTGGTGAATGTTTTAATGGTTAGAGTTTTGAAGTATTGATTCACCACAACCCTTCACTTTGGGTTTGCTTTCCCTGTTGTTATTTCCAATAACAACATCTTCCTTCAATCTTTTTTTTAATCTACTCTTTAGGTTCTTCAATATGAATATATGTCTAAATATGATCTTGCATTGGTCTTTCCTCTATTACCTTAGAAATTTCACCAACATAGTAACCAATTCCAATCATATTTCCCTTAGGTCTTTGTTGTTACAATTCCTCGTCAAGTTTATCACTACTTGAGTAAAGCTTCTCGAGATGTATCTTCAGTTCCACAAGTTCACCATTGACAATGTTGGTATATTTTTCAAGTTCTTGATAGTTGGATCTTGAATCTTCAAGTTCTAATTTCACTTTTCCAATCTGGTATTCAAATCATGACACCCATCTATTTTCTTATTTAGATATGTTTCAAACTTTTATCTTTCCTCTTTCCCATAATTTCTCTAGCCATTTGAAGAGTAGTAATCTCAAAATCATGTCTAAGTGCTTCTTTCTCATTATGAAGTGTCTCAACTAGATCTGGTTTATCCTCTTTTAACTTAGGCTCATTGATCTACTCTCCTCTTGAAATATCAATATGATCCTTGAGCTTTCTAATGTAATCTTGTGTTTCTCTAAGCTTCATTTTCAACATTTCCTTATCTCCATTTTCTTTGTCTAGATCTTCAAGTGCTACATATTAAAATTAGTCCATAAGATGCTTGCATCTATCAAGATCCTCCTCAAGTTGTAAAACTTCTTCTAAAGAACTATGTTCTCATACCAATTGTTGTTGAAAACAGATTGACATGAGTATAATAAATGTGTTTCAATCATTATTTTGTCATTGATGTCAAACCTACTATTTACTAGTAAGACAACTGCTTATATTATTTAAGTACTATCACTTATTTGATTGATGAAGAAGATTTGATCAAATGATGTAACAATAGAACCTAGAGGAAAGGTTGAGTTATGATATGAAAAGGAGTACAGGAACCAGCTAAGTTAGTGATATCATAGTGCATTAATAATTTACTCAAGGTTGTAAAGATTGTTTACACTAAGCAAGTTCATAAGAACAAGTTAAACAAAGTTTGTCTGCCAAGCTTGACTAAGTGGATAGTAGGTGTCGAGCAAAGTTAGTGCAAGCCGAGTAGAAAATCAGTTGGAGCTGAGTAAAAGTCTATTTTAGTGTATGTTGAGTAAAGTTTAGTTGATGTCGAGCATCAGTAAACTTTAGTTCATGCCGAGTGATTTTACAATGGATGTTGAGCAATGCAATATGTGCCAAGCATCTAAAGCTAATTAATGTTGAGTGTCAGCATTATTTGAAAGATCGTGAATTTGATAGATCTAAGTCAACAAGTTTGTTTTCTTAGATTGTGTGAACCATGTGGAAGATAAGGTTTATGAGCTGGTTGCATAGAATCCATGGTATACCATTTTGAGGCAAATTCAAATAGGATTGAAGGAGAGGTTTCTAGAAGGGGATAAATGAAATAAGGGGTAGATTCATTGAATCCTACCTAATCTATCCTGACCCTAAATTGGACGATGGAGGATGAATGACAAAATATCTTAATTCTCTATTTATAGGGATGGTTGGTCAGAAGCAAAGGTTGTCATGTGTGAGATCCTAAGGAAGACAAGGAATCTAGGGTATTGCTTCATTCAGTGACCTAAGTGAAGAGTCTGCATTGGCAAGTTAAGCAAGAAGGATTAAGGGTATGAATGCTTGAAGGGTGAATAAGCTATCAAAGTTGAAGTGTGTGAAATTCAAGCAGAATGGAGGACTAAAACAGAGATCTATAATTTGCAAATGGAGTTGGAAGTTGTTATCAGATCAAGCCTTACTGTTACTCTCTAATAATTGTATCAATCTAGGGTAAATGCTTGGGATTAAGGTTGACCTAACATTCATTTGTAAATCCTTTAACTGGGTGACATTCCAAGTGAATGATCTAAAGTCCTCTAACAAGGCTCACTCCTAATAGGGTGATTGAAATCCTTTAACTAGGTCACATTTAACAATGTGCATTGTAACCTTTAATGAGGTTGGCCTTTCACAGAGCATTAGTTTAGAAGAGTGAGAAAGAGTAACATGTTACTGGTGATTTTTCCCAAATTGGGTTTTCACGTAAATCATTGTGTCAAATGTGTTATTGAATCTATTATGTTTCATGTTTACATTTTTGCAAATTGATTTGACAATAACCTACAATTTATAAGTGATTGCATAATCTTATGGATGCATGCATGATGATAAATGTTTTATGGGTTCATTAAGCTATGAAAAGTTTTAATTTTACATTTGGACCTTGGATAACTAATTCATCCCCCTAGTTATTCTAAAGAATTTCAACAATTGGTATCAAAGCCATTTGCTTAAGAGGAATATTTTGAAGGTACTAGAAGCACAAAGATCAAGATGTCAAAAAGAGAAGTACCCAAGCTTAATAGAGATAACTTTCCTGCATTGAAAATTCTGATGAAGGTATACCTTGGAGGACTTGGAGATCACGCACAATCTACCATTACTATTGAGCATGTTGATCCTGTTGGAGCCCTAACTATTGCAGATCTGAAAAAGAAGAAAGAACACAACCAAGCAATGTTGGAGATTGACTCTGCCTTAAGCTATGCTGAGTTTGATGATATCAAAAGTCTTTAAAGTGCAAAGAAAATGTGGGATGTTCTATACACCATCTATGGAGGAGACAAGAATGTTCTAAGAGCCAAAGCTAAAAGTCTTAGAGGTAAGTTCAATGATATGAGAATGCAAGAAGGTGAGAATATTGCTCAATATTGCTTTAGGATAAAAGATGTTGCTAATGCAATAAGAGGAGCTACTAGTAAAATATATGATGATACCATACTAAGAAAAGTTTTGACAAGACTGTTACCCATCTATGTTATTAGAGTTTTTGCAATACAAGAATTAAGATGTGTACGAGGGAATGATCTAACTCTTGAGGGTCTAGCAGGTAGGCTCACTGCTTTTGAGCTATCTAATTTTGATAATTACAAACCTAAAAATATTGAATTTACTTTCAAAGCTAAGATGTCATTGAAGGAACCTAATGAGAAGAAGAATAAGAAGAGGAAGACAAAATATGTGTCTAGTGATAGTGATACAAATGAGGAGGATGTAGATCAACTTGAAGCACTACTGGCAAGGAGATTTCATAGAGTTAAAGGCAATTTTAAAGGTAAATTACCTATCATTTGTTTCAATTGCAATGAGGTTGGTCATATTGCTACTAGATGTTCAGAGAAGAACTAGAGGTGGTGACAAGTAAAAAATTGAAGAGATGAAGACATCAAAGATTACAAAGACAAAGGCAAGAAGTCTTGCTATGTTGCTGAAGAGGAAATAAGAGATGAATCTGATGAACATGATGATGAAGTGGTGTATGTTGCAATGAAGGACAAATCTGATAAAGATGAGGTAACTAAACTTGTTTCTTATGTGAATAGGAATGATAGATGGATCATTGGCAGTGGGTGTTCACATCACATGACTGGAGATAAAAGTAAGTTCCTTACCTTTAATTGTTATGATGGAAATAATGTAAGATTTGGTAATGATGCACCATGTTTGATAAAAGGAAAATGTTCTATCAAGCTCATGGAAAAGATTTTATGTGACAATGCTTACTGTGTTGAAAGACTTAACTATAATCTATCGAGTGTGTCACAACTAAATAATTCAAGATGTAAGGTTGAGTTCGAAAACAAGATTGCTAAGATATGTGATACTAATGGAAAACTGATTGAAAAGGGTGATCAAACTAGGAGTAATCTATTTTACCTTGATATAGAGTATGCTATTTGTTTAGTTGTAGAATTTGATGATGTGTGACTATGGCATAAGAGGTTATGTCATGTTAATTTTGATAATTTGGTTAATATCAGTAACATGAGAAAAGTTAGAGGTTTGCCTAAGTTGAAGAAGCCTGACAATATAATGTGCAAACAATGTCAACTGGGCAAAATGAAAAAGTCAAGTTTTAAGAGTAAAACTCATACCTGTAAAGGAATACTAGAGAATTTTCATACTAACTTGTGTGGACCAATTAAAGTGCAAAGCTACAAAGGAGATAAGTACATTATGCTGCTTGTTGATGGTTATTCTAGAATGATGAAAGTTATGTTTCTAAAATGAAAAACTGATGCTTTCCAAATGTTTAAGTGGTAGTTAGCAAGAGTTGAGAAGGGAACAAGTCTGAAATGTTGGAGATCTGATAGAGGAGGAGAATTTACATCAAATGAGTTTGAGATGTTCTATAATGACAAAATAATCAAAAGACAAACATCTTCTCCTAGAACCCCTCCACAAAATGGAATTGTTAAAAGGAGGAATAGGTCCGTAATGCACTGTGCTAGGACACTCATGATGGAGAAAAATGTTGCTTTGAAATACTATATAGAAGCTACAAGTACAGTTATCTATACCTTAAACCATGTACAAGTCAAGAAAGGTACTCATTTAACACCTTTTGAACTATGGTATGGATACTCACCCAATGTAAAATATTTTAGTGTATTTGGAAGAAAATGTTATATTCTCAAAGATTTCAGGAATGGTAGACTAGATGCAAAAAGTAAAGAAGGTATATTTCTAGGTCATTCCATAAGAAGTAAAGCTTACAAGTGTTTAAATGCTAACACTAACAAAGTTGTGGAAAGTGCAAATGTGAAATTTGATGAATATATAGAAGTGTACGAGGTTGAACCTATGAAGGAATCAGAAGAATACAAATCATTTGTATACTTTTATGAATGTATGTCTATCAAAGAAGATGTTGTAAATCAAGTTACAAACCAACAATAAGTTTCAGTGACTACCGAGTCACATATTATGAATGTCAAGTTGCATTCAGGAACCAAGCTATATTCAAGTGCTAAGTCACAGAATAAAGTTGAGGCACGTTTTGATTATGAGATTAGTGTACATGAAAGAAATGCTAAAAGACCTAACAGAAATGTACATTGTCATTCAGAAGTTGAAAGACTAGATGAAGAAACCAGAGATGAACCAAGATTGTCTAAATATGTCAAGAGACATCATCCTGCTGCACAAATCATTGGAGATAAAGATGCTACACCAATGACAAGGAACAAGTTGAGAAATGATACATGTTTGCTGATCATGAAGGAACTCAAAATAGTGAAAGATGTCTTAGAAGATGTGAATTGGAACAAAGCCATGGAAGAAGAGATTGAACAAATTGAGAAAAACAAAACATGGACTCTAGTTCCTAGACCAGAAGACAAAAATGTGATTGACACCAAGTGGGCATATAGAAACAAGTTAGATGAAAATGGTGAAGTCACAAGAAACAAGACACAATTAGTCTGGAAAGAATATGCACAAGAAGAAGAAATTGACTATGGAGAAATATTTGCCCTTGTTGCTAGATTGGAAGGAGTAAGAACTCTACTTGCTTATTTTGCATACAAAGGTTTAAAAGTTTATCAAATGGATGTTAAATTTGCATTTTTGAATGGTATATTAGAGGAAGAAGTTTACATAGAATAGCCAAAAGGATTTTTTGATGTTAACAATAAAAACATGGTATGTAGATTACACAAAGCTTTATATGGTTTGAAGCAAGCACTAAGAGCATGGTATGAGATACTTCATAATTATCTTGTGAAGATTAGATTTGAAAGGACTGATGATAACAACAATCTGAACTTGAAGATAATGAAAGGCAAAGGTATTTTGTTATTTGAAATTTTTGTTGATGATATCATATTTGGAGGTCAAGATACTTTATATAAGACTTTTGCAAATGAAATGAAGCAAGAATTTGAGATGTCTATGTTTGGAGAGATCAAATTCTTTGTGGGTTTGCAAGTACACCAGATGAAATATGGTATATACGTCACTCAATCAAAGTATGTCAAGGAGATACTACAAAAATTAGATTGGAGGATTCTAAACCAGTAAGTACACCTATAGTGACGAGACATAAGTACACCTATGGTGACAGGACATAAACTGTCAAAGAATGATGATTCAACTGAGGTGAATCAAACATTATATAGGTCTATGATTGGGAAATTACAATATGTAGTACATAGCATACTTGATATTGCATTATTTGTAGGGATAGTTGCAAGATTCTTTAATAATCCCAAGGATAATCATTTGATGGTTGTAAAAAGAATAATGAGATATTTGAAAGGAACAGAGGAATATGGTCTATACGACAAGAATAATGAGAAATTTGAATTAAGAGCCTATACTGATGTTGATTGGGCTAAAAATATTGATGGCAAAAAGAGTATCAGTGGAGGAGCATTTTTCTTAGGCAAGAGGTTGGTTACATGGACTAGCAAGAAACAAAACTGCATTTCACAATCTACTGCTAAAGTTGAATATGTTGTTGCTACTGTAAATTGTACAAACATTGTATGAATCAAATAGCTACTCAAAGGTATGAAGGAAGAAATTACTGAATCGGTGATACTTTATTGTGATAACACAAGTGCTATAAGTATATCAAAGAATCCTGTGATGCACACAAAGACTAAGCACATTTCAATCTAGTATCATTACTTAAGAGAATTAGTTCAAGATAAAGAGGTGAAGAGGGAATATGTTAACACAAAAGAGAAAACTATTGATATCTTCACAAATGCATTACCCAAGGATGCTCATGAGTATCTAAGAGGTAAATTAGGGGTGATATCCCTATCAAAGGCTATCTAAGCAACAAGAGGAGTGCCCTGCATCAAATAAGTTGATTGACATATGTTATAAATTGATGTAGTGGATCTTACTTTAGGAGTTGCCTAAAGTAATCAAAGCGCTAAAACTACAAATCAATCACAAGCAACGTGACAGAGGGAAAAATCGAAGAAGTTCATATTTGTATAATAAGATGACAAGTCTTTGGCATTGTTATTAAAGAGGGAGATATACATAAGAGATATATATAAGGAAACTGAATAGAAACCTGAGAGATATTGAAGAAAGACGTTGTTGGCAACACAAAGGAACTAAACAAAGAGGGAGAAATCCCAACACATAGTATGAGGGAGAAATTCTTACTGCTAAAAGAAAAAGTGTATCTATTGATTACATCTACCTAACAAGAGGAAGATAATGAAGAGGGAGATATAAGAAGTAATTCAAAGGGAGTCATAAGGATGAGTTGATTATTTGTTGATCACAATAGAACAAAGTTTTGTAACCTATTCAGAAGATGAAAGTTGTTGATAGAGAGAGAGATTTTAATACAATGAATTATTTTCTTTTTGGTATTTTGTTGGTCTCACTATTTTAATCGAGTTAATTTGGTTTTCCATCAATGCCAAAGAGGGAGATTGTTGAAAACAGATTGACACAAGTATGATAAATGTGTTTCAATCATTATTTTGTCACTGATGTCAAACTTGCTAATTGTTGGTAAGACAACTATTTATATGATTTAAGTACTATCACTTATTTTATTGATGAAGAGGATTTGAACAAATGATGTAACAATAGCACCTAGAGGAAAGGTTGAGTTATAATATGAAAAGGAGTACAAGAACCAGCTAAGTCAGTGATATCATAGTGCATTGATAATTTACTTAAGGTTACAAAGATTGGTTATACTAAGCAAGTTCATAAGAACAAGTTAAACAAAGTTTGACCAAGTGGACAATAGGTGTCGAGCAAAGTTAGTGAAAGCCAAGTAGAAAATTAGTTGGAGCCGAGTAAAAGTCTATTTTAGTGTATGCCGAGTAAAATAGTTGATGTCGAGTAAAGTTTAGTTGATGCCAAGCATTAGTAAACTTTAATTCGTGTCAAGTGATTTTACAATAGATGCCAAGCAACACAGCATGTGTTAAGCATCAGAAGCTAGTTAATGCTAAGTGTCAACATTATTTGAAAGATCATGAATTCAATAGATCTGAGCTGACAAGTTTGTTTTCTTAGATTGTGTGAACCATGTGGAAGATAAGATTAATGAGCTGGTGGCACATAATCCATGGTAAACCATTTTGAGGTGAATTCAAAGAGGATTGAAGGAGAAGTTTCTAGAAGAGGATAAATAAAATAAGGGGTAGATTCATTGAATCCTACCTAATCTATCCTAACCCTAAATTGGACGATGGAGGATGAATAATAAAATATCATAATTCTCTATTTACAGGGATGGCTGGTCAGAAGCAAAGGTTGTCATGTGAGAGAACCTAAGGAAGATAAGGAGTCTAGGGTATTGCTTCATTCATTGACCCAAGTGAAGAGTCTGTAAAGGGTATGAATGCTTGAAGGGTGAACACGTTATCAAAGCTGACGTGTGTGAAAGCTAAGTAGAATGGATGACTAAAACAAAGATCTATAATCAACAAATGGAGTTGTAAGTTGTTATCAGATCAACCCTTGCTGTCACTCTTTAATAATTGTATCAGTCTAGGGTAAATCCTCTGGATTAAGGTTGACCTAACAGTCATTTGTAAATCCTTTAACTGGGTGACATTCCAAGTGAATGGTTTAAAGTTGTCCAACAAGGCTCACTCCTAACAGGGTGATTGAGATTCTTTAACCAGGTCACATTTAACAGTGTGCATTGTAACCTTTAACCGGGTTGGCCTTTCATAGGGCATCACTTCAGAAGAGTGAGAAAGAGTAGCATGTTACTGGTGTTTTTTCCCAAATTGGATTTCCACATAATTTTTTTTGTCAAATGTGTTATTGAATCTGTTATGTTTCATGTTTACATTTCTACAAATTGATTTGACAATAACCTACAAGTTTTAAGTGATTGCACAATCTTATGGATGCATGCATGATGATATTGTATATGAGCAATGTTAGTATGCTAATAGAAACCAAATTTAAATAAAGCTTCTACAAACTAAACAAAATTCATAAACTTCAAGATAGACTAAGATGAGCTCTCAATTGAGAATATGAGCCATTAATGGACTCTCTCAATAAGAAGCTATCTTGTTGAGTAGCTTTATCTAAATGGATAGGATGTATGCTCAAGATGCTTCCAAAGGCTTCAATAGATGATTGTGGATTTTTGGTGTGGATAGATGGCTTTAGAATGGATTTGGCTCTCAAAATAGCATTATAACTTTACTTCATGGATTGTGTTATTTTGCAAAGGGGAAGGATCCAATTTATAGGCAAGAGGCTTGAGGGATTGAGGGCTAAGATGCAAGGATGGGAAAAAGCTCATGGAGGGCTCAGATTGCATGAGAAGAGAGCACATGGATTGTGCTTCCTTATAGCCAATCAAGTAGTGACACATGTCACGTGGTGAGAGGATGGAGGAAAGGGGAAGGATGAGTCAACAAAGGAGGCTCAAGGGATAAAATCTTCATAAAGACCCTCATAATGACTTGTAAGAGCAATAAAAGGGCTTGTAAGAGTCATTTATGACCTAGCGGACTTCATAAAGTTTTATGGTTGAGATATTTTGAGGGTGATGAGAGCAATTTCGACTTGGACTTGATTAGGAAGGTTTTAAGCTTGTTTAGGCTTGTGCAAATGATTAGAGGATGGATTAGGATGGTTTAGGATTAGTTTAGGGATAGGCAAGTGGATGGCATTTAATGAGGGTGGGTGAAGGAGGAGATATTTGTTAACTTTGGCTTGGGTTAGTAAGTCTTAACCCATTTTTAGGGAATGTGACAAGGTTAGGAGCGGATTAGGATTAGGTTTAAAGACATCTTCTAGAAGAGTCTAGACTTTGGATGAGGATAAAGACTTTCTAGAATAGTCTAGAATTTCCTAGGATGAGGATGAAGACTTTCTAGAAGAGTCTAGAACTTCTTAGGATGAGGATAAATTAGATTTTTAGGAAATAAATAAAGTTTTATTTATTTCAAGGGTTTGGGTTGAGGAGATATTTTTTAAAACTTTTTTAATAAACATGAGGATTAATATTTAATCTTAATTAAATATTGTGAGTTGGGATTAGGGGTAGGAAATGATGGGATTAGCCTTTAATCGAAATTAAAGAAGGATTAGAAGATTTTGGAAGAGGTTATTGGTCATAAGGAAATTGGCCAAGTTTTGGGCAAAATTTTTTTTTAAAATTTATTTTAGGATTTTTGGTCAATTTATTAATTAAATAATTAATAAATAAGGAAAAAATGTTTAAATAAGATTTAAACATTTTTGGGAGGGATTCCTTAATTAAATATTTTTAATTAAGATAAAGGGATTTAATGGCATAAAAATTAATTAATTAATTAAATAATTAATTAATTAATAAATGATGATGTCATCAGGACTTTTTCAGAAAATAAAAATACTTTATTTTCTAAAGGTTTTTAAGTGTCTACAGATATATGTTTTATGGGTTCACTAAGCTGTGAAAGGTTTTAATTGTACATCTAGACCTTGGATAACCGATTCACACCCCCTCTTAGTTATTCTAAAGAATTCCAACAATTGTTAGGATCAGGAAACACTAGGTAGGGGGAGGGGTGAATCAATATTGCAATGCTTTCATGCCAATTAAAAAATTTACAACTTAAACATAAACAACCACAAGAACAATGCATAAAAGTAAATTATGCATCGAAAGAGAAGGCCACGAAAAATCCCCGATGGGCATGATACCCACAAGATGACACACTAATATGAAAATTCTTTATTAGGACATCTGACCTTGTGAGGAGTCATTACATGACATTTAGTACATTGGTCCATGTTAAACTACTAGACCTTGTTAGAGGCCTACAACTTTGTTAGGAGTTGAAAATAAAAGTGAGAACACTTGCTTAGGAGTTAAGGTTAAATCCACCTTTTGGACTCATTGTCCAAATATAAAGGAAGTATCACGATAACAAAGAGGTATACTTGACATCAAAATTTTTGATTAGTCCCTGATGAAGATAGAATTTGATCTGATTCAATGTCAAGGCTCGCACATCCTACATCATATATATCATACGTTACATCATGTATGCTTGCATACAAAACAAGTCTTTAATTTATACCCTTGAAATTGATTTATCTTATTGGCTTACAAAATTCTTCAGAAATAATGTTTGAACAAATTCCAATATCCAAAATAGAACCATGTTATCCAAGAGTTAACAACTTGGATGTTGTCAATCCATTGCCAAGCAATTGAATTGTCCAAATAATTCAATTTGCTAGGCTAAAATATTTGATTACATAAACTATCTTGTACCACTGTTATTTTGAACCACTTATATTCCACATTGCTAAAACATATGCTAATCATTACATAAACATAAGAGGCCATGCCAAGAGTATATATACATTATATATCACATTCCCAAAGTAGTAGCCATATTTAATAATTCTATTGTCGTCGGTCATCAAGATTGTCCAAATGTATCTTGTGTTTTTGCTCCAAACTTAGACATTTTTCATGAACAATTAACAAAAATTGATTGTCAATCCAAGAGACCATGCCAATGAGATATATTTACATCGGTGACAACACCTGAACTCTAATTGAACACATTTGCCAACAATAGAGAATAATAAAGTTGACATGGTGAGCTAATGAAGAATTTTTTGTTCATGTTGGTAGTTTACAAGTTTAAATTAATGTAAAACCTAATATTGAAGTTGAATAAGGGCAAATGGATCCAAATGAATAATAACAATAAAATGTAGAAGTGCTTGCTAAAGGGTTGTAAAATCTTGCTACTATAATAGAATAAGTGAATAATGCATCATGCATGATATTAAGATTTTGATTAAGGTCAGGGTTAAGGTTACAATTAATATTAGATTTAGAAAAATGTATAGATATATGGTTAAAGTTAAGGGTTTTATTAAGATTAAGGTTAGGATAATAATTTAGTTATCTATCATGATAAGGGTCATGGTTGTATTTACAGTTTGGATTATGATTTTATTTAACATTATGGTTATAATTATGATTTATTTCTTTACCTATTACTTCTATATTTATACTTATCATGCATAAAGATATTTAACAAAAAAACCCTTATCTTTCTAATTATATAAATATATATGAAAAAAAACAAGAGACGCAATGCATTAAAGTTCCTGTCAATAATTGGAAAAGAAAGAAAATAGAGCTTTCTAGATAGAAAGAAAGGATATGTAGAGAGAACTCAAAGAGAGAATGATATGTTATTATAAGGACAAGTAAAGGTAGAATTATAAAGAGAGTTGAAGGGAATTTAAAAAATATTAATAATTATATTATTTTAAGAAATATATAAATAACAATAAAAATTGTATTATATGAATGAACTACTCATTTCTACCAATTCAGTTATAAGTTGAAATGTTTAATTTTTGAAAAAAAATTGTCCATTACTTAATTCAAACTACCAAAATATATAGTAAGTTTGATGGGTAGTATTAGTTTTACAATTTGTAACATGGTATTAAAAAAATTAGAGCAAAATTGTAAAATAGTAGGTAGTAAAGCATAGTGTAAACTTAAAGAAATAACATTTTACAATTGTCAAAAATAAACATCAATGTAAAACTAATAAGAAATATATTTAAAATAAGAAATAACAAATATTTAACTCTATATTTGAACTTGGTAAGAAAAAAAATTGTGATAATTAATTTCGATTAGACATTCTTTTTTGTCCAACTTACTGGATTGGAAGATAAAATGATATATATATATATATATATATAGTCAACTTGTGACATATGTGGAAAATATAAAATTGTAATTAACACATTAATTGCATGATAGAGTTGTTACAAAATATTTGTATTTTTGTACAAAATTGAATTTTCTTCTTACAGAAAATAATATGATCAATGAAAAATATGATTTATAAAATAATAAAAAATTAAAAAAATATAAACATTTGAAATTTGTTTAATCATTTAAATTCTATGAACTAATTGGTCAATTGATTTGAATGAAGCATTACTATCCCCAATATACCCAATGTTTTCCCTATTTGAACTTCAATGTCTCTTTGAATTAAGTTAGAATGAAATATTTTATACCATGTTGCATAATAAAAAGTGAAGTACATATTGCGATGCAAAACAACTCTGCCCTGAAAAAAAATCCTTTTGCTTCAGTATTTTTGCCAAGCGTTTGCCTTCGGCTTTTCATAGTTCTTCGCAGACGTATTCGCAAACCCGGCAACAGGTTCTTCCACAGGTAGCTCGCAGGTTGTGAAAGCAAGTTGACAATGGCCTCTCGTTTCTGGACCCAGGTAAGGCATTGTTTTGTTTGTTCTGGTGTTTTTCCCTTTTTTTCGTTCATGGCATCGGTCGATTTGTTTCGAAGGGGAAGCCAGGTTTGACCTTAAGAAAAGCTTAAGTGCACTGTCGATTCAGTGTGTAAATTTAACGTCTATTGGGGCAAATGGAGGCTCAGAACTTAATAACATATATGCACTTGTCTAGAGGATGGTTTCCATTTTGTCTGTAAATCTAAAACCCTGGCTAATTTAATTTGCTGGTTAAAAAAAGTAATTGGTAAAAGTATCTCTAGTAACTATCGAAGTACAACATAGTATGTTTCTGCGGTTATGAGAATTGTATTCTGGGCCTAAAGGTCTGAAACTCATTATAGCATCTCATGTGCAAATTTGTATTTTTTTTGTGCCTTTAGGGCGATAGTGAATCTGAAGAGGAAGAGAGCGACATTGAAGAAGAAGAGAATGAAGTTGAGGCAGGGGATAGAGATGGCGGTGATACTGCAGCTAGATCAAAGTATCTGTCAAAAGCTGCAAGTGACAGCGATGAGTCTGATGATCAGCGGAGGGTTGTTAGGTCTGCAAAAGACAAGAGATTTGAGGAGATGAGTCTTACTGTTGATCAGATAAAGAATGCCATGAAGATTAATGACTGGGTCAGCCTACAGGAGAGCTTTGATAAGCTTAACAAGCAACTGGAGAAGGTGATCCGAGTCACAGAGTCTGTCCAGGTCCCAAGGCTTTACATCAAGGCTCTTGTTATGTTAGAGGATTTTCTCGCGCAGGCCCTGGCCAACAAGGAGGCTAAGAAAAAGATGAGCAGTAGCAATGCCAAAGCCCTTAATTCAATGAAGCAAAAGCTCAAGAAAAATAATAAACTCTATGAAGTTGACATTGAAAGATATAGAGCCAGTCCTGTGTCCGAAGATGACGTGGACAAATCTAATGAAGATGATGATGAGGATGAAGATTCTGAAGTGGACGTCGAGGAAGACCCTGCCAAATTAGCCGCTTCATATAATACAGAGTCCGATGAAGATGACGATGAAGAGGAAGGTCAAGATGAAGGGGGTGCTTGGGAGCAGAAGAAGAGTAAGAGGGATAAGTTGATGGACAAACAGTTTATGCGAGATCCAAGTGAGATTACATGGGAAATGGTGGACAAGAAGCTCAAAGAAATAATTGCCGCTCGTGGAAGGAAAGGAACAGGTATGTATAAATAATTGTACGTAGGACTGAAATTTGCCTCAATTAGTATGAATAAAGTCGTCTTTTGAGAACAACTTAACTTTCTTTTGTACAAACCTTTATAAAATGTGATGGGAATCAGAAATTTCTGCTGTTATTTAAGAAGATGTCTAGATTTGCATGTCTAAAAATGGGCACTTCTTTTGTTTTTTTCTAACAGGTAGGGTCGAGCAAGTTGAACAACTCACATATTTAACAAGGGTAGCTAAGACCCCTGCACAAAAATTAGAGGTATTGGTGAATGTTGTTTCTGCACAGTTTGATGTGAACCCCAGTCTCAGTACCCATATGCCAATTCCCGTGTGGAAAAAATGCGTCCAGAATATTCTTGTAATGCTTGATATTCTAGCACAGTACCCAAACATTCTCATTGACGATTCTGTAGAGCCAGGTGAAAAGGAAACTCAGAAAGGGGCAGATCATGAGGGAACTATTCGAGTTTGGGGTAATATTCTTGCATTTCTTGAGCGGATTGATAATGAACTCTTCAAAAGTTTACAGTGCATTGATCCTCACACAAAGGAGTATGTTGAGCGCCTGCAAGATGAGCCACTGTTTATGGTACTCGCTCAGAATGTTCAGGATTATGTTGAACGGATGCAAGATATGAAGGCAGCTGCAAAGGTTGCCTTAAAACGTGTGGAAGTTATATACTATAAGCCTCAGGAGGTCTATGAGGCCATGAGAAAACTGGCTGACATGCAAACTAGGACAGATGCGGCTGCATTTGAAGCTGATTTAAATGGAGGTGAAAACGGAGACATGGAGGATGATTATGAGAGCAAAGCTGCTAATGCAGAACCTAAGGCAAGTGAAGATATTAGAGGACCTCCAGCATTCATTGTTACTCAAGAGATTGTGCCACGCAGACCAACATTTCCAGAGCATAGCAGGACTCTGATGGACATTTTGGTTTCTCTTATCTACAAGTATGGTGATGAACGGACAAAAGCAAGGGCCATGCTTTGTGACATCTATCACCTTGCAATATTAGATGATTTTTCAGCTGCTCGAGATTTGTTGCTTATGAGTCACTTGCAGGATGGTGTGCAACACATGGATATTTCTACACAAATACTTTTTAACCGAGCAATGGCACAACTTGGTCTTTGTGCTTTTCGAGCTTCTTTAATCTCAGAAGCCCATGGGTGTCTGTCTGAGCTCTATGCAGGTGGTAGGGTGAAAGAACTACTGGCCCAAGGGGTTTCACAAAGTCGATATCATGAAAAGACTCCAGAGCAGGTTTGCATTCTTTTGGACTGATGTCTTTGTAGGGCTGTCAAAAGGTTTGATTTTATGAATTTGATACTTATGGCGATTTGCCGATTTCAGTAATCCAGGTAATAGTTGCTGAGTTATTGATCTGTTTGTTATCTAATGTCCTTTTTTTAATCAGTTATTTTACTTTCTTTATACATTTGTACACACTTTGTCATGTATGCTATGTTTTGTATGCTACATGTTCAACGCATTTATAAATTCACTGTTTATAACAATATCGATGCACAGATTTCATCTAAGATTTATATATTTTGTTGTATGAATATTTTTGGGCACCAAATAGAAGCTTGTAATCATGGCCCTCATTTCTTCACCTTCACCATTAAATTGCAGCCTTCCACCCAAATGCTTATTTGTAACCTCAGTTTGTGTCTTGACTGCAGGTGAGATCAACATTATATTTCTAATATTGAGACATGCCTTTTTAAATAAACTTTTGGGTTAAAGTCTATCTTGGGAAACCCCAGAGCTAGTAGGCTTTTTTACGCAAGTAAATCCATTCAGCTCATTACATCATAAATCCTGGAGTGAATTACACACAATTAAATTAGCACTCTTTTTGTGTCTTATTTTATGTTACATGTAAACATGCATATTTAGTAATTTTACTGAATATATTATATAACAATGCAAATTCAAAGTATGCTAATAATTATTGCATGGAAGGTTTGGAATCTATCCATGCTCTCCCAACTTTTTCGTTTGAGGATAACAGGGTACATTGGGATGTATTTCTGGGAGAAGAAATGAGTCCCCACCTTTCGTCACTACTTTTTGATAACAATCAACATTTTCCGAAATCATTGATTGTGTCACTGGATTGATAATTGATTTAGTGATGTGATCCACGGACGGCCTTCTCAATTTTAAATGAACTCACTCCGTTTTATGTCTCATGTTTAAGGGGCTCATTAACTCTTCATTTCATGCCTTTTGACCATTCATTAAACTTAATTGAATTTAAATTATATTATATTTTAATTTATTTATTTTTGATCAGTATTATATTTAATTCTGTTATGAAATAACACTATTTATTATTAAATAATAAATTCAATTTTAGAATTGGTGGCATTACTCTCCTCCCTGCACAACATTGCTGGTCTTCAACCAATCAGAAACTAGGATGCTTTCTTATAGCTATCAAAATCCCTCTATTTTTATTTGTATGCATAAAGATGAAATGTATAATTCTATCCATGAAGGTTTACTGATATGAATTATAGTGCAATGACTGATTTTCAGTTGGAATTCCTTGTCCTTGATGATTGTGAAGATGGTTATCATGTGGAGACACAAGAGCTGATTTCTTTAGTGCAAGACATCCAATCGTTCTCATGTTGATTGTTACACAAAAAGTATGCATATAAAGATTGTTCAAGTGAATTAGGAAGAAGAGGCAAAGCGTCATCTGTCTTATTTCAGTACTGAATACAGCGCAAGTAGTTGCCAAATAAGTTTGAAACAAAGGACAATTTGAAGAACATGGTTCTTCTTGAAACAGAGTTTACGAACACTATAGAAAGCATCAACAAAAAAGCAAAGTCATCTAAATAAAGACAGTGTCTAAAAATAGAACAAATGAAGATAATTAAAAAATAGAGTCCAAATGACCATTAACTAAAAATGGCAAGAATCTAAGGTACTAAAAATAGTCTAACACCCTCCCTTATTAGTCATTCGGTCAACTACCCTGGATAAGTCCATACATATCTTTTGGTTATACATTCTTTGGAACATTCTGCTGTGGTTAAGATCCTGAATTTGCAGAACGTCGATGACCAAGGGTAGCCAAAATATGTCTAAAAATAGAACAAATTAAGATAATTAAAAAATAGAGTCCAAATGACCATTAAACTAATATTCTAAATAACGGGTTAAAAATGGCAAGAATCTAAGGCACTAAAAATAGTCTAATGCCCTCCCTTAATTGTCATTCTATCAACTACCGTGAATAAGTCCGTACATACCTTTTGTTTATAAGTTCTTCGGAACATTCTGCTGCTGTTAAGACCCTGAATTTGCAGAATGTCAATGACCAAGGGTAGCTAAAATCTGTCCAGAAAAGAATAGAGAAGGTGTACTCCCGTCTTTAGAATGCTCTGCAACAAGAGACAAGAGCTTGACATTGACTCTGCCACTGAGATGAGTCTTCTACTAACCTGCCTAGAATCTTTAAAACTTTTGTCTAGAAATCATCACAAAACATCCAATCTGATGTTGGACAGCAGAGCTGCCCCTTCCTGTACCTAAAGGCACACCAAGAATAAATGCCACACATTTGAGGAGAAATTGACAAAACCCTTTAAACCTTTGCATATGCACATGACAACCTAGAAAAAAACTACAAAAAGTTACAATTTTGTGTTAATGTTTGGTAGCTTCAATCGAATAAACCTTGCGACAATACTGTTGTAAATATACACACACATACACAGATATATATATATATATATATATATATATATATATATATATATATATATATATATATTTATATGTATATATATATATATATATATATATAATATGTGAGATATAGTATATATATATTTATATGAGATACAAATTTATATATATCAAATTATTATTATGTGAGAATATAATTTAATAATAATTTTATGGAAACCTTATATATATTTTCTATAGTTAAAAGTTATTATATTAATTATCTAATAAACGAGTAGAGATGTCCCACTCTTCTTGGCTTATGCTCATTATGTATACATGAGGTTGCTGCCTTTGGAGCACACATACCGAATAGGCAGTGCTATTACATTTGCAACAATCCTCATAATATCAAAATGGTATCAGAGCTAGGCTGCAAAATGTAGAAAAGAAAATGATAGTGACAAATTATAATTTTCTGAATAGCTTTAAGAATTGTATTGTGGGAGATAAGTTATATAAGCAAATTCTACCCATCAAGAAGTTGTTCTCCAACACTTACGTCCAACGTGGAAGGATTAGATTGTAATGTTGTATCCAAACATTGCAAGGAGTTCATGCAATGACTATTTGTTGAGAAGTATTGTATCAGGTCCAATAGTGTGTCATCAAACAATCCTGTAGTCACTGCCACATATGGAAACAAGCGGTGCAGCTTTTTCACCATGTTATGTTGATTCATGGCAACATACTTGATACAAAAACTACTGATTGTGTATATTGATCACAATGTTCATTACATGATCCACATGTATTTTTGACGAATTACAATAGTTGAAGAAGGTTCCTATGGCAGGGAGTTGTAATGTCAATCTGAATAATTCCTGACACTATACAAAGTAATCCATTTGCAGATGATAATTTATTTATTCATCCTTAAAACATATTATGAGTACATATACTGAAATTCAGGCAGAGGAAGAGCGTATAATAGATCAATGCAAGTTTCGAACATCGCCAACTTGCTCATCATCTGTGACAGTAAACATTTGTGCACAAAGAAAGGATAACTCACCATGAGTTGTGAGGGGGATCAAATAGGAAGCAAAGTCAGACTTGACCATTAATTCATTCGTTGGAAATGTACTCGGAGTTGGCATAAACTAATTTTCATCAAAATTAACCATGCCTATCAATGTGTGAACAATTACAAGGATGACCGAGTTAGAGGTGATGGGAAAATGATAAGATTCACAGAGAAATATAGAAAGGTGACTGTTTCATAATAGATGTGTGAATTCCAAGGACACACAAGCCACATAATCAACATGTTCGATAGGAAACCTTAATGTCGTGCAAAATAATAAAGACATCCATGCAAGACAAGGTGCCTGCATTCAAGTTATAGCGGGTGGGGCTAGACTCTGTGATGGAGAATAGAGACCAAACACATGGAATATGAAAGATGGCTAAAACAATAAAGAGAGTCAATAAATGTCAATGAATCAAAAAACGTATGTATCAACCAAGTGCATACTTCACTGCCAACTAGAATGGAGCGTAAGCATTCAAACAAGACATGGACTTCAATGAATAAGCTTGATAATGATTGCATTTCCAACTATGTAACATTGGTCAAATGTGTTTAGTAAGGAAAGAACCGCCTAAACTAATGAAAGCCCCTATCCACGAAAAGTTTTTATTTTAAAGATTGAGGAAGACACTTGCTAAGGACCATAAACTAAGGGCTCTATATTCCTCAATGTATTACATGGAAAGTGAGTTAAAGTTAGAATCACATAATTATATTAGGTCAAGTACATTGATTCACATAATCATATTAGGTCAAGTACATTGAATAAGGTATGTGTTTTGAGGCTTTCACACCATCGCCCCAAAAATTTTGGGGACCCCCTTTTTCCGAGCAAGCCTTGGCAATTTTTGCGGGTGTTGGGAATTTTTCGGTTGCCTTAGCAAAAATTGGAGTTGTTCAGAGGTTTCGAATTGGTAATTTTACACCTTGGATGCCTTTGGGCCATGAAAGGGATTTTTGATTTGTTTTCACCCGGTGCGAAACTTGATTTTTCTGAACATGTAATTTTGTCCTTAGGCCAAACAAAATTCAACAACAACATTTTTTTTGATGGTTAAAATGATATTTGGTAGGATAAACTTGCAAATTTTAGACTTAGATGGATTTTTGAAAATTTGAAATAATTGTATAAGCTTGAGCATTTTCAAAATGAATTTGTGGACTTAGTTGTTTTGGAAATCTTGAAAAGTTTTTGGTGAAAAGGAATTTTTGATAGTGAAATTGAAATTGGAGTTTGAATTTTGATTGCTAGGAAAAAGATTTATTTTGTTGAAAAAATAAAATTTGAAATTGTATTGCAAAATTGAAATTGGATTAAATTGGAAAATCTCACTAATTTGGTTGAAATTTTCCCTAGAGGATTTTAGAAATGTTAAAGGAAATTGGTAATTTGGAATTGAAAATTGATTTTGGCTTTGCTAGATTCGATTTTAATGATATTCTAAATGCCAATTGTTGTTAAATGAAAATTTTGACGTCTTCTAGGCATACCTTATTTCTATTTTGCAATTCTGGATCAAACTGGCAATTAAAAGGGGCAATTTCGCTATGGGGCTTAGTTATTTTCGTGTTTCATTTAAAATTGGGCCATCTTTTGGGGGTTTAACTTGAATTTTGTTTCCCTCCAGGTAGGTCGGACCACTTTGGAGGTCAATAAGAGGATATAAGAAGGGGCTTCCCCCCTCTTATTTCCTCATTCATTTCCACCTCTCTTGCTTGGTTGAGCGATTTTTCCTCTAGCTGGGCAAATTTCTCCTTGGCAGCGATTTTTGAGAGTCTGATTTTCCTTTTTTGAGCAGCGATTTCTTCCTAGGAGATGGGTGATTTCTGCCCTAAGGCGAATTTGGAGGAGATCTGATTTTTGCAAGATTTGTAGCGATTTTTGGGTCTGATTTTCCTCTTAGGGTAGTGAATTTTTTCTCTAGCTACGGCGATTTTGTTTGGTGGAGAGGCAAGGCGATTTGAGGTCTGATTTTTTTGCAATTGTAGGTGAATTTAGAAGGTCAAAATTCTGATTTGGAGCAGACTTTTCTGCCCTAGGGCAGCAATTTTCCTTCAAGTTGGACGATTTTGGCAAGGAGGTCGATATTTGATGAAAGGGGCAGATTTTTGCAAGCAATTCATTCGCTAGGGCATCATATTTTGGAGGACTGAAATTTCTGAGATCAGATCTGAATTTGAAGAGGCCCTTTGTTGGTAGAAGGCAGATTTAAGGTAAGATTCTCATTCATTTTTGGAGGTGAAGATTGGTTTTGAAGACGGATTTTATTCCTTGTTCTTGCTTGGTTTGTTTCCCTTATCTTCTTCGTGCACTTTTCATCCACCACTTCATCATTTCCATTGATAGGCTGAAGTTGGGAGATATAAGTGTAGATTTCATGATAGGACATTCGAAGAGGCAGAAATAAGCTAGACCACCCTTGGATTGAAGTTGGGAGATATAAGTGCAGTTCATCCTAAGGTATTGAAGAGGCAAAAATAAGTGGTAGCCCCACCCCTAGGATTGAAGTTTGTAGATTGATAAGTGTAGAGGTAGGATTTGGAGAGGCAAAAATAAGTTAAATTCTATCGATAAAAAAAAGTTTGGAGATTGATAAGTGTAGTCCATATCATTTAGAACGAAGGGGGCAAAAATAAGTGTTTAGGATGGTGGATGTTAGTACAAGCAAGAACCCAAAGGGAACAAATACCAAAAAAGACAAGGAGGACATGATGCCTAAGACCACCTTCTTCTTGAAAGTGAGGTGAATATGTGACACCAATATTGGTACAGTGAACATGGTACAATTGAAGGATAGATTGAAGGAAGGACAATCCCCAATGGCAAAGAAGATTTGCAAGAGCGGAATTGTACACGTGGCGACTTTCTCTCCTACCTTGCCTTGTTCAGAATTGGTAATGGAGTGTGCATTCCGGTTTGATATTGTGACCAAGTCCATCGTTTTCAATGAAGGGAAGAGAGTGTTCGCTAAAATCAGCGGACAAGTGGTCGAAGAAGTATTCAATATTCCCCAGCATAAAGGCATGACAGTGGTAATGATGGATTAAATAACCAAGTTTTTTCAAGATAATCAGGAGGCCTAATTCATTCATCTAAAGCAGAATTGGTTACACGAAGGCAAGAAGGGAGTTACCAAGTCGTCAAAGCTAACTAGGTCAAACTTCAAATCAGAGTATGGTGACCTTATTGTGCTTCTCAGTTGAATCATGGGCGTGGCTCAAAGTATGCAATTCGAGAATTGGATATACTATTTTATTGATGAAATTGAAAAATGGAAAGAGAAAATTTGATTGGGCTAGAATTATAAGTGAAAATTTAGAGTTGCAACTAAAGACAATACAAATTAAAAAACAATTCTATATGGGGTCCTCCCTGTTTTATCTGATTGCGAGACTATATGAACATCCTGGACTTAAGGCCTTAGAAGTGATTTGCAATGGGCTGGGACAATGTTTGGTGCATGAGTGCTATCCACAGCTTCATTTGCACAACACCAAAGAATATAAGATGTTTTATGATGCCTTTGCCATGAAGACAATAAGAATATTACAAAGGACACTTGCTAGGAGGCTCTCATCGGAAGTGGAAGCAAAAGTTAAGAAGTATGGGAGTTGGTTTATCCAATTTTTGCAATTCACATATATCAGAGTAGTAGGAAGTATAGTTTGTCCGAAGAGACTTCCAAGGTTCCCACTTGATAAGATAGTTTTGATGGAGTTGGCTAGGCAACTTGAGCATTATGACAAGATGATGAAACTTAAAGGTGAGACAGGGATTACCTTCTCATTTGGAATAGGCAATGACACTTGCCCCAATCCTGTCGCCTTTGTAGCTTTAGAGGAGGAGTTAGAGTGATATCATCTAGGATGGTATAGAGCAAGACAGGGATTCGATACTAATGGTCTTATCAAGGCATCTCATGAAAACACATCCAAACATATTCCTACTATAGAAGATTTTTGGGCCAATACACAAGATGACTTTCATGTGAAAAAGCTAGCTTTCTCAAAATTGTTAGTGGGCATGATGAGGGCAATCAGATGGAGAGGCCTTGATATTCCCGATCAACTGGAAGATAATGAAAGTGTGCTAAGTGAAGGTTATGATATAGTGGATGGAATTGATTTGGGTCCAGTGGATTGGGATGATCTTCAAGATCCTTCCTTAGAGTTAGTTACAAGGATAGTTGATCTACACACTGAGTCATGGTACAATGAGAAGTTAAGGCAATTGCAAAGTCGGAAGGTACGCTTTACTTATGAGAAGATGAAAGCGGAGGAAGGTCCAGCGGAGTCAGTCAGATAGAAAGGTGGGGCAAGTAGCCAGCAATAAGAGTAGTTAAGGGCAAGAAGAGAAATTTGGAGGTTGAGAAACGTAAAGAACATCAGGAGCCTCCAACAAAGAGACAAAAAGTAGCATTGTCAAGGGAGAGCATAATTGAGGCTAGGAGCCAAGAGGTTAATACAAGTCGACAAAGGGTCTTAGTAGAGGTGAGCTCTGATTCAGAATCAAGTGGTTATAGCGAGAGTACCGAATACTCTCCTCTCTCGTAGAACCAACATGGAGATGATATGACAATCACTAGTGAAGAGGATAGGCCAATTGATATTGAGGAAATAAGCCAGGCGCGTGAGGCCGTTGTTGATGCTTTGCTAGTCAAACTAAATCTAGATTTGGGGAGATGCACTACACCACTATGGTTAAGGCAAATGCTTATGCCAAGAGGCGAGGTGGTGACTGTCCAAACAGTTGAAGATATTCAAGGGTTAGTGGAAAAGGGAAGATGGTGAGAAACAAAAACAAATTGCAGAAACTCTGGCAAAGGTAATCAGGAAAGATGATGATGGTCACCGAAAAGTTTAGATTGCTATACCAAAGATTAGCAAAGTAGTGGATGAGATTGCAACCTAGGAGTATGAGATAGTAGAGCATAACTTGGGAAGAATCACGGATGACATGGAATGTGAGGAGATCCAGGAAGACACGGTTTCAATTAGAGAAAGGTTGAGGAAAGCAAACAAGAGGATTGTAAAGTTGGAGGCCGAAAACAAGTATTGGAGAGATTGTCAGCCTATCCAACAGTTGCATTAGGCAACCCTTTTGCAAGACAACGAGAGTGACATATAAGGGATATCGACTTAGCTGCATGAAATCAAAGATTGGATTAGTGATATAATTCAAGATGGGCGAAATTTCTTGCCTTCCTTTATCTCGACATTCAAGTCATTGGTGGCTATTAGAGACAAATTTAGAACATTTGAAGGGGAGTGGAAGGATTTCCTTCCAGTCAATGACTTAGCCATTCCTAGGCTACGGGCATTTATTGGGCTACTGGAGAGATATTTGGAGAGAACCAAGTTGGTGGATGAAAAAATGTTGGTGTAGATAAGTATTTACTATTTACACTTAAGTTTACTTAGGTTAATGCACATTTTTATTATTTATTTATTAGTCACCTAGGAGTATGCGTACTCTTGTGAGTTGTCATGTTGACAACACAGGAGTTAGCACACTAATTAATCACATGGTCATTCTTATCCTCTCATCCAGAATGATGGATAAGACGTGTGCTTAGTTGTCATGCTTATCTCATCTCCTGGCTCTTTCTAGAGACATTTTAGGTGCTTCCTGAGAGGCCTTTATATATACGCACTCCTACTGTGTTTTTATACAACATATAGTGATGTATTAGGACATGTTATAATATATTGATCATACTCTCTTTTTGGTCTACAGTTGTGCTTGTGTTCGAGTTTTACGATCTTGGGTGAATCTTGCCCTAAGGCAAATTCTTACATGGTATCAGAGCTCTTGGAGAATCTCTCTTCACATAGCCATTCGACACCATTTTCTTGCTTCAGCACCTCGTCCCGAATCCAGAGTATCGTAGTCATTGGGAGTGTCTAGAGCCAGATCTGACCTTGCCATTGCGTTTGAAACGTTGATTTGGTGAAAATCGGCTATAAATTTGGCTAGCCTAGGCCAAAGTCGATTATGAGGCAATTTTTTTTTTGCATATCGGCACGCGGAGGCCCCAATTTGCAATTCAGGTATGGTCATCTTGTAGATGTAATTAATTGTTTTTTGGATCTGTAATTTATATTCTCTGCATTTTCGGAATATTTTCAAATTTTTTTTAGGCCAGGCAACCTTGCAGAGAAATTTTTTTTTGTACAGGTACCGGGCAGTCACACCTTGGCCCTGCACAAGTAATATTTTGTGGCATATTCCAATTTATTTGGTTTGGCTCACCAATCAGCGCAATGAATACAATTACTTGCAACAGGCACCAGAGTATTCTACACCGGTCGAGATCATCCATTTCTCGGCAGCAAGCAACACTTCCTGGCGGCCGCTCAACCTAACCTCACGAGCGGCCAACACTACGGTGGGCTCTTTTACTTTGAGCCTGAGGCCCTTTGTTTTTAAATACCATCGAAGGTGGTTCCCCACACGATGCGGGATTAAAAACCATACTCCGGCGGCCGCATAACCCATTTCTTGGCCCAGTCTCCATCCCGCCATATACTTTTCTGGCCCGTAATCCCCCTCAGCATCGGCGTTTTGATTCTTTGGCATGCAGATCAAAGTCTGACAGTCGTTTGAAGTTATTCGGCCGTAAACAGCTGTCGGCAGCAACGACTCCTCCATCTCCGGTGTCTAATCTGTCTTTTCCGGCAGACAGATTACCCCCAGCCCTCCGTGGGACCCTGTTTCAGCCTGCTCACTCCATGCCACGTGGCGCCTCAGCACTAAAGCCGCGGCTTCATTCAGTCAAGCAAATTTGCCACGTGGAGAGCCACTTTGCTGCCACACAGACTTTCGCAGTCAACAAACACAATACACGCGGCACTTTGCCAGAGCATCTGTACTAGTCTAGTCAGCGGACATGTCAACTATCCGTACTAGCGCCTTGTCAACAATCCGTATCGCCATGTCAGCAGAGGAGTCTTTTTTTGGTTAACGTTAGTCGGAGACAGGAAAAAATTTGACCACTGTTTGACTGTCATTTTCAGGCATTTTATAATTGCTATGATGGTTGTTTGACCGTCAAATTTAAGCTAGCAATTTTTCTTCTAGACCTCTCTTTAGATGCAGTTTTGATTTGGCAGCTTGACTTTGAGAGGTCATAACTCGGTTATTCGGACTCCAATTCAAGTGCAATTTTTTTTGATTTTGGGTAGAATTTCTTGAAGTTTTCAGTGTTGGTGTTCTTTTCTAGTTTTGGTTCAAGGATTTTTCAGAAATTGCATCTTTTGGTGACTGTGCCTGGCCAATCTTGCATTTTGCAACTTCAAACGCTCTGTACGGTCTCATTTGGACTTGAAAACAGGTTCTTTTTTTTTGAAAGTGCGTTATTTTTTGTCTACTTTCCAAATCTGCATTCAGATTCTAGGGTTGTGTGGAAAGAAATCTCACTTTCAGAACTAGGGCCTTTTTTGCATTGTATTGGTTTCATTTTTTTTTCAGAATTGTTGTACATCAAAGCTACAGTGCTTAGTTCTAGATTTAGGCCTCAAAAGGTAGTTGTAACAGGCAAAATCAGAAGTCCACTTTGTACATTTTGACAAGTGGCCTATTGTACACGCACTACATATAAAGTGCCAAAGCATCTTTTTTGGGGGGTTCTTTTGATTGAGTGAAAAGGGGGTGTGTGTACTGTGTTTTGTGTCTCTCTTGTGTGCTTTTTTCATTTTCTGCATCATGGGTTCACCTAAATGTCCACCTCTAACTTCACGCAATTATTCTACATGGAAAGATATTGCATGGAGTAGATTAATGGAAAAAGGTTATAGTCTTTATGTTGATGGTACAATTCCCAAAACCACTGATGCTAAAGAATTTATTGATTGGAAAAAACAAGACCATTAGGCTTTAGGAATTATCAAGAATTGTGTACATAGAGATCTCTTCTTCCACATTTCCAGTATCAAGGAATCCAAACCAGCTTGGGACAAATTTGCAGCACTGTATGGTAAGGTGGATGAGGAAAAGGGATTTTAGATTGAGGAGGATCTACTTCTCTTGGATCCAAAGAACTTCGACACAATTTAGGATTATATCAACAAAGTCAATGAGTATAGGGTACTACTTAAAGACTGTGGAAATCCCATGAAAGATGAAAAGTTGATTCATCACATCTTGAAGAGACTACTTTTAGAGTATGCTTTATTTGTTTCGAGTTATAATATTCATAGGTTAACCATGGGAAGTGCTTACCAGAAGCCTACTTTTGATGCTTTTGCATAGATGTTGATTGTTGAGCAGTCTCACTCGATGGATTTAGGACTTCTCACGACATCAAAGACCAAAGCCTTAGTAGCTAGTGATGAGCAACAATCAAGTCAAGGAGGGAAAAGTTCTAGCAACAAGAAGAAGAAGCAAAAATCACAGTCTGAGACACAACAATCCTCCTCACAACAAGGTGGTTCTTCCAACAAGAAGGGAAACAGTGAAAAGGACAAACTTTTTTGTGCATATTGCAAAAAGCCAAATCATGACGAGCATCATTGCAAGATTAAAAGAATCGATGAGTTAGAAAATCTACTTAGGAAGAACAAAATTCAAGTGCTAGGTACTTCCAAGGATTCAACTCCACCCACTTCAAAGGGAAAAGGGCAAGCACTTATGGCAAACTCAAGTTCTTCTATGGAATGGATACTTGACTCAGGTGCCTCTTATCATATGGGTTCTTCAAAGGGAGACTTTTCTTCATTGAAGCAGTCACAGGTACCGCACATCTTCGTGGGAGATGATACTAAAATGAAAGTTGAAGGAAAAGGACATGTGGAAATGGAAAATGGGGAATTCAAAGATGTTCTCTACGCTCCAAACCTTAGCTCCAATCTCCTCTCAATTTACCAAATCACTCACCTTGGAGATGGTCACAAAGTTGAGTTCCTTCCAGATTCAGTGATGGTGTGCAGTCTAAGAGATGATTCATTGGTTGTAGTGGGGAAAGTCAATCATGACAAGAGGCTTTATTCCTTCTCCCACTTTGTGCCTAAGTCTCCCTCTCAAGCCATGTTGACTCACCCTAATTCACAAACTACAATATGGCATGAGCGGTTTGGTCATCTTGCCTTCTGCTACCTTCAACAACTTTGCTTCAAACACATGGTCAAAGGTCTACCTAACATTTTGTTGATGACTTTTCACGATTCACATGGGTCTACTTTCTTCATCACAAAAGTGAAGTGGTTCATAAGCTTCAAGCCTTCAAAATTGATGTTGAACAAAAATCAAGGAATGCCATCAAGATTCTACGAATGGACAATGAAAGTAGATATGTGGACAAAAGACTTAGAGACTTTTGCAAACTTGAGGGAATTGATCTTCAGAATCCACTAGCATTAAGTCCGCACAAGACAAATGTTGCAGCATTGAGGATTAAGACTCTTAAGACCATGGCAAGTTGCATGATTAATGCCAAGTCTCTTGATCCTACATTAGAAGTTGAAGCTATTAGCAGTGCCACTCACATACTTAACAGGTCTCCTCATATTGCCTTAGACGGGAAGACTCCTTTTGAGGCATGTTGCGGCAGAAAATCAGTTGTGAGTCATTTCAGAGTCTTCGGTTATCCAACATGGGCAAACATATCACATCTAGGGGATGCAAGTCACCAACACCTAGGCCTTTTACTTTCATTTGATATGAAGACAGTGTTAAGGCATATCGACTATTGGATCCCGAGACACATGAAATCTTTGTGGAGAAGGTTGTACACTTTGAGGAAAGTTCACCCAGCTTATCCTCTAATCCTCTCTACACTTCATACGCTGTGGAAACTGATAGTGACACCAGTGATAGTGCTTCAACAGATTCAGACATGTGGGGTTCTATCGACAGTTGCAGCGAGAGGTCATGACATTTGTCTAGTCCACATGCTTATATTGCAACAGTGAAAGGTCCAACATAGCAGGGTACATATTGTCTTCTAGCTCTAGCTTCAGTTGATGACTTCTTGGCAAACATTGTAGGTTTGTTCGTGGAGTCACACACTGTAGACTTGGGAGACATCCTTCATGATTTACATCTTCTCTTTGATGAAGATGATCCTTCTACAGTTGTTGTGAGGGCTCACTCTGATCCTCATGTCCATTCTCTACATGATCAATCTTCACAGGTTGGCGTGATTGTGGATCCTTATGTATAGCAGTTGGAGGAGGTTTCTTTATCATTTGAGGAGACAGTTCTGGAACAGGTTCTACAGCCACTTGAGCAAGTTTCAGGGCGATCATACATCTTCAGGATTGTACCTTTGCCTTTGTTTTTTCCAAAGGGGAGGAACATCATTCAACATTCTTGGACCAGCTTCTACCTCAAAGCGTCTTTCACTGATCAACATTCTTCCTGGGAAGGGGGGGGGGGACTACCTTGTCTCTCTTCCTCTTCTTTCTTATGGGGGGGAATTTTTCCTCTTAGGAGGTTTTGGCCTTCTCATTCTTCTCATTTGTATATATTGGATGTCTGTTGTAATGGGGGGCTCTTGATTACTCCATCCATCCGTGCATCTCTTTTCATCTCTCTTTTTGGGGGAGGGTTTTTCCCATGAGGTTTTCCCTCTTTCTCCGCTTTATGAGAGATTGCATATCATTATGTACATGGGTACCTAACATGGCCAAGTAGCCAGGACCCATTCAGCATTTTCATCCTAGTTTTCGTAAGCTTAAGGGCATTCCCCTAAGTTGCACTTAAGGGAGGGTGTTGGTGTAATAAGTATTTACTATTTACACTTATTTAAGTTTACTTAGGTTAATGCACATTTTTATTATTTATTTATTAGTCATCTAGGAGTATGCGTACTCTTGTGAGTTGTCATGTTGACAACACGGGAGTTCGCACCTCTTTTATGCACATGGTGTCTACAACACAGGAGTTAATACACTAATTAATCACATGGTGTCTACAACATCTCCACTTGAGATACATCTTGTCATTCTTATCTTCTCATTTAGAATGATGGATAAGACATGTGCTTAGTTGTCATGCTTATCTTATCTCTTGGCTCTTTCTAGAGACATTCTAGGTGCTTCCTGAGAGGCCTTTATATACAGGCACTCCTAGTGTGTTTTTATACAACATATAGTGATGTATCAGGACATGCTATAATATATTGATCATACTCTCTTTTTGGTCTACAGTACTGCTTGTGTTCGAGTTCTATAATATCTTGGGTCTTACAAAGAGGAATGAGTACGATGGAGTATTGGTATGTTGCCTTGACCATCAGATTGAGGATACTTGAAGAGATACAAAATGAGATTGCACAACATAGTGCAGGCGTTGACATCTCCATTTCAACCATGATGAGCGATGTTGGGGTTGCACTTGATTTTGAAGATATCAAAGAGGAGAACATCAATGAGACAGAGTTTGGATCAAGATTGGATGAGTTGGGGAAGGTTGTCATCAGGAAGAAGCATTTGGGCACCCTTGCCTCCCTCAATGCCTTTATCGGATATGCGAAAGAATATGAGAAAGATCATGAGAAGACATTGCAAGTAGCAAGCAACATGATGAATGCAGCTGAGCTCAAGATGAAGCACATGCCTTGCCCTCCCATGAAGGAAGTCAACGATAGGCTAGCCAAGTTCATTGCCTTGGCTAAAAAGATGAAAGAAAAGGGTAGAATTATATTAGAGGATCATTTGATGCAAGCCCAAGTGGCAAATTCTCCTTTCTTCTCAGGTAGGATAGATGTCTGATTCAGATTGGCTACCATTTTGGTGCCTTCTCATTGGTTGCCACTTTTCCTTTTTTTCATTGGTCCATTGATGAGGTGGCGTCTTCTCATTGGCCAATCGGATGGCAACCCTAGTTAGGGTTTCTGGGATTTGATCTTGATCATTGATTTTACCTCTTAATCTCTACTATTGGTTGTAATTTTGGCCCCTATATAAGGCCATTTGCTCTCATTTGTAAAAGGTTGAAGAAAATTGTTGCTTAAGATAATACCAAAATTGCTTCTATCATTGTTGTGTTTTGCATGGTGATTAAGATCACTTGGTGTTATTGCATGGTTTCTATTTCCAATAGTTAGAGTTAAATTCCATTGAAGTTGTTAAAGCAGATTTCTTTTCAAGAAAGTTGTTAAGCAAGAGTAAGAATAGATGGATAGTTGCATGATGATATGATAGGGATCCATAAACTAGGCCACTAGCATCCTAGCGGCTTGTTAGGAAGCCTTGCGTGGTAATCTAGTGTTTTTTCCTCGAATCATTGCATCTATGGATTTTGCGCCACTGGTAAGCTTTCATCAGATTTGATCTCCGTCCATTTGCTAATCTTTCCATTCATAGGTGTAGAAGTAAAGCAACGAGTAGTTTTAGAAGTTGGAGTTCATTCAAGAAGAAATTTAGAAAATTTGAGCATTGGTGACGCATATACCCTCCATCATCATCATCAACATTATTTGGTGCTCATATACGTTACAAAGCTAGATTTCATCACCATCACAGTGAAAGTTCAACATCCTTGAAAGAACAACGTAAGCCCGCCTACGTGATTAACCAACAAATCACATTAATATAATTGAGTTAGTATTCATAGGTGTAAGGAACCTTGGAGTTTATCTCATGTTCTTCATGGGTATTTACTTTTCAAGAGATGATTGAGTGTTTGATATTCCATATCAAGTATTCAATTGCTATATGTTATGTAATGGTACAAAATTGACATCAACAAAATGTAATTCTTCCCTTATTATTCTTTATAATCTGATGTATAATGTATTGATTATATATGTATATAAAGTACACATATTTTTGAAACAACTACTTACAGATGTAAATAACAATGGAATTAAAGATTATGTAGATGAATATAATCATTAAGTATTATGTTATCTTATTTTTATTATCGAAAATAGAAAATAAAGAGTTATGTCACAATCATTTATGTTGTTGTTAGTGATAGGCATCAGTTAAATTACTAACATCCTAATTAATGTTAATCCGCTCTTAAGAAGTATTTGCCTTGATCTTTTCCTTCGAGAATGTTCTTGCAGGAAAAAGGAGATTGGTATTAGATTCAAAGAGAGTTTGACACTTACTCAAAGGCAACTTTGGATGAGGAGCTCAGATGATTGATATTCTTAGGGAGTTCAAAAGTCCATGTGTGTGATTGTATGATTTTAATCGGCCTACCCCTTGTGTACATCATGATGAAGTGACGACTTCCAAACGATTATCACTTGTATTTGCAGAGGTTATTGGAAGGTTACGATCTTACAATAACTTAAATCATGATATGCATTCTATGCAAATGTTGAAACAGATCATAATAAATTATATCTTGTAAATTGACAACTAAGTGTTAGATGTCATTCAGCTGATGGTCTATGAGTTGTTTGTATAGATATAGGATAGGTATTTGGTGGATATCATGTGTTGATATTTTGCAAACTATTACCATATTCAGTACATGGTGAATATCATGTGTATTTTGTAGGCCATTAGTATTTGGTGAATATCATATGTTGATATTTTGGAGGCCAATACTCATGATATCAAATGTGATATAAAAATGGCAGAGATCTTCTGATCAAAGATATCCTTCAGTTTTTCTACTTTGAATATTACTAATGATATAATATCTCCGTGTTTATCCTCTCTAGCTAAGAGGGAGTGTTAATGTTTGGTAGCTTCAGTCGAATAAACATTGAGACAATGTTGTTGTAAATATATACATTTGTATATATATTTATTATATGTGATACATACGTACACAGTACACACACACACACACATATATTATGTGAGAAATTAATATAATAATAATTCATGGAAATTATTTATATATATATATATATATATAATTTAAATTAATTATTATATTAATTATCTAAAAACGAATAGACATGTTTAATGAATGGACATGTTTCTTCCTCGCTTATGCTCATTACAAATACATGAGGTTGCTGCCTTTGGAACACACATACCGGATAGGCAGTGCTATTACATTTGCAGCAATTCTCATATTCTTAGCATTTTGAAACTCAAGATTACAAATAATTGTTTTTTGGGAAAACATGACAAAGAACCACAAAGGAACCTGATGCATCTTTGTGAATGACAGAATCCAGAAATGATTTTTGAGGACAAAGGAATCCCACGCGTCTTAGAGAATGACATAATCTGGAAACAATTTTCGAGTATAAAACCAAAAAAGATAGTTGGCATAAAATCTGAGACATGGATTAGAAAATAAAATACCATTTTAAAGGAAAATGGTAAAAGCTTTCTAAAAACTAGAGAGCCCTCCCTAACTGTGGAAACCTTGACTGGGACATAAAAGAGCACATCCTTAATTTTTGAGGAAAAAAATCTAGACCCAATTTTATTTTCAAGGGACAAAATTATTGAAATCCACCTAGTTTTTTTCAAGGGAAAAAAACAAAAATTCACCAAAGAATTTTTATGGGGAAAAATTCACTTCCCTTTTGGCCTGAGATCAAATCGAAATGAACACAGAATAAGGGTGTGAAAAATTGTTGTCAACCCTAGCCATTGCAGGTTGCAGAAATAAAGATGGATGCATACCAGAAAACCCAGGCAGTTGAGAACAAATGCAAAAGAGAGGGGGTCCGATTATAAAAAATAACACAGAAAGGATGTAAAACATGTCATTATGAGATGAAAACAGTCCACCTAAACACGGGCATAGAGACGTGAGTTTTTAAGACAAAAAGTTTCCGTAGTGAAAACCCTCCATGCAGGCAGAAGAAGGCTGTAAAACACCAAAGAAATTGTGCGCTTAGAGAAAGAAGACAAAAAATGTAAATATGTGGCTTCAAAAAATTCTAATATAGAACCAACATGGGTCGAAAAACAAAAACACAAGCTTGGAGGTCATGGGAAGGAATTAACAAACCATCGATTGAATTTTTGTAGACAGAAAACCCTTGAAACATTGCCAACAATTTTTTTTCATAACAGAAAGGATTGAAAGCAAAAAATTTGAGACATGGATTAGAATACAAAAGGGTGGCTTTTTTCCATAACAGGAAAGAGTGAAACTCTAAAGCTAAAAATTTGAGACATGGATTAGAATACGAAAGGATAACACTTTTCCATAACAGAAAAGATTGAAAGCTAAAAATTGAATAGAAAGTTGCTAAGCCAACTAAACAACTTTAATAATAGAAAGTTGCTAAAAATTTACGGATTGGCTCAATTTAAGTTACATAGCCGTTATGATTTGCAAGATACTATCTTGAATTTAAAACTGATAACTTGATGTATTTGCTAGACTATTGCTGATTTGATGCTCTAATGATTTGATGATCTACTAAGAGTAAAGAAGATTGTTGAAAGTGCAAATGTAAGAATTGATGAAAGACTTCAGGTGCAAGAAAGTACTTCTGAATATAATTCAGAGGAGGATGTTAATCAGGCAAGCACAAGTGCTAAATGAATTTCTGAGGTGATTTTCTTGGATGATTGATGTTTGGATCGATTTTCTGCTTTGAAGATGAATTGATAATTGGTGACAATTTGATTTCTATTTTGTTTACTTTGTTGACTTAATCTTTGCTGATTGATAGATTGCTTGATTTCTTGATGTATTGATGAGTGATGGTGTATTGTTGTTTTTTTTGGAATTATATAAACTTGTTACTGGTTGTCATTGAAACCTCTATTGCAGTATTTGTAAGATTATATCATCACACATTGTCTAATCAGTACTATTTGATCAAGTTTCAGCCTACATAGAAACTACAGAGGATATGTTTATAAGGAATTGCATTGGTTAGATGTCGAGATATTCTATCAGGCTTTTAAGAAAGAGTTATTCATTGTAGATAAATGCAAGATGTTTGTGGTGGTTGAGGACTGTGTATATCCTTTGTATGCAACATCTGTAAACTGATGGACAGACAGAGGTGGTGAACAGGAGTTTGGGTAATTTGCTGAGAAGTTCGATTGGAGAAGTCTTGTAGTTGGGATTTAGTTTTCACACAAGCAGAATTTGCATATAACAGTTTGGTGAATAGTAGTATAGGGAAAACACCTTTTGAAGCAGTTACTTGTACGAGTCGTAAAGTTGTTCCAGAGCTGAGAGATCTTAAGCTGGAAAACAAGAGGAGTGCTGAAACAGAGAAGTTTGTGACTTACGTGAAGAAATTACATGAGGAAGTCAACTTCACTTGAAAGCATGAATCAGAAGTATAAGGATAAGGCTAGCAGAATTAGGAGATGGATTTTTCAGTAGGAGAAGATATGGTTCATTTGAAGAGGGGGAGATTTTCAGTAGGAACTTATAACAAATCGAAGAAGATGAAGTTTGGACCTTGTAAGATTCTGAAGAGGTTTGATTGTAGGAATGCTTATGAAGTTGAGTTACCTGAGGTTATGGATATTTCACCTATATTCAATATTCCAGATTTGTATGAGTATCATGACACTGAAAGAAGTAGTATCAGATGTACAAAAATTATCTCACAGATACTACAGACATTGACGTGCTTACACAAGAGGTCATATACAGAGTAATAATAATTCCATCCCATACACAATGCTCTCCCTAAAAGATATATAACATTCTACAGTCATAGAGATTGCAAACTTCCATATATCTGATGTCTCACACGATAATGCTAAATTAATCACTGTTAGTGTTCTCATTATAATTCCCTTCAACGCATGGAGTATATTTGCTGCAGCAAAAAACACCGATTGAATAGGCTTTCATAAGGCAACACCAGGAGTCTCTACTGTTTCACAGCAGTGAACTGACGGCAATAAAGACATAAGATGATTCCAGTCCATAGTGACACACAAGTCAGACAAAACATAAATGAGAGCCATTGACATTAAGGTGAAGCCTGAAGCAATATCGTTTGAAACTCAGTTTGAAGACAAAATACATATTGAACAATAGTAACCGATGCCAATAGAAATGTCAATATCACTTAAATGGTAATCTCATTACAGTTTGAAGACCCTTGCACACGGTTACCATAAATCTGGGTGGCGTCAGCTATATGAAGAAGCTGATTTACCTTACGAATCTAAATCAATGACCATCAACAGAAGAAACACCCATGGTAGCGAATATGCTAGCTACAATAAAACAGCCACAGTTGAGATATAAACTCAAAGTCGAAAATGTGCATCACAGGTACGGAAAATGTCTCCTGCAGCTACAAACATAAACGCAGATCTAGTGGAACACTGTTTATAAATCCTTAACTACTTATAAACAGTAATGGTCTGACAGGGGCAATGCACTGGAATATCCCTGTATCAATATCTGATTTTAATGAATACTTTAAGTATTTCTGAAAAGATTTTGTATTGAATGAATTAGAATCGGAAACTCTATTGAATGATTTGAATCTGAAACTGTATTCAATGATTATATGCTGGTAATGAGAAGTAGTATGGAAGTCAGAGAATTTTAACAGGAGCCTAGAATGACACTATATTGTAATGCTTCTTTAATGGTCATCTTAGTTTCTTTAGGCAGTTTCTTTTTGTGTCTTTGAACAAATTTTCTCCTTACGAATCGTGTCATTTAAAAAAAAAATTCTTTTTAAAATCATTTTAGGGTTTTTTGGTATCTTCCAAAAAAGTTCATGATTGGTGTTGCTAGTCTCAGTATTTTTTTTATTTTTCCCAAAAAAATCTTGTGTGTTTGGCATTTTCCCTGCATAAATTGTTGTTTCTTGCAGGTCAGTTTTTGGGTCGTAGTACTCATTTGCAAGGCTCTTGCTGTTTTTTCAGAAGCAGTGGAGGGTTTGACGGTTTTCTCCTCAAATTGTTGTTTCAATTTAGGAAGCTATTTTTTGTATGTCTGGCTACAAGGAGGGACGATTTTGTTTCTAAACATCAGGTTGGATGGATTTTGATTATCCTGGATATTTCTGGAAATTCTGTAGAATCAGTGTCTCCACATCGGAGTGTTTTGACAAGAAGGCAGCAGGGTTCTATGTGTTACCAAAAACCTATGATTTGTCTTCTGTAGGATTGGTGGAACAATGACCATTAAAGGAGGGTATTAAAATATTGTAATGTTTCTTTAATGGTCATCTTAGTTGCTTTAGGAAGTTTCCTTTTATGTCTTTTTTCATGATTGTTTTAGTTTGAAACAGTGTCTTTGTAAATCTATTTAAGGAGCCTTCATCTCCTTTGTTTAACACATCGACTTATCATACCAATCACAACAAACCAAATTAATTTGTATGCCAGTTATTCCCTTCATACAAGACCCTCATATCATATACTCTGTTATATATAATATAAAAAGCAGCTTAATAAGGCAATCTTTATCAAGTTAAAGTGAAAAAGGGTGCCCCAAAGCTCTATTGCATCGTTAAACCTTTAATATCCTATGGCTGGGACCCACTTCATATTATTGCTTTCCAAAATAGAAACGGTACAACAGATGAAGTATTTGGTAAGGCCATGGTACCTCAAAAGTGTAAGAATTTGGTATAGCTCTGATACCATGTAAGAATTTGCCTTAGGGCAAAATCGCCTAGGATCAAGGATTTCAAGCACAAGCACAAGAATAAACCAATAAGGTATGATCAGAATAACAATATCCAAAATTGATGTATTGTCATTGCATGCACTCTAGGAGTGCTTGTATATAAAAGCCTCTAAGATGCCTCTAGAATGGTTCTAGAAAGAGCTAGGAGATAAGATAAGCATGACAACTAAGCACACGTCTTATCCTTCATTATAGATGAGAGGATAAGTATGACAAGGTGTATCTCATACAGATATGTTGTAGACACCATGTACTTAATTAGAGTGCTAACTCCTGTGTTGTCAACATGACAACTCACAAGAGTACGCATACTCCTAGTTGACTAACTAATAAATAATAAAATACTTAAGTAAACTTAAGTAAAGTGTAAATAGTGAATACTTATTTACATCAACAGTTAAAGTGAAAAAGGGTGCCCCAAAGCTCTATTGCATTGTTAAACCTTTAACATCCTGTGGCTGGGACCCACTTCATATTATTGCTTTCCAAAATAGAAACTGTACAACAGATGAAGTATTTGGTAAGGCGATGGTACCTCAAAAGCATTAATTATTTCTAGTCTCCTACCTCTATATATTTGGGCTTATCAATTTTGCTTATGCAGCGTGGAGATGGGCTACTATGGCATGGGATCTCCAATGAATGTATCCGGGCCCTCTTATTAGTGCAATATTAAGAATTTGTATTTGAGGAATTTAAATCTTTTGCTTTTGAATATTATATATTTTCTCTTTAGAACATGAATGGCAGGTACAAGAAACCATATGAGCTGATAAAATATAGTAAAACCAAACAAAACTGGTTCCCGTGTCAGAAATCACCCCCTCTAAACATGGTCATTCCCTTGTAAAAGTGTATGGCTGGCAACTTGGAAATAATGCATCAATCAATACCAATATTTCATTTAAGCTTATGTATTAATATCAAATTGTTGTGATAATGTAATAAAACTTATATATTAAGAAATAATTTTCTTGAATGAGTCGCTGGGAGATGCAATGGAATAATATATATATAATATTATTGCAGGGAAGATATCATGGAATATTTCTATGTATAATTTCAAAAATAGAACTTTACTTGATGTTCCAGTATAATTCTCCTCCAAGCTGTTATGATTTCCTTGATTAATAATTCATGCCATAATTTTAAAAATAAATCATATCCTGAAATTCTTTGGAAGTGCTTTCAAATCTGCTGTATCAGAGGTTTTTGTCAATAAATCTCTTAGTTTGCCCTTGGAAGGTTTTAGTCCTTCAAGGCTTACCATGGTTTAGGTATTCATCTGAGCTTGATAAGGAGAAATAAGGGTTATGTCCCCAACTCTCTTTATGAACTTGTGAGGGGTTTGATATTCCAAAAATTCTAGACTGATTCCCTGATTGAATGATTGATTGATTTATTGCTTGATTGGTGAATTGTTTGTTTGCTTGATTCCAAGATGAATATGATGATCGATGAAATGATTTGACTGTCAATGAACTGATTTGCCCTATCTATCCGTTTCTTGGAGTCACAACCCTTAACAAGAAATGACTCACCACCTTCATCACTGCCTTCTGAGAATAATGATTTATATTCCAAGGAAATAATCTCCCTCTTTCATCTTATTATTGGGGTAGTGACAACTTTCTCTTTTATCGAAGGAGTCACAACCCTTCCTATTGGGGAAAAAATGATTCGGGTTTGATTTTTTTTTTTGCTACGTTATGAAAATTGCTAGCACTGCATTTTATTATTTGATTGCATGAGTACTATAATTTCAATCTTCAAGATATTAATTTGTAAATGCTGTGATCTAACATTTTCTGTGGGGGCGTGACATAAGGAGTTGATTGTCTCTTATATTTGTGTTATATGGTCTTAGATACTTGTTTGTTGGAGTGGCAATCAAGAAATTGTAGTCGAAGATACGCAAGTGTGCAAACCTAAGCTCATTGAGATGATCAAGTAAAAATGTTTAATGGAAAGTTGTCATTACTAATCATGTAAGTTTAGCTTTCAATCTACAATTGATTGCTATCAGAAATTTGAGATATATAAGGTGGAATTGATGGTTGTCTGAAATAAATTAGGAGTTTTGAAGACAACACTCAGATTTAAAAATGCTGTATAAGAACATAATTTCATGTATAAAAGAAGAATATTGAGATCAATATGAGGCAAAATATAAAGGTCCATTACAACCATGTTCCTGTGATACCAAGTTCTACAGTGGGATCATGGTGAGAAACAAACTTGGCGTCCTTGATGTGGTTTATTGAATCATGTGGTCGATTGGTGATGCTCATGTTGAGGGGAATTTGAGTTCTATATTCTCAAGAAAGTGCTGCAACAATATGCAATCTTCCATTGCATTGCAAAACCAAAATTTTATTGTGGGGACAGTTTTAATCCCACCAGAGTGGAATGATTGTGTATCTTACTTCTTGGTAGCATTCTACAACACAACTATATGGATTGAAACTTGATTTCTATACAGTATAAGTTGGTTAAGATTCAACGATCTGTAGAAAAATTTAAGACTATAAAAAGTTACAAGTGTTTGTAAAAATGAGGATGTGGAGTTAATAGAGATTTCAGCTCCAAATAAGATCCAGGTCATTGCCAGAAATTACAGAGTGGCTTAATTGCAGATGCATATTTTATATTTTAAGGAAGGGACTTAAAGCATATGAAGCCAAAATATAGCCTGAGCAAGGTTATTGCCAAAATAATGCTTAGGGTTGGTGGACAATTGCAGATGCAACAATCTCCAGCATTTGAAGTTAATGCGTTGAGATCAGCACTTCTTTGACACTTGGTAATCTTTCAAGAAGCCATCATTTAAAATGGGAACCTGTTTAAAACTACCCTTACAAGCTGAATGGCCACATAATTATAATCTATTTAGAGTGGTATGGTTAGTGTAATGATAACTGGAACAACAGTTAAATTTAAGGTTTTTTGTGCAGGTTGACTATTTTGAGCCCTTGCATAATTTAATTCATTCCTAGTTTAAAAAGTGTCTCAAGTGAAAGTTGTTTATTAGATTCTCTTGCAAAATTGCTTAGAGCATCTTTCTTTGATGTTGTAAATTGTGCTTGATTTAATTTGGATTCTGAAAGAATCCCTGTTAAGTTTGTTGGCAGTTGTTGGTTCAGCTCAGAATATTGAACAGCATTCTTCCCTATTCTCTTCTAATAGTTGAAGAGTCCTATGTGCCTCACAAATTAAGAATGACCTATAGTAATTCTCTGCTGAATCTTCTCCAATGTAGGAAGTAGCCTTCTCTGAAAATGAAACTTCTTTATAATTATATGACTGTTGGTGTTGAATGTTTGCAGGGATGCAATCTTCCCACATAATGTTTGGCTATTTTACCTGTGCCCATAACATTTGTTTTTTTTTTGAACAAGATTGATTAATTAATTTCATTTACAATTAAATGTATATCAACCAAAAAAAATTATGTTCAATGAAAATCATTGTTTTGTCTGATTATTGCTCAAGGTGATTAAACCTATATTACACCAAGTTTTAAGGAAGGGGATTGTTTTTACAGGATTGATTTTGGACATTGAAATATTTATATGATGACATTGATAAGGCGTGTTCCTCACATACATTATAAAACTTTAGTGCAGAAGTTTAGAGCTGGCAATTTTACACAAATTATCAAAATTTCATTATGTTCATTGTTAACATGTATATATATAATATTGATAAATGTTCCCGTCCCTGAAACAGGGATGGGGTATGAAAATGCTGGATGTATCCTGGATATATCTAGTTTGTATGCGGTGTTTACAGGCAGATCTTTGTTCTGTTCAAGTCTTCAAATACTGTACATGTCCTCACCAAGGAGCTGATTCTCCTCTGTAACATTTGTATGCTTATTCTCTTTAAAAACAGGACTGATCTATAAGATGAAAATTGCATAGGTTATGTAGTTACTGTTGGATTTTAACCCAGAAACCAGATAAACAGCAATAATGAATGACCAGAAAAGATGCAAGAGACACAAAGAAATATCCTGGGAAAACCCTTCAAGAATGGAGGGGAAAACCCAGCCACACACAACAAAAGATCATTTTATTGATAATAAAATTCAAGTGTACAATGCCTTTTGCTTGAAGTGATATATATAACTTAAATAGAGACTCTTCACATACTAACCGAAAGTCTCTTCAATTTCCTAAATATAACTCTTTATTACAAATACAACTCTTTGTATTTCCATGCCTTAATGCATGTCTAATGTCAAGTCTTTATATTTAATATTACAATTTAATCATAACTGTCCTTTTCAGCTGAAAGTCACCATACCGATAATAACGTCCATATTTCTAGAGATAAAGATCTCTATCGCAGCTACAAACTTCAACAGTTAAATGTTGATTTCTCAATTGTAACCATGTGAAAGGCCAAATTGGTTGGTATCATCTGGATTTTGTGCTATGAATGTGAAAGTTAATGTATGGATTTCAGAAGTTGATTGACAAAGCATGAAGGTGTAAGAGGAACTGGCAATTCACTAGGTATGATGTGAGCTGTGACATTACCATAAAACTATAAATCCGTACCTCCTCGAGCTTTTAAAAGCTTGTGTCTGCAATATTAGTAAAGGCAAATTTACACCTTTTTTGCCATACTAGTCAATGAAGTGGCATTTATTTGAAAGTAAAATGAAACCCCTCAATTGAGTTGAGCGTAGTTTGTGAGTACACTTGAACAGGCTTCATTTCTTTCCATCTAGTTTCACCCTGCACTAACCACACAGGTAGCAGTGCCTTCACAATAAGTTTACATATTTATAATGTAATGAAAAAGAGGTTAGGTTATAGTAATGTCTAGGTATCCTAAGTTGTTTAGCATACTTTTCCAATTTCTACATTAATGGATAGTATCAAACACAGGAACAAGCTTTAGAAGAATATTGGAAATCTTGGCTGATAGAAGATGTAAAATGGATCACTAAAGGATTCTGACTGGTGAGGTATGTTAGGATGTGCTTGCTTATCTTTTGCATCTATCCTTGAGGAACTGTTGCACTGTGTGACTTATTTACCAACTTGTCCTCGGTCCTTGACTCGCTGATTCAAGATTCTCTAATCTATATGCAGCTGTAATTAACCATCTGATGATTTAAACACTATTTTGTTAAACTGAACTTAGAAATGATCATATTAGTAGAATTTTGGCCGGCCTTGTCTTACCTTTGAAACACCTAGTTACTTGCACGTAATTAGTGATTGGTTAACTAGTACTCTAAACTCAACAATATGTAATTGGCTCACTATTAGGAAAGACCAGGTTAACCAGAACAGATCCTGTATAAGACATTTGCTATTTATCTTGTCAATATACTTCTATTGCATCTTGTATGTGACAAGGATGACACACTTCAGCGATATCTCCAACAGTATGTTAAATATTGAAGTAGAAAGTACAATGGGCTGGATATTCTTTAAAAACTTTCATTGTTCTTTAGGCCATACTCCTACAAACTTTGCTTGCAAACTCAAGTGGTTGGAATAATCATTGTGCTTACAGTGTTTGTATACATGCATATGAGTTTGCTTTAGAGAAAGTCATTGGTTTTTTAAAAGAAATCTGCATCTCTTTTATCTTGAGATTATGAAGAAAAATAATGTGCATCTGATTTTGCTCTGGAGAAAGATGATTGGAAAATATGTCTTGTCAGTCAACCATAATAATGATTTGACATCATGACTCTTTTCTGGGCTCCTGAATTATGAGTTTGCTTACGATAAATGCAGTTTTTTTTTGATTACACCCTTTGGAAGATAATTGTGCCTTATGTTCCAGCACATGGATATGCTTAAATTCTGTTAAAAATTTATGTTCCAGCACATGGATATGCTTAAATTCTGTTAAAAATTCTTTCTTGTCAATCTTTCCTTTTTTTGACCCATTACCATATAATGCGGCATGTAATAATATTTTCTAATAATATCTTTGTAATGCATTTTTGAATGTTGTAAATTTTTTCCTACTGTGACATCAGGATGGAGTTTTTCTAATCTATTGCCCCTGAAATCTATTAGGAAAAACTTGAGCGGCGGAGGCAAATGCCTTACCACATGCATATCAATCTTGAATTACTTGAAGCTGTTCATCTGATTTGTGCGATGCTTCTGGAGGTGCCAAATATGGCTGCAAATGCACATGATGTTAGAAGAAAGGTGATAAGTAAGCCATTCCGGCGTATATTGGAAATAAATGAGAAGCAAACATTCACTGGTCCTCCTGAGAATGTCCGTGATCATGTTATGGCTGCAACCCGAGCATTGAGTAAGGGTGATTGGGAAAAAGCATACAAAGTCATTGTAAGTCTTGATGCTTGGAAGCTTATTCGAGAAAGGGATAGTGTGCTAGATATGTTGAAGTTAAAAATTCGTGAAGAAGCTCTGAGAACCTACCTATTCACATATTCCTCATGCTATGGTTCCCTCAGCTTAGATCAGCTTACAACCATGTTTGAGCTTTCTGAAGCACAAGTACATAGCATGGTGAGTAAGATGATGATTGCAGAAGAACTTCATGCGAGCTGGGACCAGCCGACAAGGTGCATTGTTACTCATAATGTGGAGCCTACCAGATTACAAGCTTTGGCAATACAGTTTTCTGAGAAATTGTCGGTTCTCATTGACAGTAATGAGAGAGCTTTTGATGCTCGAACAGGAGGTGGATTAGAGGGACCTCTGGGAACGAGGAGGAGAGACACACAAGACTATGCTGGTGCTGCTTCTGGTCGGTGGCAAAATGATTTTTCTAATGGACAAGGCAGACAGGGTGGTTATTCTGCTCGGTCAACCTATACGGGTGCACGTAATGCTGGTGGCCAGGCACGTACTGGTGCTTCAGGAGGCATGTTTTCAAAAGATCGATTTGGTCAAGGAGGCAGGGGTGGAGCTGCATATTCTTCGGGTTATCAAAGCACACGCTACCAAGATGCATATAGTAGTGTTGGGAGAACTCCTTACCAAACAGGCTCAGCATCCTCTGCTGGTGTCAGAGGTACTCAGTCTGATGGAGCAGCTCGGATGGTTAGCTTAACAAGATCGGGCAGGTTTTAGTGGCTTATCTCATTTTCATTTTTGAACTAAAGTTTTTAGTTACAAGGTGGATCGCAGACAATCTAGATTTTGAAAATATTGTTTTGAAGTTCAAATCTGATTAAGTAATCTACTTTGCTTTTGATTTATTATGTCCATAAATCATGCTTGTTTAAGTTGATGCCATGTGCTTGGAATGAATCTGTAGAAGCTGAGAAGATTATAACACAAATGGGGACTAAATGAAATGATGTGGCACTTAGTGGACAAATGGTTGCTTAGTTAAGGATCTCTATTTCACTGACATATAACCTGATAGAGAGATGAAATCATCTGTGGCTATCGGCAGAAATCTTGGCGTTCTTGAATATTTAGGCACAGATATTAGAACCTATACCAACGAGCAATTTATATATCCACTTTGTGATGGAAAAATATGTGATAGTTGATTTATCTTGGTGTGACTGATATTAGGACCTATACACTAACAATATATTCTGACACTCAAATGAGGCAAATAACTAAATGTTTGACAAATTACACATCCTATATACAAATTGTACAATAATAATTAAGAAAATCTACTCGATAGCAGAAATAGTTTTTGAACAGATTTAATTAAAATTTTGTGTATTTGACTCTAGATAATCATAATTATATACGGGACATTTATTTTACAGTGATTATGAACCTGTGGAAAATATACTTGTACAGTCTCTATTGACTGAGGCAAGCAAGTCAAAGGTTCTCTAGTGAGGCATATCCAAAGCTTTGAACATTTGCAACAGTCCACTTTTTCTTAACACAAGTTATATATTCTCTCTAATTCTGCAGCCATTTTATGGTGTTTTCTTTAAAATAAAGGATGCCACTGGACCTGTACCAGATCAAATCTGTACTTGTACAAAGGGTTTAGTTGTTGATCAATTGATTGCATTTTAAATATAGCAATAGTTGGACATTGGACATTGCTGAAATCAGTAAGAAATCTTCATGTTTCTCCCCAGTTGTAGATATAGTCACAAAACTATCGTCCAAGTTCCCAACATTATTGAACACCATTTTCGCACATGAAGATGCCGCAAAGGAGGTATCAGATTATTTTCAAACCAATCTAGTACGAAGGGAGCCTTTCAAAAACCTTACAAAAACTTCTTTATGCTATTGATTTGACCTTTCGGAGGTTTGCACCATCCATTCAGTACATTTCCTATCTAGTTATAAGGCCAGAAAGACCTTTCATCCCCTATTCATACCTTGTTTCTGCTATTGATTTGACCTTTGGGTTTTGGGATTTTAGTATTTAGGATTTTATAATTTTGGGTTTTGGGATCTAAGGTTTAGGATATGGGATTTACGGTTTTGGGTTCATGGTTTGGGCCTTGGTTCTTAGGTGTAGGGTCTTGGGGGTATGTATCATGTTTTGGCATTAAGGATTTGGGGTTTTGGTTTCAGTTTCAAGCTAAGGATATGGGGTTTAGGTTTCAGGTTCAAGCTATGAGTTTTGTGGTTTAGAGTTTGGGGTTTTCGTGTCTAAGTTAAATGTTTGGGGATTCGAGTTTTAGGTTTTGGGTTAGGGCTTTGGTTTTTGGGATTTAGGGTTTGGGGTTTAGTGATTGAGGTTGTAAATTATAATCCTATTAAATTATACCACTTTTTTGCACTTTCCTTGGTGTGTTGTGTTCTAACTCTTATCCTAGCCTATACTTATCCAGTATATGATAAATATGATGGCATATAGTTGTAAGGCAATATGAACTTCTTTATGTTAAATTTTGGAAGATCAGTGGTGCTCAAGTACTGACTAGAAAATGGAATTATGATGTCATTGACCCACCAAATTAAGCCTCGATTCAAACATGTCAATGTTGGGTTCTTTTCACCCACCAATTATTCCTTGGTCTCAATGTCTAAATATGACTATGGTTGGTTGGTTTAATTAGTGTGTGATTCCTCATTACATAATCCAAATTGAGTGTATGTGATTCCTTCTTTATGTTAAATTTTGGAAGATCAATGGTGCTCAAGTATTGACTAGAAAATGGAATTATGATGTCATTGACCCACCAAATTAAGCCTCGATTCAAACATGTCAATGTTGGGTTCTTTTCACCCACCAATTATTCCTTGGTCTCAATGTCTAAATATGACTATTGTTGGTTGGCTTAATTAGTGTGTGATTCCTCATTACATAATGCCTTGACCTTAGTAAAAAAAGTTCACATAAGCATCAATATTTCTCCATCCACTTTTTCACCTTCCTTGTTTGAGTTCTTGACTAGGTGACATGTTTGGCTTAAGACATGTGCACACCAAGGATATGTTCTTGTGGTGCAAACTTTCCATGTGAATCTATAGTTGTGTAGGTTGTCTTTGGGTTATTACTTGTATCCTTGAAGTGTAACACCTTGTCCCACTACCCACTAACATCAAGAATTATTCGGCCTTCAATTGGAGTCTCTTCTTATATTTTGGTCTCTCTCCTTGATGTTCTTGGCTTTTCGAATCCAAACATTTTTTTTTAACAATTTGGCACACTTGTGTGTCATTGCCCCCACCTCCTTTGTTACCATCTCGACCTCACCTCATCAAGCTTCAACCTCATGGATTCGAAGATGAGTTCACACAACTCATTCCATATTGTTTATCTTAGTATCTTAATTGTGTCCTTGTTAGTTCATTTATTTTTATTTATCATTTATAATCTATCAATTATCTATCACTAAATGTGTTTATCTATTCGGTTGCTATGGAGGTGGATGCACCAAAACATGGACTTGACTGGTTGATCTCCAAATAGTCCCAATAGTTTCCCTTTTTATTTGTATGCATAGTTAAAGGAGGAAGGAGCGAGAAATATTTGGATTCTCTTACCTTATTTTTGTGAGCTTTCTTCTTTCATTTTCTTCATAATAGTCATTCTCATAGCTTAGTCATGTTTCATGTTTCTTCTTGTTAATCCACATTACTTTTTGTTAGATTACTTTCTTGTCTCAAACTTTTATATCTTGATTTTTTGGTAACCTATACATACATGATGTATTCATGTTGTGTTGTCATCTTGTATCTACGTTGCGGTCCTAGACTTGCATTGGTGTCTAGGATAGTGAACTCAAGTTGGGTCTGTTGAAATAATGGGTGTTGCACACATTGCATAATATTGTTATATTTTATTATTATTTTTATTATGTAATGTTGTACCTAGATGGACGTGCAACATGTAAAGATTCCCATGGAATATTTTTGATGAGTTGTATTGTAACATTGTGAAAATATTTTATGTAATTATTTAATATTGGGGAAAAGAATTAAATGCCCAATATTAAATGTGGGGTCAGTGGGTTAGGTAGCACATGGTTTTAGCACATGGTTTATGTAATACCACTTAGTGGTTTTGTAAGACTTGTTACTATATAAACAGCCACAAAGGTAGTTGTTGTAGGAAAGAGAGTGATAAGGAGAAGACAAAAGGCAAGAGTCAAGCGGGACAAGGCTTGATAGGTTAGCCAAGGAAGCATTTGTGAAGGTTGAAAGCATGGCATGGGATGTGTGGATTCATCCTTGTTCACATAGTTTGCTCGGTTGTGGCTATGGCCATGAAAGCTTCCATGGTTGTATGGCAATGGTATTTTTTGCTGAATAATACATGGTGATGGATGCTTTTGGAGGCTGGGTTTTTCCCTCAATAAGGGTTTCCCAGGGTATATATTGTGTCACATTTTGTGGGTATGTTGTCTATTCTCTTGCATGTGGATTTTAATTCCGTGTTTATTTCAAATCTATTATGGGTTATGTGGAAACGGTTATATTCTTTATTGCCAAGTTTTCTTACAGGGTCATAGGTCTTGACAATTTTCTTTTTTTGCTTTCATTAGTTAAAATATGTTATCTATTAGTATAGTCAATTTTTTCCTTTTTCTTTTTCTTATCAAGCTATTTTAGATTTTTTTTCTTGCATTCCATTTAAATTTTAAGTTCTCACTTAATTAGTCTTCTTGATCACACTAGCTCACCAAAGTGCTAGTTTGAGGTGGCACAAGGGTCAATTTGTCCCTTAAAATTTTATCAATTTTGAGTGTGGTTAATCCCCTTCTCCATATTTTGATGAGCATAACATGAAGTTAGGTCTTTCACATCAAGTGATAGACCATTTGTCTACATGGTGACCATCACCCCCATCTCATAATCCAATTAGAGGATGTGTAATACATAGATGCCATTTACCCCTTTAGATGCATTATAGCAAAGAACCCTTCTCCTTTGTATATCCCAACAATGGGAACATTGTAATGGGTGTAATGGTTGATCATGCATGCAAAGTAAATGTCATAATTGATGAGGTATTCTTCATGAATGGGCCGCTTTGAACTTTTGGATGATAGTGGTAATTTCTTTAGTTCCTAGCAAGTCTAAGGACTCATACTTAGCACACACCATTTTTTGATAATTGCTAATCTTTATTTTGGTTTCTGCAAAGTCTTCCATCTTGGAGTCCAACTTAGTTAATGGCTCCTTAGTTTTGAATATTCTTCTAAAATCATCTTTAGAGGACACTGTCTCGAACAATGCTCTGAATTATTGTACCATTGCTTCAACTAAGTGTACCTGTGTTCTTGAGTTGTCTTAAAAAATCTCCAAGCTAGCGACACTATAGTACTTATCTGCCTCCAAAAACTGCTCTTGAGCCTTATTCTTCATATCTTGGATCTCTTCATCTAATACAATCATAACTTCCTTTCCTTTCGACACCTTCTCGATCTAGTCATCAATTTTATTTTTCTCATCTGCCATATATACACCTACAAGGATCTAATACCTTCGACCCTTAATGGTTTTTGTGCTTCCAGGTCATTGGTCCAAGTACTTACTTCATCCATCAACCCAAAATCTTGGTCTACCATTGTGACCAACTTGTTAGTGTTCTTTTAAATGCTATGCAAAAGGTTCAAATTACATTCAATTATATTGACACCTCTATTCTCAAAACTATGATGCCACCTTTGGCATGCTTCCAAAAATGAATCCCCTTGTCCTATGGTCAAAGCTTGTTTGTCAAGGGTAGGCGCTAGGGTGAGCTCAGGATTGTTAGGGTCTATGAACTGACTACCTCCTTTACATATTCATGAAACAAATCATTCTACTTTCTCAACTTCAAAATCTTGGCCTCATCTTTATCTATGTGCTGAAACACCTGTTTAAGGCCTGTCATTGTCAAAACTTTGGATGTGTCAGGGGTGGCCTTTTCGAGTACTATCTCTTGCATTTGGTAGTCCTTAGGGGAGATGTCTTCAATGTGCTCGTGGAGGAGGAATAGTTATATGTGTTATTAGATCATTTCTTTGACTCCTCATGACAAAGGCAAGATGCTTTGGATCATCTAGAATAGGTGCTGGTGTTTGCATTGCCTTTTTTAATACCTCCAACCCCTCGGCCTTTGTGTACTCCACATATCTTCTCTGATGAGTCAACACTTCTCACTTTAGCCATGTCAGAGTAGTGCCCATACACTACTATAATTGGGCTCCAATTGTGACAATGTCGAAATTGGCCCTCGTCGGAGGAGCGTCAGACTTTTTCTGTCGCAAATTGTGATGGCGTGGGCTCCCGTTGCAATTGTGACAAAGCAATCCCAATTTTGAAAAAAGTAAGGTGAAGAGTTCCTCTTCACATCGTCGGAGGTTTGACGATGTACTATCGCAACTACAACGACCTACAGTTTCAGCTGACCATCGCAGGTCCAACGACATTGCTGCAGGCTTGACAGGCATCCGACCTAAGGGGCATCACAACGGCGACGAGTGTGCAATGACAACGTTGTTGGAGTGACGCCCAACCATTGTTGGTTGCCGTCGTAGGGGGGAAAATAATTCTGTTGGAGCGACGACTGCCCATTGGATAAGTCATCACAATTGTGACGGATTGCTGCATTATAAAAAAATAAAATAATTATTTGCAAAGCTTTGCACAGATTATTTGTCATGCAATCATATAAGGTTAATGTTGAGCTTCACTTGGTTTCGAGAATGGTTTAATATTCTCTACTAAGCAAGGCCAACCATGTGAATGTGGAAGCTCATTTGGCCCCACCGCCCCAACATCTAAATTCCCCGTGACCATCTAAAATCTTTAACAAAAGGATCAATCTTTAAAGTACTTGGAATGTCCTCATCGCCTCCTGCTACTCTCAGGGGAAGTCCATCTTCATTGGTCACAAGCAATTTATCACAATTCTTTATTGATTCATGTACATCAGGTACATTCATGAATGTCTTCATTGCCTCTTGCATAAAATGAATCCAATATTACAAAATGCCCCTTAAGAAATAATAGTTCAAGTGAAATAAACACATGAAAAATGTGAGAGAAAAAGAGGAATATACTTACCAAAAGACATTGTCGTCACATCTGTGGCCATGCTATGTGTTGAGTGAGTTTGATTTTTTGTTGTTGTGCCAACATCTCTTTGTTTATATACATACATACATAGACAGACACGTGTGTGCATGTATGAATATATACATATGTATATATACATACATACATACATAGATCACAAGGGCACGACAACGAGATTCAGAGATCACAAGGGCATGACAACAAAATGTAGCGATCACAAGGGCACACACACACACAAACACAACATAAATATATACATACATATATGAGTAAAAGTACAAAGCTGTGTTGCCTTTCATGTTGACATATCAAAACAATTGAATTTGAGTATTTCTATCTAAAAATCAATTTTGTTCAAACTTATGATCTAGATAAATTCATTTTAGATAAATTATATATGGTCTTACACTTTTCCAATTGGAAATGTTTATTAAATGCATGTTTTATACTAGTTTATATCCAATTACTAAAGAAATAAAATTATTTAAAAAAAGTGGCATTTCAATAACTCTTACTATTTTTTAAGATGGTTTTTTAATAACATATAAACACCATTTTATAGAGCTAAGAGTCAAGAATAATCTCATGTATAGTTTATAGTGCTTTAATTAGATATAGTATATTGTAATTAAATTTTTTTAAAAGCACGTATTTTAATACTAAAAAAAAGTCGAGTTTGAGAAAGAAAAAAATATTAAATCATATCAAAAAAATTTAAAAATTACATGAAGTTCTAGAGGAGAGAGTCCTCTTCTAGAATGTATAATTTTTCTCCTAAGTTAGAATAAATTTGTTTTCAAAAATGTGGTGGGAGATGAAAACTATCGATTTGAGGTGAGTTGAAATTTGAATCCTTATAAAAGAGAAAATATAGGTCTAAAGCTGATTTTTATTTTTGATTGTTCTAGCTATATATGTTATCTATAACATATTCTGAGATGAAAGGGAAATAAATTCATTTCCATATAGTTTTGTGATGGGAACTAGAGCCCTAATTTTTACTGTGTTTCAACAACTAAAAAATTATCTACAAAAATTAGGAACATATATCAATTCTTATTCCAAATAATTATTAAAAATTATAATCTTAAAATTCATCCATTTCTACACATTTAGTTAGTTTACTTCATTTTCAAATTCAAAATAATAATATCAATTTTATATCATTGAAGGTGAACAATTATACTTTTTTTTAGCCTTTTCTTTTATGAAAGGGTGACACATGTTTGTGCTTTTACCCATATACATGTATGTATGTATGTATATACATAGAGATCTTTTTGAAGGTGCTATGTGACTTACTCCAAGATCCTCCACAAATATAATGCAAACCAAGAAAAATGGGCATAGTTCGCAAGAAATTTTACAAAAACATATCATAGCAGATATTTTTAGAAAGAAACAAACCCCAACTTAGTTAAATGGGTCTAGTTTTTAATTAGCTGGGTTGATTACAAATTTCTGTAGAACTGTCATCATATTAGGTACAATAAAATAAATGAGATGCAGAGATCATAAGGGCACGACAACGAGATGTAGGGATCACAAGGGCACTACAACAAAATGCAACAATCACAAGGGCATGACAACGAAATCCTAGATCTCCACATGATACATACATACATACATATATAACATACATACATACATGCATACATACATACATACATATATATACACATGTATGTATGTATACAAAGATATATTTTTTAATGTGATTATAGCTTAGCACAACAAACAAATTGATCTAGCTGTATACATATTCTAGAATCCAAATAATTAAACTATAAAACTCACTCAACTCATGCTAAGTGACTTAGGTCAAAAATCCTACACAAAAATAATGCAGAGTTAATGGGCTATATATATATATAAACTCTGCCCATTTTTTTGGGTCCATACATACATACATACATACGTACATACATTTGCATCTTTTGCATGGTTTAGAGGCAATGTCATTGTCGTAGAGGCTTCTTCAAGGAAATGAGCCTCATGATTATGTCATTTACAGAAAACAAATGGGGAATGATTAATGTGGTGTCTTCTTTTCTTTTTTCTTTATTTTACGTAGTCCTTTATATGGCCTATAGTAATATACGTATTGCATCTGCATTTGTTTTGCCATTGCAACATCAACAGTAGATATTTGGGACCCTTGCAGGGAGAGTGTGCCAATACATGCATGGTTACATCCTTGGCTTCCATTGTTGGGCTAGTTATATGAAACCATTCATTATAAATTGGGGAATGCGCTTCATGCCTGACATTCAAGTGATGCATCTGCATATGCAATTTTATCACCTTCGAAAATTGTATTTGATCTTGCTAGCTGGGAACAACTGACTGTTCGTTTTATTGTACCTAATCTGATGACAGTTCTACAGGAATTTGTAATCAACTCAGCTAATCAACAATTAGACCCATTTAATTGGGTTATGACTTGTATAGATACGTATATTTAACTAGGTTATGACTTCTGCAAGGGAATGAGCCTCATGATTATGGCATTTATGCAGAAGCAAAACTTGTTTCTTACACTCCTTACACTCAACTCTTCATTGAAGTTATTCTTCTAATAGTGAGAATAGCTGCTACCAATTCTAGGGAGCCAAGGGACCCTGAACCTATGCTACATTTTCTGGAGACATGGGAGAAGTTACTACCGGCTTCAATACTTCATAACATTCTAGATCGTATAGTGATGCCCAAATTAACAACAATAATAGATACTTGGGATCCTCGTAGGTAGAGCGTGCCAATGCATGCATGGTTACATCCTTGGCTTCCATTGTTGGGCCAACGTATGGAGCCTTTATATCCAACAATTCATTATAAGTTGGGAAATGCGCTTCATGCATGACATTCAAGTGATGCATCTGCATATGCAATTTTATCACCTTGGAAAATTGTATTTGATCCTGCTAGTTGGGAACAACTGATTGTTCATTTTATTGTATCTAATTTGATGATAGTTCTACAAGAATTTGTAATCAACTCAGCTAATCAACAAGTAGACCAATTTAACTGGGTTATGGTTTGGGCATATGTTATTCCCATTTATCATATGGTTTCAGTATTTGAGGCAAATTTTTTTCCAAAGTGGCAGCAGATTCTGTAAAACAACAAGTGCTTGCACAATCTGGAGATAGATGGGTGATTGCATCATTGGAGCAGCTAGTTGAGATGCACTATGATCAAACTGGAGGAAATCAACGATAAACCAAACATATAATGAAGAGAAAACTTGAAAACTTGAATGCTGATGAAAGTTATCGAGGATCAAACACCTATGCTAGAGTTACAACACAATGTGAAGTTGATTTTAGATATGGTAGAGGTAGGCATTCAAAACTTTGATTAGAATTTAAGGCACAAGAGAGAGTCTGTGGCAATATATCCAGGAAAGTGTTGTGGTAGGTACTCTGACATTGGAGTCACTTGCAAGTGTCTTTGAGAATTTATAGTCCAAATATCGGGAGGACTACAAATTGCGCAATTTGTCATGTATTACATCTGCATTTAGAGGAATAACATATTGTTTCTCATCTTTGTCTCATTGTTGGACACAAAGTGTGCTTGAAATAACAAAGTTTAATCATCTGCCATTAGTGGACATATATATTCCTCTCACTGAATACTATAAAGCACATGAAAAAAAGCTTCTCATTACTTTTAGTGCATTTCTATCCACTTGCTGGTCGGTTGAAGAAGGGCGAATCTCATGGTAGAACACAAGTTGATTGCAATGATGGATGGGTACGTATATAGAATTAATGTAGTAAGCTCTCCAAGATTTGTATTGTACGAGGTTGATTTTGGATGGGGAAAGCCATCGGATGTGCAGATCACAACAATGAATGAAATTGGATTTAAGTTTTTGTCACATGGAAAGGATGGAGGAAAAAGCATTTTGGTCTCCACTTACCTTCCTCAACACTAGATGCAAGTCTTACATAATCTTCTCTCTATTTAACTACAATGACTTGCAATATTCCCTTGTAAGATGCAAAATGTGGGCAATGACTAGTAATAATTAAAGTTATTACTAGAGGCAGTCTGCAGAAACAATACCAAAATATCTATATTTAAGTCTACAGATGATTTCCAGGAGCAATCCAACATATATGAAAGTCAGACCCACAATGAGACCACAAAAACAAAATCTACAAGATAATTTACAACATACCCATCAAATCATAAAATGAAATCTCTATCTAATTCACTGTACCAAAAGATTTATAATTTACATATGAAGCATTTCAACTTGTATGAACCTCATCTCCATTGTTAGATCATTAGGAACTTCTAATCCTTTCATAACCGACACACATATGCACCAATTAAAGTTGCAATTAAGAAACTCATCTCCATTAGCAGATCATAAACATGAAATCCCTTTACAACCCACACTACCAAAAGCTCTTTTGAACCTACAAATTAAATACAACGTACCCACCAACTCAAAATCAGTTCCACAGTTATAAAGAGATTTCTGTTTATAACCCACAACACCAAATGATAATCCTTTTGAGTCCACATGCAACTTATAGAAAACCCTAATTGAGTTAAATGTGGGATGTGTTTTAGTGTAAGCATACTTCCATTTTATAAACATATAACTGTACCCATAAGTTTCATCACCTAATACAAAATGTGATGGATTCTTATAATAAAATTATTAAAGAAATGAATGATAACAAACAAAATTCACCTTGAGAAACTTGTATATGCTCTTGGAAAACATGTCATCGAAAATGTTCATGACCTTTTTTGCTTCTACATGTTTTTGCATGGATCCTTCACACACCTAGTGCTCACAAATGTCTACTTAAAAATGTTTTATTATTTGGATTCTAGAATATGTATGCAACTGGATCAATTTTTCTGTTGTGCCAAGATCTCTCTGTACACACACACACACACACACACACACACACACACACACACACACACACACACACACACTCTCAGGGGAAGTCCATCTTCATTGCTCGCGAGCAATATTACAAAATCCCCCCTAAGAAATAATAATTCAAGTGAAATAAACATTTGAAAAATGAGAGAGAAAAAGAGGAATCTACTTACCAATAGGCGTTACCATTGCATCTATATCCATGCTACCTATTGAGTGAATTTTATTCTTTTTCTGTTATGCCAAGGTCTCTCTGTTTATATACCTACATACATACATATACACACATATATACATATGTGTATATATGTATATACATACATACATATATAGAGATCACAAGGGCACAACAACGAGATGCAGAGATCATAAGGGCACAACAACGAAATCCTAGATCTCCATTGATCTCCACAATCCATAAGATCTCTCTCTCTCTCTCTCTATATATATATATATATACATACATACATACATACATACATACATACATACATACATAGACACATATATGTACATACATATACATATACATATACATACATATACATACATACATACATATATACATACATACATCTACATATGTAATTTTATCACCTTGGAAAATTGTATTTGATCCTGCTAGTTGGGAACAACTGATTGTTTATTTTATTGTACCTAATATGATGATAGTTCTGCAAGAATTTGTAATCAACCTAGCCAATCAAAAACTAGACCAATTTAATTAGGTTATTACTTGTTTCTTCCTAAAAATATCTACTATGATATTTTTTTTCTAAAATTTCTTGCGAACTCTACCCATTTTTCTTGGTGTGCATTATTTTTGTGCAAGATCTTGAGTTGTCACTTAGCACGAGTTGAGTGAGTTTTATTGTTTAATTATTTGGATTCTGGAATATGCATGTAGTTGGATCAATTTTTTTGTTGTGGCTAATATGTAATAAGAACCTTAAAAAAGATCTCTATGTATATATAAAAACTAAAAATTATGCAATTTTTCATGTATTGCATTTTCATTTGCTTTTCCATTTCTTATAAGAGTGTTTCAAGGTTGGGAATGTGCTTCATGCATGGCATTCAAGTGATGCATCTGCATATTCAATTTTATAACTTTGGAAAATTGTATTTGATCCTGCTAGCTGAGAACAATTGATTGTGCATTTTATCATACCTAATTTGATGACAATTCTATAGGAATTTGTAATCAACCTAGCTAACCAACAACTTGACCAATTTAACTGGGTTATGGCTTGGGCATGTGCTATTCCCATTTATCATATGGTTTCCATGTTGGAGGCAACATTTTTTCAAAGTTGCAACATGTTATTGTTGGTGTAAATAAGTATTTACTATTTACACTTACTTAATTTTGCTTAGGTTAATGCATATTTTTATTATTTATTAATTAGTCACCTAGGAGTATGCGTACTCTTGTGAGTTGTCATGTTGACAACACAGGAGTTCGCGCCTCTTTTATGCACATGGTGTCTACAACACAAGAGTTAGCACACTAATTAATCACATGGTGTCTACAACATCTCTACTTGAGATACACCTTGTCATTCTTATCCACTCATCTAGAATGATGGATAAGACGTGTGCTTAGTTGTCATGCTTATCTTATCTCCTGGCTCTTTCTAGAGACATTCTAAGTACTTCTTGAGAGGCCTTTATATATAGGCACTCCTAGTGTGTTTGTATATACAATACAAAGTGATGTATGAGGACATGCTTTGATTATTGATCATACTCTTTTTGGTCTACAGTTGTGCTTGTGTTTGAGTTCTTCGATCTTGGGTGAATTTTTCCTTAAAGAAAATTCTTACATGGTATCAGAGCCCTTGGAGAATCTCTCTTCACAAAGCCATTCGAGACCATCTTGTTGCTTCTGCACCTTGGCTCGAATCCAGAGTATCGCAGTCATTGGGAGCATCTAGAGCTAGATCTGACCTCGCCATTGCATCCGAAACACTAATTCAGTGAAAATCGGCTATAAATTTGGCTACCCTAGCCCAAAGTCGATTGTGAGGCAATTTTTTTTGCAAATTGGCACCTAGAGGGCCCAATTTGCAAGTTCGGGTATGATTTTTTAGATTTGCAATTTCATTCAATTTAGATCTATAATTTTATAATTCTTTGCATTATTTTTTGATTTGTGGGTATTTTCAAATTTTTTTTTTGCCCAGTCGAGCTAGCAGAGAATTTTTTTTTGTAGAATCGGGCAGTCACACCCTGGCTCTACAACATGGAATATTCTATTTGCTCCAGAGAATATCCTCTTCATATTGATCACACTCTTTTTTTGGTCTATAGTTGTGCTTGTGTTCGATTTCTACGATCTTGGGTGAATCTTGCCCTAAGGAAAATTCTTATAGTTATGTATCATTGGCTTTGTTCAAGTCCTGATTTTAATGAAGTAACAAAGTGGTTTTTTGGGTGGAAAGGACTGTATAATGAAGAGGAAACTTGAAAACTTGAATGTTGAAATGATGAAATGAAATTTATCGAGGATCAAACACCTATGCCATAATTACAACACAATTGGAAGTTGATTTTAGATATAAAAAAGAAAAAGAAAACACGACATAAATTAGTCCCCATCTGTTTTGATTGTGGAGAGCTGCGTCATGAAAGATGATGGAAAGCTCTGAATGTTTTCGTGCCCTTGTCAATGGTGTATTTCATTGCCGTGATCTCTGCATTTTGTTGCCGTGCCCTTAGATCAGTGGAGATCTATGATTTTGTTGTCATGCTGTTGTAATCACTGCATTTCATTGTCATGCCCTTGTGATCTCTGTGCCCTTGCTCTGCAATTTCATTTTCGTGCCGTACCCTTGTGATCTTTGTGCCTTTTTCACTACAACATTTGGGGTCAAATTGTGACGGTAATTTGCGACGATGGTGTATCTAGGCCCAAGCGATTTTCTTCAAGGGGAGAAGAGGTACCTATGTAAATGTTCTTTTCTTTTCCTTCTAAACATGTATCTCTTTATATTTCCCCCAGCAGGTGAGTTGAAAAGCTTCTCTTTATGTATATGTATGTGTATATATACACACACACACATATGTGTGTGTCTATGTATGCATGTCTGTATATATAGAGAAGCTTCTCTTTATGTATGTGTATGTGTATACATAGACACACACATATGTGTGTGTCTATGTAAGAATGTATGCATGTATATATACATAGATCTCTCTATTTATATACATACATACATACATAGACACACACATATGTGTGTGTATGTATATATACACATAAATACATATACAAAGATCACTAGGGCACGACAACGAGATGAAAAGATACATATATACATACATACATACATCTGCATATGCAATTTTATCACCTTGGAAAACTATATTTGAACTTTACTCAATCACCAAGAGATAATATAATCTGTAAGTACATATTTCTGCATACTTAGTTTGGTGTGAATAATTTTGATTGAATTCATCTGTGGAGAGTGAGTCTACTCATGATGATAATGACTCCCATGTATTGGGTCTTTAGAGGAGAGAGACTTACATAAGATTAGATTTTGTTTATGGATATGAGATGATTCTCTTTTGATGCCAATATATCCTCCTTCGTATTGAATTTATATATCATCAAATTGCTAGATAGAAATCACTGGACTTGGTCTTCTGAAATGGTATGGGCTACTTGGAATTGTCAAACTTGAAAACCATTGAACTGTACATTCAAATTGATTAACCGATACTTTGAATCACTAGTTTCATGTTAAGAACTTTTGGTCTTTGAAATGTGAACTTTGATTTTGATTTGTGGTCCATAAACTATTATGAACCAAAATACACCTAAATGTTCTTGGAGACATTTGAAAGCAATTGCACAAATTGATATGAACCATTCGATCTAAATTACCGAGTCTTTGAATCTCAGTACTTTGATCCAAGCCAAAAACCTTTTGAACATTGAAACCATTAAACTACCTAGGACACTGAACTTATTGAACATATGAACCTCCTTGAACCAATGGAACCATTTTGAAATAGGTTCAATGAGATTCAAAACCCAAGAGGGACTAAGATATAAACCTCAAACAAGGGCTACATGCTATGGTGGGGTAGGAGGAAGATAGTTGTGTGAATGGATGATATGGCAAGTTGTAGAAAATCAAGGAGTCAGTTGCAAGTAGTTCATTAATGTGTCTATGTATGTATGTTTGTATATATAGAGAAGCTTCTCTTTATGTATGTGTATGTGTATACATACACATACACATATGTGTGTGTCTATGTAAGAATGTATGCATGTATATATACATAGATCTCTCTATTTATATACATACATATATACATAGACACACACATATGTGTGTGTATGTATATATACACATATACACATATACAAAGATCACTAGGGCATGACAACGAGATGCAGAGATACATACATACATACATGCATACATTTGCATATGCAATTTTATCACCTTGGAAAAATATATTTGATATTTACTCAATCACCAAGAGATAATATAATCTGTAAGTACAGATTTCTGCATACTTAGTTTGGTGTGAATAATTTTGATTGAATGCAAGAATAATTGCTTGTGTGAATTCAAGACATGAATGATTAATTTAATTAGTAGAAGTACTATGCAAGTGTGTATGTATGCATGTAAAGTAGTTCACATATTGAACTAATATACGTACATACATGCACATATGCATACAATCATCATAATCAATTATCCTTGAATCTAGCTAAAGCTATTATGTATGAACAAGAGATACATGTTTAGAAGAAAAAAATAAGAAAATTTACATAGATACCTCTTTCCCCCTTGAAGAAAATTGTAGATCAAGGGCATGAAGATCACAAGGGCACAACATGACACCAAAATGCAATGATCAGAAGGGAATGACAACAATCCTATATCTCCACTAATCTCCAACCTTGTTCGGAGCTCTCCACCCTCTTTCACATGCAAATCTCCACAATCAATCAAAAAAAATGAGGAATGATAAATGTCATGTTTTCTTTTCTTTTTTTATTTATAATCCATAATCCATAATCCACAAGATTTCTTTGTATATATACATACATGCATATATGCATATATATACATACATATATACACATACATACATATATACATACATACATGAAAACAACAATGCACTTTCTAAGAGTTTACAATTGCTCAACAAAATTAATGTTTTAAAAGATAATGCACCTTAAGAACTGTTAGCTCAGAAGCAAGAACATGGTGTTGAAACAGTACAAAAAGTGCTTGACTTAACAAGAGGTAGATATTCAAAAGTTTGATAATCAAAATTTAAGGAAGGAGAGCGAAGGAGAAGGAGCGACTTTAGAAAGAGGAGGAGAAGGAGTGGCTTTAGAAAGAGATTGTTCATATATATACATACATACATACATATATACATACATACATACATGAAAACAACAATGCATTTTCTAAGAATTTACAATTGTTCAACAAAATTAATGTTTTACAAGATAATGCACCTTAAGAACTGTTAGCACATAAACAAGAACATGGTGTTCAAATAGTACAGAAAGTGCTTGACTTAACGAGAGGTAGATATTCAAAAGTTTGATAATCAAAATTTAAGGAAGGAGAGCAAAGGAGAAGGAGCGGCTTTAGAAAGAGAAGGAGAAGGAGTGGCTTTAGAAAGAGACTACACGACATAAACAATAGCTAGACAATATAGAGAATATTATGGGAACCAGTGGATAGAATCCAGGAAAGTGTTACAGTAGGTAATATGACATTGCAAACACCAGTCAAATTGGTCTAGTTGCTGATTAATTGGGTTGATTACTTCATTACTATATGATCCAATGGTAATGTTAGTTATTATTTTGAGATACATGAAAACATTATTATTATTCATTATTATATATACATACATGAAAAAAACAATGCACTTTCTAAGAGTTTACAATTGTTCTACAAAATTAATGTTTTACAAGAAAATGTACATGAAGAACTATTAGTCTAAAAGAAAGAACATGGTGTTCAAACAATACATAAAGTGTTTGACACGAGAGGTTTGCAAGTGAGGGTGTTGACCTAATCTGATGACAGTTCAACAGGAATTTGTAATCAACCCAACTTATCAACAACTAGACCCCATTTAACTGGGTTATGGCTAGTTTCTTTCTAAAAATATCTACTATGATATATTTTTGTAAAATTTCTTGCAAACTCTTCCCATTTTTCTTGGTCTCCATTATTTTTTCGGAGGATCTTGAGGTAAGTCACTTAGCATGGGTTGAGTGAGTTTTATTGTTTTATTATTTGGATTCTGAAATATGTATGTAGCTAGATGATTTTTTCTGTTGTGCTAAGATGTAATAAGCACCTTAAAAAATACCTCTAAATATACATGTTTAGAAGGAAATACAAAGAGATACTTGTTTAGAAGGAAAAAAAACCAAAATTTACATAGCTCCCTTGAAGAAAATCACAGAGCTAGAGCATGACAATGAAATTGCAGAGCAAGGGAATGACATGACACCAAAATTGTAGAGCAAGGGCATGGAGATCACAAGGGCATGACATGGAAACAAAATCGTAGAGCAAGGGCATGAAAATGAAATCATAGAGCAAGGGCACAACAACAAAATATAGAGATCACAAGGGCACGACAACCAAATCATAGAGCAAGGGCACGACAACAAAATGTAGGGATAAACAAAAAAGAAATCATAGAGCAAGGGCACGACAACAAAATGTAGGGATACACAACAAAGAAAACATAGAGCAAGGGCACAACAATGAATTGCAGAGATTACAACAATGAAATGCACCAATGATAAGGACACGATAATGTTCAGATCTCTCCACCCTCTTTCGTGCACAACTATCCACAATCAAAACAAATGGGGAATGATTTATGTCATTTATTTATTTATTTTTGTTTATGCTCGCGTGGGCATTGAAATTATGACGCAGATGTAGGTATTATGATGGCATCGGGGATAATTGAAAAAAAAACATAAAAAATCACCACAAATTACACTGCCATCGCAATTTGACCCCAAATGTACTAGTCATAGGAGACATATATTGACCTAAAGATGAGGTTGTCTCAGAAGCTTGCCTCTTACCCATGTCACTCCTTTCTAATATTTTATGTTCTAGACAGATCAACTAACAGGGTGGTCATTAGAGTCCTCAGAGGAGAGGTTTCAGATCCTTCTACTTGTGGTGTCAGCTCTCCAACACTATGTCCTTCCTTTGAAACCCCATGAATATGTAATTGTTGAAAGTCATCCCAACTAACCACTTGACTGTCTGATTGAATGGTGGGGGAATAGGGATGACTTCTTTCTCTGGTAGAGAAGGGGGTGAAGGTGGCTCCCCTGGTGGTAGTCCTACTAGTCCTTGAGGTTATAGTGGAGCAACTGATTCTAGTCTGCACCTAGGGATTCTCTCTCAGGTGTGTCCCTTATTACTTCACCTTCCAGAGGCGTCCTAGTGGGAATAAAGTCAAACTTTGAGATTTTAAAGACATCAAAGCCACCCCTTTCATAGATTTTGTCCACCCTTCCTAATCTATGGACTCCTCAAGTCGGATTGGCTGTTCTAGGATGGAAGGAGGTGTCTGAGTTACACTCCTTCGTCTTTCCTCTTTTGCCACCCTAGTCGACTGAGTCCTCTTATTGAGTGGGAGATATTCAATCTCATCCCCTTGCTCTTCCTCTTCTACCTCTTGTATAGTTTCCAAAATTTGAGGGGATGATGTACTCTTCTTCTTCTTTAGCTTCCCCCTTTTCTCCCCCACTATAATTGTCTCAATCCTAGCCCTTTTAGGCACTAAGGGAGAGGCTTCTGTTTGGGCTAGGGTTTCCATTGGTGGAGCCTAAGAATTTTCTTATTGAACTAGTGCTTCCTCACTAAGAGCCTCCTCTTACTGGTCTTCTTCTTCTAGCACCACCTTCTTTCTTTTCTTCCCCTTAGCCTTGTCACTGCAAAAGTAGGCCACTTCCCGCTCATGTTTGTAGACCATCTCTGGTTATACTGGGGACTTCTTGGTGTAGGGGCACCTTAAGAACAAGAACAAAAGGATGATAATATATCTTATATGAGATATTTAAATTTATTTGAGTAATTTTTAATGTATTTGAGTCCATTTTGTCAAGGTGTAAAGGCTAGACAAGCCATTTGTAATAAGTTATCAAAATTGTGCAAGGTCTTAATGTGGTCAATAAGGTCAAAATGTGTTTGTAAACCCAAGGAAGGGTAAAATATTGTAAATGGTGGTCAGTAGTCCATTATGACATATTTGTAAGGTCAACACAAAATTGTGAGATCAAAATTTTCAAAATGTAAAAGTTGCAATTTTAAAACTTTGCAAAAAGTGCAAAAAGGCTTAAAAGTATGTAATAGGTTGGATCAATGGGTGGTTGGGAAGTTATAAAATAAAAAAACCACAATAAAATCATTGTAATGGTCATTCCAAATCATTAATGAGAAGAAGGAGAAGATGAAAACACTCTGGATCTATTTTGGAGATTTTCTATATTGTTGTTTTGATTGGTTTTTAAGTCTTTGTTTTGTTTCCAGGACTTGTACGACCATGTACGACCTATAAACCATGTATAATCCATATATTTGGATAGTGGGATGAATAATATTCCTTCTCATTTTTTTTTGAGTAATTCCATGAAGTTTTGAAGAATTAATGAGCATTTTGGTGAAAGTGGTTGTTTGCAGATTTGGGATTCTATGCCTACAGTCAAATTGAAGCATTTGGTACAAACTCATTTGGAATCATCAAGACCTCTAAATAGACATTGGAAATATATATGAATTCAATTTCATTTCCATTTGGTTTGAGTCATTTTCATTCAGATTTGTGGAAGTCATACATATTTTAGTGAAAAATAGTTTTTACATACTTTAAATGGAGCTGTAGACAATGATTTGTTCTCACATAATGATTTATGAATTGAAATGATTAATGACTTACATATTCAGAAACTATATTCATAGAGAGTTACTATGAAATTGGTTTGGAATCATTTGAATTTCTCTTGAGAAAGTTATTGGATACCCTAGGTAGGTTTACAAGTTTGGAAATAGATCTTAGTACAGAGACCATAACTCGTAACTGTTTTATTTTATTGGGATCATATTTGGATATGCTTTAGTAAGATTAGTTTTGAACAAGTCCTTGAAAGGGTTTTGAAAGAAACGGTTATGAATACATGTTATGGATAATATACTCTCAAATAGAAGTCAAACCATGTGAATGGTGAAGTATTGATTAACTTGGGTAGAAATATATTTTGTTTTACCTCATGAGATGCCTCTAATTAATGGAATTATTTAATGGATGTTGAAGGGATCAACATGTATCCAATTTATTGGTTGATTTCTATGATGCTCTGCATCAGATTAGTATAAGAGATTGAAGATTTTGAGTGTGTGGGTAGAGCACCAAAGGAGGCAATCTACACCAAGACTTTGAAGATTTGGCTTTGATTTGTTGATGAGTTTTGGTTGTAGGTGCTCATCCATCTTGTTGCAAAAGGAAGGTGTTGTGTTGTTTTGTTGATAGAGGAAGTTCTATCAGGGCCATGGGAAGGTCCAAATGGATGCCAAAAGACTAGGGAAAAGAGGAAGGATGAGACTCCTAGGTGAGGCATATGGATAGTCATTTTTGGTGAGTTTGAAGCAACATGGTAAAGGTGGATCTTTGACTGATAAGGCACCACTAAGTTGCAACCATTAATGCTCCATTGAAAGGAGTATTTGAGAATATAATTTTGAGGACAATCTTATGTCCTTAAAGGAAAATATTATGGTGATAAAGTCATGAAGAGGCAAAGGCAAATGAAGGTAAAGATAAGATTTTTGGTCTAATCTTTTCTTGCAGGTTATTGATTCCATGTTCCAAGAGACTTGGAAACTTTTCAAGGTTGGGAGTATGGTGCAGCAACACCTTAACAATAAGAAAACAAGGAAAATAATATATCTTATATGAGATATGTAAATTAATTTGATTCATTTTTAATGTATTCAAGTCCATTTTGTCAAAAATGTAAAGGCTAGACAAACCATATGTAATAAGTTATTAAAATTGTGTAATGAGCTCTTAATGTGGTCAATAAGGTCAAAATGTGTTTGTAAACTCAATGAAGGGTAAAATATTGTAAATGGAGGTCAATCTTCCATTATGATATATTTGTAAGGTTAACAAAAGATTGTGAGATCAAAATGTAAAAGTTGCTTAAAAGTTACAATTTTAAAACTTTGCAAAAAGTGCAAAAAGAGTTAAAAGTATGTAACAAGTTGAATCAATAGGTGGTTGGGAAGTTATAAACCACCAAAACCACCATAAAATAATTTTAATGGTCATTCCAAATCATTAATGAGAAGACAAAGAAGAAGAAAACACTTTGGATCTATTTTGAAGATTTTATATATTGCTGCTATGATTGTTTTTCTAGTCTTTGTGTTGTTTCTGTTGGTGTAAATACGTATTTACTATTTACACTTACTTAAGTTTACTTAGGTTAATGCATTATTTTATTATTTTGCATTATTTAATCATTTTATTTTGTGAGACACTTAGGAGTTTGCACACCTTTTTGAGTTGTCATGTTGACAACACAGAAGTATGCAACTCTATTTTAGCACATGGTGTCTACAACATTGATTTGCATGTCATACCCTTCTAGGCTTATCCTCTCATCACCACACTTACTTCCGTGCTTAATGAAGGATAACCCATATTTGCTGGACATGTGCCTGGTTGTATGACTTATCATGTAGTTGATTCCGAGGCATTCTAGATGTATCTCAGAGGACTTTATATACAGGCACTCCTAGTGTACTGTGAGTATGGCATATTCAATGAATATATCATCATTCTGATCATACTCTTTCTTTCTGGTCTACAATTATGCTTGTTTTTGAGTTCTTAGTTCCTGGGTGAATTTTTTCCTTAGGCAAATTATTACAATTTCCAAGACTTGTATGGCCGTGTAAAACATAGAAACAATGTATAATATATATTTTTGGATAGTATGATGAATAATATTCCTTCTTTTTTTTGTTTGGAGTAATTCCATGAAGTTTTGAGCATTTTGGTGAAAGTGGTTATTTGCAGATTTAGAATCCTTTGCCTATAGTCAGATTGAAGCATTTGTTATGGACTCATTTGGAATCATTAGGAACTCTAAATAGATTCATTGGAAATATATGTGAATCCCCTTTCATTCCCATTTTTTGAGTCATTTTCGTTCAAATTTGTGGAAGTTATACATCTTTTAGTTAAAACTAGTTTTTAAATACTTTAAATGGATTTGTAGGCAATGCTTTGTGCTCACATAATGATTTATGCATTGAAAGAATTAATGAATTACACATTCATAAACTAGATTCATAGAAGGTTACTATGAAATTGGTTTGGAATCATTTGGATTTCTCTTGAGAAAGTTCTTGGATGTCCTAGGCAAGGTTACACATTTTGTTTTTGGTTTATAAAAGTGAAACTGGGTCTCGGTACATAGACCATAACTTGTAATTGATTTATTGTCAAGAAATGGTCAGGAATACAAGTTATGTATAATATACTCTCAAATAGAAGTTAGACCATGTGAATGGTGAAGTATTGATGAACTTGGGTTAAAATATATTTTGAGGGGTGAAGTATTAATCAACACGTATCCCATTTATTGGTTGGTTTCTATGATTCTTTGCATCACTCTTCTTGGCATGTCAGGATAGTGACTTTGGTCCCTTTACCTTTCTTGGGCCTAGCCTTTGCTTGTAGCATTGGCACATTTGGAACTAGCTCCAAGTGAAATGGCTTCTTCACTCGATCTTAGGTTAACTGAATGACATGCTTGGCCCTGTGCTGTATGTCATCATTTTCTTCTCAGCTAATCTCGAAATTCATTATCAGCCTCTCAAAGATTCAATCCCTATTATACAATGGGTCCAATACATCTTTAGTATCCTTGTTCGATATCTTCAAAGGGATGTTTGAGCTGAGGGATTTCTCCACCAGCTATAGACTCATCCTACAATAGTTCCTAATCTGAACATTATAGTCATCTATGAAATTCATTTAGTGATCTTTGATTAAGGAATCAGGTATGGATTTCTTTACCACAAGGTGTCACACCATCCCGATGTTATCAAAGTAGGGGTGAGCTACTAGGTAGTCATCCAATGGATATTGATCCCTCTCCAACTCATATGTGGAAATATCCTACTTTTGTTTGACCTCAAAATTTCTCATAATAATGGGCCATACCCATGTCTTATTATGCTTCTTTATCATAGGCCAAGGCCAACTGCCTAGCTATGTCTAGTAGTATCAACCTGTCAGACAGATAACAGGGAAGCTTCTTTAGACATAGTAGAGTCCTGACCACCCAAATGTATGTAAACATGTTGAACTGAATATAGTAAGCACCCACTTGTGCTACTCAGGAAACAACTTCTACAAAAAGTCTCTTTTGAAGGGGAGCTTATTTCATACCAACTGCGAATACACTATGTATGACCAGTTGAAGTTGAAAAATTGACTCCACAGCTCCCAAGAATCACCTACATGCAAACACCTATCACAAAAAGAGAGAAACAAAAGCTATGGAGGCTGGAATTCTCAGATCCATAGATGAGACATTCTTGATGAACAAAAAGAGAAATTGATATTATCAAAAGTGAATGAATAAATTACAATGAGATCAATCCTTATAAAAGGAGATCAAAACCCTAACAAGTAGCTAACCTAGGTTGCATGACAATAATTAATTATTATATGCCCAAAGTTTAGCTTAAGTGAACTAGAGATAATAAGTGACTTAAGTATCAAAGCAATATGATTTAATTAATAAAAAAAACAATTTATTACTCTAACACTCCCCCTTAAGATAAACTTAGGGAGTAGCTAAAAACCTAGAAACTACTACTGAAAGAAGAATTAGGTCCTGACAACAAGACCTGATGAGGTACCCAAGCACAACCAAATCTCTACAAAGAGGAGAAATAGAGAAAACCACATGGGAAAAACCCTACTCCAAAGAGATATGGAAATAATGCTGAAAGAACTAGTGAAGGAATAAAGAAGCCTCCAAACTAGGGAATTTTCTAGAAGATAGGAATAAAAGATGATCATGAATAACACCACTGAAGCATAAAGCTACAAACACTACCAAACTGCTGATATGAAGAACCTCCACTGTATAGAACATGACCAGGTAGAGAAGACTAAGTCTAAAGAGATGATCAATTAAAAATGAAAGGTATCTTCATGACCTCCAAAAATAGGAATGAAAGAATGTCTATATGGTAAATGATCCATCTCACCGAAATGCATAGGTATCCATCCACTACAATCGCCTAGAATACAGGATCAAATACTTAATACATAGCTCACTCCATCGAACCAAGAAAACAATAGAACCAACATAACCCCCCATAATGTTGAGAGGTAAGACATGAACACTGAAACTAAATGCAATATTTGCAAAAACAAGAATGAGGAACATCGAGAGTGCAAAAAGAAGTACAAACACCTATAATGGCAAGTGTCATTGACACATCATGAGGCTAATGTTGTGGAAGGAACACTCACTTCACAAAGGAAGATGGTGAATATGGCCAACATGAAACCCACCAAGACACTTTATAATGTAGTGCAAGTACAACAAAACACACAGATGTGCAACATCCCAAAATGCAATAGAGTGACACTTTATCTCAGTGCATTTGCAAATATACTACAAAAGGATGTCAACAAAGATTAAAAGAGACATAAGGATGATACAAGAGATAGTACAACCCATGAAAAATCATCTGAAGCAACAAAATTAACCTCCAGACCTGAAACAACTAAGATATCCACCAGAATGCAAAAAAATTGAATGGGATGTGCCTGGAGCAGGATCTCAAAAATAGAATGCCTCAAGATATGTCTCCAATAGTGCAAAATAGAATCTCTGACTTTGAATACATAAATTGGCAACCAAACAATATAAAAAATCCAAATAAACTGCACCATCACTATGGACTTGGAACCAACTTTTTGATGATATATCATTTTTGAAAAATGAAGTTTGGATGAGCAAGTTACAACCAAAAAACCACATGTAGGTCAAAAAAGCATTGGAAGAGTAAAACATTTTTTTACCACCTCAGGATCTGTGCCAAATGCATCAAAAAGTATTGCCACTAGCACCAGAAATTACCTCAAGAAGTGTACCAGTTCTATACTAAACTGTGTTGGTTTGTGTATAAAAAATCTTGATTCATGTGCAAATGATTTGATTTACGTACTAAAAAACTTGACTTGCGTGCGAAAAATATTGATTTGCATATTGAAAATCTCAATTTTTGTGACAAAAAATCTTGATTTGTATGCCAAAAAATCTCAATTTTCGTTCCAAAAAAAATCAAATCGTCACCTTGGGAAATGTGCCAAATCTTAGAGCAAATGTTTTTGCCTCAGATTCTAATTGTGTCCAAATTGGACAAATTTTATATGAAAATAGGGATTTTTGGGGTCTTTGAGCTCAACGGTGAGGTCAGTTTTTGCTCAAATTGCACCAAAAATTAGTGACCCCCAGATTCAATACAAAAATCCCCTAAAAAATGAAACCCTCTGAAAGAAAAAAACACAGATCTGAAGGCCAAGCCAAATCTCTCATAAAAAGAATAAGGGGATGAAGATGTGGTGCTCTAATACTATGTTGAAGTTGATGAAAGATCAACTCCACAAGTCCCAAGAATCACCTGCATGCAAACACCTATCATAGAAAGAGAGAAGCAAAAGCTATGGAGGCTGCAATTCCTAGATCTATAGATGAGACATTCTTGATGAACAAAAAGAGAAATTGATATTTTCAAAAGTGAATTAAATAAATCACAAAGAGACCAATCCTTATAAAAGGAGGTCAAAACCCTAACATGTAACTAACCTAGTTTGAATGATAATAATTAATAAAAGAATCAATTATTATATGCCCAAAGTTTAGCTTAAGTAAACTAGAGATAAAGTGACTTAATAATTAAATCAATATGATTTAATTAGTAAGAAAATACATTATTACTCTAACATAACCAAGCATTGGCATCTTGCATGCTCCCTATCTTTACCAACCCTAGGTAATCTATTGGCCTAGTTGTGAGGAGATACATGATATAGGAGGTCATGTAGACATGAGGGTCAGTCTTCACCAAACTGAGTTGCTCATCTAGATTGTTGTTGATGATGGTAGCCCATTCGATTGGCAATTCTCTTCTTTTGATGGTTTTAATGAAATGAACCATCCAAGCTTCAATATGACTGGTCATAGGGAGTCCCATGACTTTTCTTAGGAGTAGTATACTATAGTCAATGTCATATATCATGTACCCCCAAGTCATGTCGATCCTTTCAACTCTTCTATTAGCAAGGGGTTGGGAAATACGGTACTTCTCCTACACACTATCTTTTGGCTCTTGCTTATGCTCCCTATACCATCTTTTTGCTATGTCATATATAATCTTTTGGAACTGGTCTGCATGTGGTAGATGGAAGACCACCTCAATGTTATCAAGACATATCTCAAGAACCATTTCCCTTGTGACACTTCTTACGACCTTCTCCTCTAGCACATAGCGGTGGGTCAATGCCATAATCAATTATGAGGATTAGATAGATACGGGATGGAAAATTGTGTTTACTATCCCACTCAGGATGAGTAATGAAATTATCTCTAACATTTCCATTTTTTTGTTACACAATACTTTGAATGTGTTCCAATCAATGTGACCCATCTCTGTATCTCAGACCTTTGAGTGTTTGTCCACAAGCCATGATTTCTTTGGTGCACCTTGGAATTTGAAAGTGACAAGTTTGGGTGCTATCTTTTCTGCCATTGAGGATGATGATGATGTCATTTTAACATGCACAAAATACCCATGTCAGTATATTGATGTGAAAATCTTAAAAGACGCTAACTAGTATGACTCAATTGGCAAAAACTGACATGAAATTGGCCACAAAATTGGATAAAATAGAAAAATTTGGCTAACAGGGCTTGAAAAGTGCATATGTGCACAATGTGTGTATGGTGTGGGCTTCTTCCTTGTTCTTGCACTTTATATGCACATGTTGCACATGTAGCAAAGGTTGCGCATGTTGCACACATAGCGCACAAGCGTGACCTCTAGTGGGTGCAGACATTTTTAACAAGTTTGTGTGCATGCTACACACTATATGCACTCTAAGGGAGTGTAACTATGCAAGTGCACTAGTGTGCACTCAAGGTTTACATTTGACATGAGTTAAGGGCAAGCTAAAGGTTGTGGAGGCATAGATGTTTGATGGTGTGTAGGTACAGATCGAGGATCTTCAAAAAAGATAAGCGAGAAGGAGTAAGGGGGACCCTAGTATTTATAGGTAGGGGGACTATTAGGGTGCACATAGCACACCTCCAAAGGTGTACAAGTGTGCCCCTCTAGGGTTAGCCATATAAGCACACATTGCACACTCATTATAGGTGTGCATGTGCACACATTTATTTTCTTTAGCCAAATTTTAATCTTCTAGCTCTCTAATCTCATTCTAGAGTGACCGATTGGATGTCCTAGACTGACCTGGAGCTAGAGCGAGATCCTTTTCATCAAGGCACTTGACTAAGTGCCTTGTTCTTGAGGAAGGGATCCCTTACCTTACAAGAAAATAGGGGGTCCCCATTTTGTATTTCAAAATGGGGCATGTGTTGTGAATCCACAACAAGACCCAAGGTAGTTTCTATAATGTTTGGCATTATCCCTAAGTAAAAAAATTTCTAAGTGAAATTGGGTATCCCTTGGATAATCTTTATGATGGTTTTCCCTTAGTGGTCCACAAGTGTGTTAAATTCTCCCACAACTGTACCATGCATACAATTTAGAACACTTAGCATTGACACCTGGTATCTCATGAGGGATTCTTATCTAATCACTTTTGGCCTACTCTAGTAGGTCCCTTGGTCCCTCAAAAGATTTATCATTTATTTCTTATAACAAGTACAAATATTATATATATATATATATATATATTCCTGTGGCTCCGCCCACCCCTACGATTCAACATGTTTTATGTTTAATTCCCTCATCATTAGGGGATAAGGGAAGCTTGTATCTTTAAGGAATCTTTCACACATATTGAGGACTTCCTAACCTCTGGTGGTGTATTTTGTTTGTGTTTGTGCCTAGCACACACAAAAGAAAGGCATCGATATTGTTTAAGGCTCATCCTCCATTTGTGCTTCTAATGCTAGCAAACATTCCTCACCATGTTGTCTATAGTAAGAGTTTTGATTATGGTTTTAAGTTTTGAGTTTCAGCTATGGGTTTGGGGTTTGCAGTTTTAGGATTTGTGGTTAGTGTTCAAGGCTTAAGTTTGAAGATTACAATATTTGGGTTTCACATTTCAAGTTTAGGAGTTGGTTTGAGGTTAGGAATGAGGTTTTAGGGTTTTAGGTTTTCAAATTTAAGGTTTAGGGTTTAACATTTAAGGTTAATGGTTATGAGTCTAGGGTTCAAGTTTTAGAGTTTTTGGTTTTGAGTTTAGGGTTCATGGTTAATTGTTTTGGGTTTCAAGTTGTTTTGCGTTTTCAGGATTTGTCATTTATGGTTTTATGGTTTTGATTTTCGGGTTTGGGTTTTGGCATTTCAAGTTTCAAGATTTGGATTTTGGGATTTTAGGTTGGAGCTTTTGGGTTTTTTAGGTTTTAGGGTTTCAAGCCTTAGGGTTTAGGATTTATGGATTTTAGAGTTTAGGTATGTAATTTCAAGATTTTGAGTTTAAGATTTAGGGTTTCAGGGTTAATTATTTGGGTTTTTGGTTTCACATTTGGGGTTTGGAATTTGGATTATTGAATTTTAGGTTTCTAGTTTGGGGTTTGGAGTTTGTGATTATAGTGTGGATTTTAGACTTTAGGATTCAATTTTGGGCTTTGTGGTTTTGGACTTGTAGTTTGGTGTTTATGAATTTGGGATTCAAGTTTCTAGGGTTTGGGTTTTAGGGTTTAGGTTTTGAGTTTATGGTTTTGATTTAGGATTTCAAGTTTAGAGTTTTGACTTTGGGGTTTTGAGTTTTAGGTTTTTGGTCTTAGGATTTTGTATTTAGGGTTCCAAGTTTAAGTTTTAAGGTTTAGAGTAGGGGGTTTGGAGTTTCAAGTTTGGGGTTTTACTTTTGAGTTCATGATTTAGGTTCAAGGTTTGGAGATTGGGGTTTGTTGGACTTCCAAGATCATTACAAATGTAATAGCATTTCCATTTGTTGGTGTAAATACGTATTTACTATTTACACTTACTTAAGTTTACTTAGGTTAATGCATTATTTTATTATTTTGAATTATTTTATTATTTTATTTTGTGAGGCACTTAGGAGTTTGCACACTTTTTTGAGTTCTCATGTTGCCAACACAGAAGTACACAACTCTATTTCAACACATGGTGTCTACAACACTGGAGTTTGTATCATTCACCGAGTTTTCATGTAGACAACATAGTTATTCACACTCCCTTTTTAGCACATGTTGTCTACAACACTGATTTGCATGTTACACCCTTGTAGGCTTATCTTCTCATCATCGCACTTACTTTTGTGCTTAATGGAGGATAACCCATATCTGGTGGACATGTGCCTGGTTATATGACTTATCATGATGTCGATTTCGAGCATTCTAGATGTATCTTAGAGGCCTTTATATATAGGCACTCCTAGTGTATTTTTACATGACATATTGAATAAATATATCGTCGTTATGATCATACTCTCTTTTTGGTCTACAATTGTGCTTGTGTTTGAGTTCTTAGTTCCTAGATGAATTAAGTTCTTACATGGTATCAAAGCTTGAAGATTTTCTCATCACATAGCCATTCGAGACCATTGTTGCTTCAGCACCTCAGCCTGAATCCAGAGTACTACAGAAATTGGGAGTGTCTAGAGCCAAATATAACTTTGCCATTGCGTCTAGAATGCTAATTTGGTGAAGATTGACTATAAATTCAGCTACCTTGGCCCAAAGTAGACCGCGAGGATTTTTTTTTTTCAAATTGGCACCTGAAGTCCCCGATTTGCAATTCGGGTATGGTCATTTGTAGATCTCATTAATTATTTTTGGATCTGTAATTTATTTATTTCTCTGTATTATTTTTTGGAACTATTTTTTAGAATTTTTTTTGTCCTTCAAGTAGCCAACAGAGAAATTTTTGTTTGCAAAATTGACCTATCAGATCCCGACCCTGCAACTTTGATCAAAACATATAGTCAAAGGTCTACCTAATATCAACATTTCTAAGGGGGGATGTTCATCATGTTCAATGGATATGCATCTCAAGGAGAAGTATGATAAAGGCAAGTCTTCACGAGTACCAGTTGTTCTCTAGTTGGTTCACATGGTTTTAGCAGGTCCTTTTGCAATGACTTTAGTCAGCCAAGGCCACTACATCCTTACTTTTGCTGATGAATTTTCATGATTTACTTGGGTCTACTTCCTTCATCACAAGAATGAAGTGGTTCATAAGCTTCAAGCCTTCAAGAATCACGTTGAACACAAATCCAGGAAAGCCATCAAGGTACTATGGGTGGACAATGAGAACATATATGTAGATAGAAGACTTAGGAACTTTTTCAAACTTTAGGGGATTGATCTTTAGAATCTACCAGCATCCAATCTACACAAGATAGATGTTGCAACATTGAGGATTAGGACTCTCAAAACCATGGCAAGTTGCATGATAAAAGCCAAGTCTCTTGATCTTAGACTTGAAGTCGAAGCCATTAGCAATGCCACTCACATACTTAACAAGTCTCCTCATGTTGCCTTAGATGGGAAGACTCCTTTAGAGGCATGGTGCGTAAGAAAACTAGTTGTGAGTCATTTCAGAGTCTTTGGTTGTCCAACATGGGCAAACCTATCTTCTAGGGGTTGTAAGGCACCAGCACCTAGGCCTTGTACTTTCATAAGATATGAAGACAATGCTAAAGCTTATAGACTTATGGATCCAGAGACTCATGAGATTTTTGTGGAGAAGGATGTTCACTTTTAAGAAATTCACCCAACTTATCCTCTAATCATCTCCACACATCATACATAGTGGAAACTGATAGTGGCACCAACAATAGTGCTTCAACAGCTTCAGACACGTGGTGTTCTATTGACAGTTGCAGTGAGAGGTCACATCATCAGTCTAGCACAACATGGTACATCTTGTCTTCCAGTTCCAACTTCAGTTGATGACTACATGGTAGACATTGTAGGTTTGTTTGTGGAGTCACACACCACAGTTGTTGCGAGAGCTCACTCTGACCCTCATGTCCATTCTCTGCATGATCAATCTTTACAGGTTGGCATGATTGTGGATCCTTATGAACATCAATTGTCGAAGGTCTCTTTGTTAGAAGATTAGACATATGGTTCATTGGAATAGGTTCAACAGACATCCTTGCCAGATCTGAATTCATTCTTTTTAGTACAGTTGGAAGGGGCAAACATCAGCATCAACATAGGGATACTTAAGCAGGTTTTAGGACCACCATACATCTTCACGATTGTACCTTTTCCTTTGTTTCTTCTAAAGGGGAGGAACGCCATCCAACATTCATAGACCAACTTCTTCCTTGGAGTGGCTTTCACTGATAAGCATTCTTCATTTTGGGGGGGAGACTACCTAGTCTCTCTTCCTCTTCTTTCTTATGGGGGGGACTTTTTCCTCTTATGAGGTTTAGTTCTTCTCATTCTTTCACTTTTTTATATACTGGATGTATGTCGTAATGGGGGGGTCTTGATTACTCCATCCATCCATGCATCTCTATTCATCTCTCTTTTTGGGGGAGGGTTTTTCCCATGAGGTTTTCCCTTTTTCTCCGCTTTATGAGAGATTGCATTTTCATTATGTACATGGGTACCTAACATGGCCTAGTAGTTGGGACCCATCTTGCATTTCATCTTAGTTTTCGTAAGCTTAAGGGCATTCCCCTAAGTTGCACTTAAGGGGGGGTGTTGGTGTAAATACGTATTTACTATTTACACTTACTTAAGTTTACTTAGGTTAATGCATTATTTTATTTTGTGAGACACTTAGGAGTTTGCGCACCTTTTTGAGTTCTCATGTTGACAACACAAAAGTACACAACTCCATTTCAGCACATGGTGTCTACAACACTGGAGTTTGCATCATTCACTGAGTTGTCATGTGGACAACACAGTTATTTGCACTCCCTTTTTAGCACATGTTGTCTACAACACTGATTTGTGTGTTACACCATTGTAGGCTTATCCTCTCATCATCGCACTTACTTTTGTGCTTAATGGAGGATAACCCATATCTGGTAGACATGTGCCTAGTTGTATGACTTATCATGATGTTGATTCTGAGGCATTCTAGATGTATCTTAGAGGGCTCTATATATAGGCACTTCTAGTGTATTTTTACATGGCATATTGAATGAATATATCATCATTCTGATCATACTCTCTTTTTTTGGTCTACAGTTGTGCTTGTGTTTGAGTTGTTAGTTCCTAGGTGAATTTTGCCCTAAGGTGAATTCTTACAGTATTTAGTATGTATGCTCCAAATGGAAACAACCTCTTATTTATAATGACAAAAGGATAAGAAGAGACATATCCCTTCATGGGATATGTTATTATAATAATTTCTCCCATATAATAAACTTATATCTCAAATGTAATTATATCTCCTATATAATTATACATAGCCATATTAGTTTTAGCCGACTGAAGCCACCAATTAAACATCAACACTCCCCCTTAGCTAGGGGGGATAAACACAAGACATTTATTACACCACTACAAATCTTTAGAAATAACACAAGGAAAACTTTGATAAGAAGATTTTCACTATTTTGTTATGACACTTGATATCATGATTATTGGCCTTTATAATATCAACATAAGATATTCACCAAATACTCCAAGTAATCATCTTCAGAATATCAACACTTGATATTCACCATGTGCTCAATAAGGTAATGGTGTGCAAAACACCAACATATGATATTTAAATATTTTGATATCACAATTGAGTATTGGTCTCCAAAATATCAACATATGATATTCACTAGATACTCTTTGAGTAATGGCCTCCAGAATGAGATGCAAGATATTCACCAAATACTGTGAGTAATAGCCTTCAAAACATCAAGTCATATGATATTGACCATGTAGTTTTTGTAATGGCCTTAAGAACATGCATAACACTAACCATATATTAAAAAAATGGTTATAAGGTATGTGCACACACATTCTCATAATGCTTACCATATAATCATTCACCATGCAAGGTATAATCTATCATGATCTGCATAAACATCATAAGATATCCATCATAATAGAAAATTAAGTTATTGTAAGATTGCCACCTTTCAATAACTTTTGCAAATACAAGTGACATCATTTAGAAGTCATCACTTCCTCATGATACACATAGGGGTAGGCCTATTAAAATGACATACTCACAAGATATGTTCATGAATCACAATCCTCTTGATTGCTACAATTTATTGATTGTTGGAGAATCCATCTCAACATGGTTTACTCCCTCTTAATCAATACAACCAAGATCACTAAAGTTGACAGAACCATATCTTATATTTGCTCCATCTCTTTTAGTAATTACAGAAATACCAATAAGAGATGGATAATAGATAATTCTTCGAAAGATATTTTCAATGATAGAAATACGATAACATAATACTTCATGATTATATTCATATTTATTATCTTTAACTCCATTGTTTTTTAGATCTATAAGAAAATATGATCTAAAACAATATTCTAATTATCTATTCCATGAGTCTATTATAATTTTAAAACGATATATTAATAATTATTTCTTACAAATTATATATTTCATATATGTGTGTGTACATCTCATTATAATGTGAATAAAACTTTGAATACTATATCACATAACTTACCTCAATACAATCGTGCAAGTACCACCTTAGTCACTATGAGATTTCTTGTCAACAAGTGGAAAGCACTTATGTGCCTTCCCTTTTATCTTATGATGAATGCCAATTAAATATTTGCAAATCTCCTTCCAATATATGAATGAATCGTATATTCCTCATTCTCGATTTCACTATCTGTATGTGTATGTATTTTCTGCCTTAAATCCTTATGTGAGGCCATGTCACCTTCAAGCATCTATATTTCTGAGTTCAAATCAACATATGAATAAACAAAAAATCTATAGTTTCTATCTATTCTCTTGTTTGTCTCGTCTCTAATAAGAAAGATAGAAATGTTAGAGCATTGGTAAATTATGCGATCTTCATGTATTGACAATCATGATGATAACAACTGTGATATTCCTCAGTAAAGCCAAAATAAATCTGCATTTTCTCTCCATTATTTGGTCCAATAAATGACATATAGTTGCAATCAATGCCATATCTCTAGAATTTCTAAGAGGTGAAAAGGTTCAATTTTGGATTTTTAGCCACCTATTATCCAGACATGTAAGAATATAATTTGTTCCACAAAATTGTAGCCCATTCCAATGTTTGTTTTGACTAGTGATTATCAAGAATCGATAATGGTGTTTCTTGTACAATTCTCGACGTTTTGTCCACATGGGTTCCCCTAGAAGTCTTCGATGTTAATTTGATGGGGCCAATCATGCTTGTTGTAGACCTTAATGGTTCATATGTCTCACATCACTCGATGGTATGCCAAGTATTCTTCTTGACATTTACTGCTCCTACTGCCTGGTCTTTTCCACATGGATATTTAATTCTACTTTTCTTCAGTTGATGGCATTGAAACACTGGAGCTCAAAGATATTACCCCACGTTGCAATGATGACATTGCATCCTCGGTGATTCAACATCACTTTTTAAACCAACAATGACGCCTGTCCTGCGACATTCCCCAAGTGACGCTTGGTAGACATCAGACAGAACATGGGTTAGGTCTACCCAATATCTCCAGCTTGGCAATGTCTATGAGCTGGAGCCACATTAGATACATATTCAATGAAATCCAACCTTGAAATTCCAATGCACGTAGACATTACAAACAATGATCCAATATTGCAATGTGATCAGAAATTGCTTCCCAAAAAAAAAGTGACATAGACCCTTCCCTCATTGAGTATTTGCAGAAATTGGCTCGACATCACAATTAAGCATAGACTTGGCTACATCTAGCCCACATGCATTGTTCTAGATATTTCAAGTCAGCAATCAGAAATTACCCCACATAGCTTGCTAATTCCAATGACATTGTTGGTCTACAATCCAAGCTCATTTGTTGGATTTCTAGGATCAATGCAAATGTAATAGCACTGTCATTGTATTTGGTACGTGTGTTCCAAATGGCAATGTCCTCTTGTTTATAATGAGAAAAGGATAACAAGAGACACGTCCCTTCATGGGATGTGTTTATTCATTGATTTGATAATTAATATAATAACAAAAACAATCATAGTTATTATATATAAACTTATACCTCAAATGTAATTATATCTCATATATAATTATATATCCATATTAGTTCTATATATATATATATATATATATATATATATATATATATATATATATATATATATATATATATGTTTGTGGATTTGATTGTGTTTTTATTTTTTATCATCAATGTTTTAGATCACACTTCACAATCCATTATCAAGATGAGAGAATGCAAAAATGAATAGTAAAATGTGTAGATCCAGCTTCAACAATAGGGAATAAAAAGAAAGTAAATAGGGAAGGTGAAAACGCAAAACGAAGAGAAGCAATATGAAAGAGGAAAAATAAAAAGAAACCAAAGATAATTAAAAAAATTTAAAGAGCTAGTCAACTAGAGTAGATGGCAATAAAAAGTGAAATAAATATAAACACTACATAAATACAAATAAACTGACCCACATTAATAAAACAAACCAAAAAAAAAAATAAAAACTAAATAAAAAATGAAAATGAAAAGGACTATTATATATACATACATGTATATATAAATATAAATATATTTTATATATGTATACATATACATATACATATACATGTACATGTACATGTACATATACATATACATATACATATATCTATATATACATATACATATTCACACACACACACACACACACACACACACACCTATGAATATCTAAAAATGTTACCTCTATAATAAATCTAAATGTAATAGTAAAAGAACATGGATGCACAAATATTGATACATCTATATCTTTGCACCATTAAGTATGTGTGTATAAATATGTATGCGTGCAAATAAAAGGACGATGAAATCTAAACCTACAAATAATTAACCACTAAATATATCTAATCTTCTAAAAATGTATATAATTTGTCTATATTTATACCCATGTATATATGTGTATAAATATAGATATATTTATATTCAAATGCATGCCTATGCAAATAAATAGCGAAAAAACTATACCCGAAAACATATAAAATGCTAATAAATAAAGACCAAATAAAATAATATTTATATATACTTACACACACACACACACACACACACACACACACACACACACACATAAGAATATAAACAAATATAACTATGCTCAAGCTCTCTCTCTCTCTCTCTAAACAAATATAATTATGCACAAGCTCATATATATATATATATATATATATATATATATATATATGATTTGATATGTACATATGTGAGACTATGAAAGTCACACTACACAAAATAAAATGAAGTGAAAATTTAGAATGGGAAGCCAATGCAGATTATGTGTGTGTGTATGTGTGTGTGTGTGTGTTTGTACATACATATACGTATATATATATATATATATATATATATATATATATATATATATATATATATATATATATATATATATCCGTATATGTATATGTATATGTATACATATATACATATACATTACACACACACACACACACACACATGAATATCTAAAAATGTTACCTCTATAATAAATCTAAATGTAATAGTAAAAGAACATGGATGCACAAATATTGATACATCTATATCTTTGCACCATTAAGTATGTGTGTATAAATATGTATGCATGCAAATAAAAGGACGATGAAATCTAAACCTACAATTAATTAAACACTAAATATATATAATCTTCTAAAAATGTATATAATTTGTCTATATTTATACCCATGTAAATATGTGTATAAATATAGATATATTTATATTCAAATGCATGCCTATACAAATAAATATCGAAAAAACTATACCCAAAAACATATGAAATGCTAATAAATAAAGACCAAATAAAACAATATTTATATATGCATACATACACACACACACACACACACACACACACACACATAAAAATATATTTGTTTATATTTTTCAAGTTAGAGAACTATTGTATTTTCAAGTCATTTTGGTATGTTTTGAAATCTCCAAAGTTGCTTATTGTTGTCATGCTGATGCACATTGTTCAAAATTATGGGAAGCCCTGTTTGACAGTAAATATTTTGTGACTCATTGAGAATTTTGAAGAAATGGTCATACATTAGTGTTATAGCCATGAATGACATCCTATGTTTGCAATTTGAGGTCCTGATGAATCCGTTTGATGAGTTTCCCAAATTGATCCCATTTGCAAAAACTTAAAACTGCCTAGTTGTCTTTTATAATAATTAGCCAGTAGCCTACTTTGACCAATCATAATTTTGACCCAGTTGACCCTAATGGAGAATTTTTTTTTTTGTTTCTTTCTCGGGGTCAGAGATATTAAGTTCTAGATCTAAGCTTATTATAAATTCGTTCGACTATTTTTCAAATGCGATTCCAAATGCAATTTCTAAAGTTTCACTAACATTTGAATATGCAGATTGATTGGTATCCCTGTTTGGGAAGTTATAATTTTGAATCTATGATAGATGAAGCCAAATGGATTTCACCACTATGATATACTATGAAAATCTGAGTATGCCAATTTTCAAGTTTTCACGAATCCTTATGCATACTTTCCCAGGTTCATTCCATTCGCAAAAAATATTATTTTGCTAATGTACCCAATTTTACAATTCCCAGAAGCCAACTTTGCATGCTTGCCAAATTTTTTCAGTTATTCGTCATGAGCCTTAATTATGCCTTTATACTCTCCATATAAGAGTACTAATGCCCTAGGTTTCATATCCCCAAGTGGTCGTTTGATCAATTTTCAAAGTCAAAATTGAATGCTTTTAAAAAAAATAATTCTGATATTAATTGCAGGACAATTTAAAAAGAACAACTTTGTAGGTCAATATCTTTTGACTGGATAGTCCTCATGAGGTGAGATTTGACAAATTGAAAGAATGTAGACTAGGGAACACAAGTGCAAAGTTTAAGAACCAAGTTGTTGGATTTTGTCAATTTTTAAAGTCAACTCAGAAGTCTCCTGGCATGAAATGGACAATTTATAGGAACAGTAACAAATGAGTTTTAAAAGTTGAATTAGTGATCCAAATTGAATCCATTTCAGTTCAAGGAGCTCAATCAATGCGTTCTAGAAGTCAGGTGTTTGAGTTCAATTTTTTTTTAAAACCATATCCACGTTGGGGCCCAACTAACTCTAGTAGATTGATAAGACATTATTGATTTCTAAACATTTAGAAGGGGTTGTGGTAATTATGATTACTAAATATTCACAATATGCACATATCATCTTTCAAAATTTAATGGGTGTGAAATGTAAAGTGTGAACCATGTTTACATTTGAAGTGCCATCATTGTTTTGGCAGAAATCGTTTTGACTCTATCATGCAAGGAGGCACCTTTCAAAATGAAGTTGTTTGTGTGATTGAAGGGTAAAGGCACATGCAAGCTTAGATTATTAATTAGGCTTGTGTTTATGAAGAGGTGCCAATTGCTTTGATTGAATCACAAATTGACTAACATCACTACTTTCCAATTTTGATATGTGATGCCTGAATCACATGAAAAGGGGTATAAACCAAAGATGAATATGTATCCAACCTTTCTGAAGAGATGATGTGTTTAAATCTCTAAGTAATAAAGATGGACATGAATCCAAGGGATAAAACATGAACTCAACATATGATGTATTTGGTAAAAATTTCTAGATGAGTAATGTAAATGTTGATGCATATTGGAATGGCCAACACCAAGTTGAGTTGGAAGCATACATCATTTTTGTTGGATTTATTACATTAATTAGGTTAGTTTCTGTGTTTAGATTAGATAAATAAAATTAGTTCAATATATAGTTGTGGGAAGTTATTCCCGTAAGTAGTTGCTGTAAGGGAAAATAAGACTATATATAGATGCTCAGACATCAATGTAAATGACATTCAATATCAATTTAGATTGTATCCGAATGTATCAATGAAAATCTGAATCAATGATATCAACATTTTATATTTTTTCTCTTTCATTTGGTATCAGAGCGGGTTGATCAATGGGGAGAAGACTGTAAATGGATTTTGGATAATGAGAACCCTAACTTCTGTGGATTTATTGAAGAGAGGTTTGAGATTTATTGTGCAAATATTATAATGTTATATTGTCATGAATATGGTGTGATCATTCTTCTTTATCAAGAATAAAATAGAGATCAATTACAGATTACATGCATTGCTCAGTTTTTCAATTACATTATTTGTTCTGCAATATTATTTTCTAAACAATGGATAAATTATCTACAATTCCTAAATTTGAAGGGTCCGAGTTTCGCACATGGAAAATTAAGATACAATTTCTTTTGAGTGAAAAAGATCTATGGGACATTGTTAATGGAACTATTCAGAAAACCCAAGATGCAGATGAAATAACAAAGTGGATAGCCAAAAATCATAGAGCCTCTGCATTGATTGGACTTGGTCTATCAGATGCGTATTTGCACCATATTGACCTTTCAAAGACTTCAAAAGAAATATGGGATGGGATTAACACCTTGTTTGGTTCACAAGCTTCTAGTGCAAAAATGTCCATAAAACAAAAGTTGTTTAGATTGAAGATGAATGAAGGTGATAACATTGTTTAACATATAAGTACTTTTCGTTCACTTCTTAATCAACTTGCAGGTGTGAACTCTAAAGTTGATGATGATGATGCCAAAGCAATCCTACTTAGTAGCATGCCTTCAAGCTTTGATCATATTGTTTTCAATTTGAACAAAATGAATCCTAGCCTAGAAACTATAATTTCTTCTTTAATTGATGAAGGAAATAGAGCTCATAAGAGTCATAATTTTACTAAGGATTGTGTTTTATTTGCTAGAAAGAAATCTAGTGTTCCTAGCATAAGAGAACTAAAATATTTTTATTTTCAGCAAAGTGGACATGTACAAATGAATTGTTTTCAGTAGCCAAAGATCTCATCAATGGGAAGTTGAAGAAAAATACAGCTTTTGTTGCATTTGAAGGTGAGACACACTTTTGTGATTTCACAATACATTCAAATACCGATGATTGTGATAGTCCACCTGAAATTGATACAAGATTTGTGCATTAAAGAATTACAAATAAGTAAATACGAGGTTGGAGGCAATGGAGGTTGGAGGATTTTTATCATTCAAGCTAGCTTCTTGCTCAAAGATGATTATTGCATGGAAAGAAACTATTTGTATCCTTGTAAAGCCGAGGCTTGGCAAACTCATCCCTGAAGATAAGAGAAGACTTGATAGATTTGTGTCCCTAAAGAAAAGAGGGGGCTTGGCTGCATGATTGTCCTTCTATGGAGTGAGGGGGGGCAGGATTTCAAGAATGGTGTTAGAGACACTCAAAGGAGATGTCGACTTTCGGAGGAAAGACGTCCATATGCAAATATATTAGTGGTGATTGTTTTTACGACACTTAAGGAGGTGTTAGACACACTTGGAGGAGATGTGGACTTTCGGAGGAAAGGCGTCTCATGTACAACACCAAAGGAGGCATCAGACACACTCCATGTAGATGTGAAATTTTGGAGGAACCATGTCTCGTTGTGTAAGGGAGGTGGAAACAATATTATTATGAGGTCAACTTTAGGATTTATAGTCTGAAGTTGAGATACTAGGATAGGAGGGCAACTTCAAGATTAGGATTTGCAAACTGAAGTTGCGGAGAGAGATCTAATTTCAAAAATTGCTAAATGAGCTTCATCAAAGTTTCCAGAGGAATAATATTGGCGAAGGCTTTCACTTTTATTGGATTAATGTAATACGAGGGGGATGTTGAACTTCCTACATTAATTAGGTTAGTTTCTAATAAACGAGAATGTTAGATTGTTGAATTAATGTAATAAGAGGGGAATGTTAGATTTATTAAATTAATTAGGTTAGTTTTTGTGTTTAGATTAGATAAATAAAGTTAGTTCAATATATAGTTGTCGGAAGTTATTCGATGCTTAAACATCAATGTAAATGACATTTAGTATCAATTCAGATTATATCCAAATGTATCAATGAAAATCTGAATCAATAATATCAGCATTTTATATTTTTTCTCTTTCAATTTTCATACTGCTCGATAGTGATGTTCATCTTCTATGAAATGGAAGAGTTGTATATATAACCACATGCTGCAGTAAAAATAGAGATGGTTCCATTCGGAAAAGGCGCAAGCTTACAAAGTAATTGGTGAAATCAATGCTCATTGTGTACATCCCAAGTTACAGTAGATACACAAACTTTACTTGCCCATTTCCATGAAAAGTAACTCAAAGTTTTTAGCCTAGACCGGGTGTTGGACATCAATAATGGGGTGATTACAGTTGTTTCAATGCTAAGTGTTATATAACAAAGCAGGCCCTGCAATGAAGAATACCGCTCAAACTTTTCTCATCAAACATTGATGGAGTTGAATGCGATGGTTGGTTCTTGCTAGTATGCGTTCAAAGCACAAGAAATCAAATGGGGAGAGTAGATTGCACGTTTGGAGAAAAGCTTGATCAAGAAGGAATACAAACGAATCCAAATACCATGTTCGATGTATATAAACCCTTTGCAGAATCAGATGCTTGGATTCACTGGAATGCACAAGAAAGCTTTCCTCTATGTAATCCGCGTTGGGCTTTATATTTCTATTTCATGAATGTCGTTCAGACATTTGGTTGTTACACACCCTTATCTTGATTTTATTCAGAGTTTGGAGCCGTCATTATTGAGATCTCTTCCCAATCTGCTAAAAAAGAACAAGGGAACACATGAATTGATTTAAATGTTTCCTTATAGCTGCTTGGATATCAGATGCGAAAACAATAGATGATCAAAGATGAACATAGCCAGGCACGAACATAGAAAAGAACAAATAAACTGTTCAGCTCATCTCAAATGAAGCAGGCGGTGTCCATCAAGAGGAAACCCAAAGAACTCTATGCTAAATGCATTTCCATTAGCCTGGTTTGCGTGGTAATATGTCTTGAGATTTCGCCAGCGGTGAAATGTAATTCGGTCATGATTGTATTTGAAGCGTAAAAGACCTCTATCAGTAAGTTTCCTTTCCCAATATGTTCACCTGTAAAAATAAACAATTTGATTGTTTCAATTGTCCTTCATTGAAAATGTCAAGCCAACCTGCGTAGCATTGTGTTTAGAGCCTTCATTATGGATCTCCTCTTCAAGCTGCTCGCAGGAATCAGTGAAGAAAATAGAGATTTTTAGCTATCCTCCATGATATCGGTTAAGGGGCATTGATACCAGTATGTAGCTAGACTATTGTTATCTAGTGCCTACGTGAATTGGAGAAGTACACTCAAAAGAAGAATATACATGATTAAAATTATGAATCCAAAGCATTGTATTAGATTGGAGATAAATATAGTGTGGAAACCCAACTGAAGTTGGGGCGCCATTTTATCCTTGCAAGCAAAGCTCTTATCTTCTATCCCACATGCATCAGGTTAGAGAGGTTTAAGTTTTTTTTAATGTAGAGACACTTTTTATAGCAAATGTCTTAAGCATTGGCTTGATGATGCAAAGCTCACTTTGTGCATGGGTCTCAGTATGCCTGACAAATAAGGTATAATCATTGACCAAATGATCAACATGACAGTGACGTGGAGACATCACAACAAATGAGGATAGGAAAGGAAAGGTGGTGAGCGTGTACTAATGGGCCATGAGAGGAAGTCATGTGACACCAACACGTTACCATGGCGGATGAGCATGTACTAATTGGCCATGAGAGGATGTCAGAATAGTGAAGAAGCGTGACATCGACAAATAAGGCATAATCATTGACCAAATGATCGACATGACAGTGACATGTAGATATCACAACGAATGAGGACACGAAAGGACAGGTGGAGAGCGTGTACTAATTGGCCATGAGAGGAAGTCACATGACTCTGACACATAGCATGGTAGGCGAGCATGTACTAATTGGCCATGAGAGGACGTCAAAATAGTGATGAAGCATGATGCCAACAAATAAGGCATAATCATTGACCGAATGATCGACATGACAGTGACATGGAGACATCACAACGAATGAGGGCAGGTGGTAAGCATGTACTAATTGGCCATGAGAGGAAGTCATGCGACACCGACACGTAGCATGGCAAGCGAGCATGTACTAATTGGCCATGAGAGGAAGTCACGCAATGCCGACACGTAGCATGGTGGGTGAGCATGTACTAATTGGCCATGAGAGGATGTCAGAATAGTGATAAAGCGTGATGCCGACAAATAAGGCATAATCATTGACTGAATGATTGACACGACAATGACGTATAAACATCAACGAGTGAGGATAGGTGGTGAGTGTGTACTAATTGGCCATGAGAAGAAGTCACGCGATGCCAATACGTAGCATGGCAGGCGAGCATGTACTAATTGGCCATGAGAGGATGTCGGAATAGTGATGAAGCGTGACGTTGACAAATAAGGCATAATCATTGACTAAATGATCGACATGACAATGACATGGAGACATCACAACGAATGAGGACATGAAAGGACAAGTGGTGAGCATGTACTAATTGGCCATTAGAGGAAGTCACGCGATGCCAACATGTAGCATGGCAGGTGAGCATGTACTAATTGGCCATGAGAGGACGTCAGAATAGTGATGAAGTGTGATGCTGACACATAGCATGGCAGATCTCGACATCTAGCAAGCGATGATGACATGACATCTAGGTGGTTGATGATGTGGTGATATTGACAAAACAGAGGATGACACATAGCTCCTAAGGTTGAAGATGGTGAGATTAGTGAAGAACACTTGGCCCAATCTCACTATCCAACAAGGTGATGTCATCAGGATGAAGCAAGATCGCGACACATGGTATGGATGTCCAGGTAGCCCCATTAATTGGAGCCACCTACACTAGTTGGAGCGTGTACTAATTAGCCATGAGAGGAAGTCATGTGATGCTGACATGAAGCATGGTAGACGAGCATGTACTAATTGGCCATGAGAGGATGTCAAAATAGTGATGAAGCATGACGCCAACACATAGCATGGTAGATCCCAACGTCTAGCAAGTGATCATGACATGACATCTAGGTGGTTGCTGATGTGGTGATATTGACAAATTAGAGGATGACATGTGGTTCCTGAGGTTGAAGATGGTGACATTAGTGAAGGACACTTGGACCAATCTCACTATCCAACAAGGTGATGATGATGTAATCACGATGAAGCAAGATCACAACACGTGGTATGGAAGTCCAAATGGCCCCATTAAGGGGCATTGATAGCGGCATTTAGCTACACTAGTGTTATCGAGTGCCTATGTGAATTGGAGAAGTACACTCCAAAGAAGAATATAAATGAATAAAATTATCAATCCAAAGCATTGCATTAGACTTCAGATAAATATAGTGTGAAAACTTAACTTTAATATATTGTGAAAAATCAACCAAAGTTAGGGTGTCATTTTTATCCTTGCAAGAAAGCTCTTATCTTCTATCCCACATGCGTTAGGTTGGAGAGGTTTAAGTATTTTTTATGTTTACACTTTTATAACAAAGATAAAAAATACTTAACAGGTCCCAGTGGTTGACAAAGAAGGCATAATGACGGGTCCCAACGCCCAACAAGCAGATGATGATGTGGCATCTAGGTGGCATCGAGGTGGTTGATGATGTAGTGACATCGACGAATCATAGGATGACACATGGTGCCTAAGGTTAAAGATGGTGACATCAGTGAAGGACACATGGCATGATCTCACTGTCCTATAAGGTGATGATGATGTCATCACAATGAAACGAGATCATGACATGTGACAGGCATGTTCAGGTGGCGCTTGGTGACATGCCATGCTAATGAGGATCTGAGTGCAAATCAATGAGCACCACATGACACAGACTTGGTGGGCCACCTAGGGGTGCTAACAGGTTGTTGACTCAAAGATGATGAGGATAGGAGCATCCAATTAGATATTGACATGTGTCACCATGTGGTCAACTAGGTTTGACCAAATCCAAAGAGGAGGGAAATGTTTTATTCAGTTTGGTTTTCATTTTGAAGATTATTGTCATAAAACAATTTGAAGTATTAAAAGGATTTTAAATTCAGAAATGGGCCCTACACATTTTAAATGGACTATGCATATATTATAAAGTTTTAACTTTATATTAGTTTCAAAATTTTGGGGAAAAGTTTGCAACTACTTTTGCCTTGCCTAATTTTCAAATAAGGGTTTCTGGCCTCATTTTAAAGCAAAGGTATGACTATTATATATTGTTGGAAAGGTCTCAGAGTGAAGATTCCAAATTTGTAGTCCAAATGTATGCATGTCTTTATTGTGAGAACTTATTCAAGAATTTGTCCTAGTAGGTTGTTGGTAAACAAATTGTTCACTTCAATTAACTCTTCAAATGCCCAATATTTCTAAACAATAACTGATTACAACAGTTGGGAAATCACAGTTAAACCACTAATTTCGCTCTGAATTTATAGGTACAACTCCCTTATGATTATGATTTGCAATGAATTTGTTTATTCCTATTTCTAAGATGGGATTTGTTCTTAACCAAAGAATAGGAGAGGAAAACCAAGTTAGGCCTAGACAGGAACCAACTTAGGCAAGAATTTGGGTCAGAAAAGTAACTAAATCTATAAATCCACACATCTTATGAACCTGCAGACTTAATAATATGAAATAATGAAACATATTAGAAAACTAAGATACTCAACAAGGATTTTAACCTCTAAATAGAAAGGGACTAATTTAAGAAACGACTGAAAAGGGGGCTCTCTCTACTTCTGACAATCTATGATTATCTTCAGTTTATTGTACTAAAACAGGGGAATAAAGCTACATTCATTCATTAGTTCACTTCAACTTAGAGAGATGCTTAAACTAAATCACACAACAGAATAGTAAATGATTGACATAATACACTTTCAATTTGTCTTTGCAATATGAAGTATTTCACACCAAAAATTAGTCGACCTTTCATTAATCTTTCAATTGGATACAAATAGGATTCTGAGATGACCGTTACAAAAAGGGAACTAACCGGTTAATCTCCTCAAAAATGAAATGGCCAAAGATCAATTGTCAGTTACAATTTAAATATAACAAAGCAAGATAAACATCACTTATAAAGATCACTTTGCCTTCTTTTCATCTTTCAAGTTCTCTTTATAAGCCTTGGCAGCGACAATGATTGGAATAAGCTCTTCGTGTCTATGAACATGAACATTAGTGTATCTCAAGAGCCACTTGGAGTGTTCTCTATCTAAGTCTTTAATTGCATCCAACCATTCTTGTGTTTCTTTAGTTGCCACGTGTATACACCCATTGAGCCTTTGGAGATCTGACACTCTGTTATGATGATTAGTAGATTTCTCTATTAGATTATCCAGATAACTAGAGAAATTATTTTGCATAAGAGTGATCCCCACTACTCCCTTCCCTTGTCCACTTGTTTAGGAGTTAGTGTGTAATCCTTTCAACAACTAATAATTCTTGTCCTATTCTTTCTTAAATTTGATCTCTGTCTCTTTCAGTCCCTCTTATTTGAGCTTTGAATTGTAGGCTTTGTTGCCACTCAAACAAAGGCTCATTACCTTTCTATAGGATCTTGGCTTCGACTACTTCCTTGGTCTTCATTTGGATGACCACATTCAAGAGGGAGATGCAATCTTCACTTTTTTCCCTCTCCATTGACAAAGTAGCCCGATTAGCCAAGATGGTATCTTTTTCCATTTCGAGCCTCAACACCGCATTATCGAGTTACTCTATGATTGCAAGCCCTTCAGACTTGAGTTCTCGAATCCACTCCTTACCAATTTTCCCAAAGTATTTGTCTTCTTGTAATTGGGAAATGATAGCTTGGATATCTGTGGTAGTAGGATCATTGGTAGGGGGAACTCCTGAAATACTTGCTAGTAGAGCAATTAGCTGCCTCATGAAGTGGTTGAGTTCGTGGATCTTCACCTTCATCTCGATTTTGGAAAGCTTGAGCCCTTTAGGTTCCTCCTCCATCACTTCATTTGTTGACTTCCATAGGGCCACTTTGGTGTCATGCCTAACTTCTTAGAGGTCCATAGATTGCAATGTGAAGTCATCTGTAGTTAGGTCTTCAATTCTCCCCTCCTTGGCAGGCTTAGCAATCTCCATAGTTAAGTGTCCTATATCAAGGTCCTGATCAATAATTGATAGTCTTCTGCTTATTAACTTTACTTAGTGTTGATCCAGAATGAATAGCCAGAGATAACGTCTCTTTGTTTGGGGTTCCCTCTTCTATTCTCTTCCTCTTCTTGTCTAGGGTATTCTTGAGCCATGATTCAGTGCCAATTACCTTAGATGCAGTCCCAACTGTATCTACATTGAACATTTTCCTCTTTACTAGAGTAAATGTTTTTGAGGATGAAGAGAAACGATTCTTTGGAGTATGGGAAATAAGCTTTGAAGCTTCGAGCCCTTTCTCTGCTTCTATTGTCTTCTTTTATGCTTTGTTAGACTCTGTAGATTCACTCTCACTTCTCCTCCCATCTCCAAGGTCAAATACTTGTATTTGGGGGCTACTTGGTACGAGTAGTGGGGCACTTATGGGTGGAGTAGTATTGCTTCTAGGTGAGAGAGTCATTGTGACTGCACTATATTTCATCTCTTTGGCGTTTTTCTTTTCGGCCTCTGTTTCCATTCCAATCATTGGCACTGAACCATCCTGGCAAGTTTTATCAAGTGGGATGTTCTTGTCAAGAGGTTGGTCACCTCCACCAGCTGGTTGAGCAAGTCTTTGAGTGAGGGGTAGGATTATGCCTAAAGCACCACTGTGAGAAGATGAAGTTGTAACTACATTTGGGGAGGATTGAGCTAACACACCTTTACTCCTACTTCGCTGATCTGTGGTCCACTTGACCCACTTCCCAGTTCTCTAGTAGATCCTAGCCTTCATCATGTCCAGATCTTCTATAGCATTTTCAAAAGGTTTTGAACTTATGGGTGTGTTCCTTATCTTGGTCAAATAAGTATTTCTATACATATTTTGACCATCATCTTCAATTCCATTTACATCTATATTCACCTTATACATTTTTACTTGCCAACAGTCAATTTGGTGAAGGCTCAATCATGACTCTCGAACTCATCTTTGCAATTAGCCCAATAATCTTCGATCATGGTAATATGCTTTATCATGATCCTAATTTGCAAAATATCTCTGGCATACCCATTTGGATTGAACACGGGCCTCAAACCTGTAGAAATTGAAATAGGAAAGGTAAACTTATGAGAAGGGGCGGGGGGTGAATTAGTAGTTTAAACTTAGGCCCATAAAAACATTTCACCAGACATCCATCACATGCATTCACTAAGTAAACTAAAATACCATGTAAACCATGTACATCTAAAACATGTAATCAAGTAAACATTCACACATATATGACACCAGATATGATTACCCAGAAACCCTCCAATGAAAAGGTAAAACTGGGGTGGGGATGACACCCACAAATTTTCACTACTGCAGTAATAAAGTGTATCCAATAAAGGTTACAATGTTTTGATCATGAGACATGATCTACCCTATGAAAGGTTTTCCCTATTAAAGGCTTACAAAGACTGTTACATCTCACCTTGTTAAATGATTTCAACACCCTATTAAAAGTGTGCCTTGCTAAAGGACTTTAACTTACAATTAAGTAAGCACCTTGTTAAAAGATTTCAATACAGCCTATTAGAACTACTCTGTTATGAGATTTTGATTGAAATCACCTGTTAGAATGTCTCAGCATTGATCTTGTGGTTATCAGTTGATTGCTTGATAAAAAATCACCTCTAAACTGATGTTTTTCTTTATCCTTCCTAATCAGATGTCTCTTTGTTGTATGCTATCTTCTTTCCTTTGTTCTCCTTTAACTAATTTTACAATGCAATCTTAGATCATAACAACTTAGCCACCATGAATGCTCTATTTGCGCATGAAAACTACTCTCTTTGCTCTTTCCACTCCTTACACACTCATAGAAAGTTTAAGGTTTTTCCTTTTTAAGAAGACATAGGTGACTTAGGGTTAGGTATGAATCAACGGTTGTGATTCATCCATTTTGCTACTTAATCCTTCCCTTTTTTTGATTGGCTGCATGTATTGCATTAGGAATCCAACTTAAGATTTTTCCTTATCTCCAAAATATTGTAATTCAATCTTTAGTTGTCAAAAATGGTTTACATAGTTGTTTGTGCCATTACAAACAACTATGACAAAAACTATCTTACTCAACATATGAGGTCTCTGATGCTTGACATACAATGATCTTTCTACTATGACTCAACATTTGTATCACTCGACATCCATTGTTTACTCGGCTCATGAATCACTTGACATGTTCTATCTGCTCGACACTTGAATGACTTAGCACATGAGTGGCTTGACACTCACTATGGACTCGTTATGCTCTATAATATAAATGTTGTGCTCGACATGCACTACTTGTTCAACATGAACTTAGTAAATGACTTAAGTGTGTGGACACTCATTAGTCAAAACCAATCTGAGATCAACAATCTCCCCCTTCGACATGAGTGTCAAAAACACTTGAGTATGCATTGAAATCCTTATCCTTACGAGCATAACCTATCTCTAACTTGGCTTATAAAAAAAAACTTCAAAATTTTAAAATTTTGTAACTTGTATACCTCAAAATTGTATAACTCCCCTTGAGCTGATAGGTTTGTTCTATATCCAAAAGTTTGTACTCTTGCTGAGTAAATATGCCTCAACTGATACTCTTTGACTTCATGTTGTTTGTGCTTTCTCCCCCTTAGCTTATTCTATCTTTTCTCTGTCCCTTTTATTACTCTCTAGTCTCAATTGTTCTTTATCTCCTCCATTCTTCTCTTATCTTTATTTCTATTTCTCCCCCTTTCTCTTACTCTCTCCCTTTATCTCACTCTCCCCCTTTTTTGACACTTATGTCAAATGGGCTAAAAACTTATTGTGTGTTTGTCTAGAAATGATTTATGGACATCTAAGATAATCTTAAGAGCTGCATCCCAATTTTCACAAGCTACATCCAAAGACTTTATTTGGATAGCTAGCTCGACAGCAAGGTAGACTAGGCCGTCTAATGTTGAAAGATTTGGGTCTTTCTTCAAGAGTTTTTCAGCATAACCTAGTTCCTTGTACAAGATTTCCATATTGAGGTCAATGTTGTCTAGATGCTAATTAGTTTGGTCGTTATATTGGCCTCATCTGCTGATAATGCAACTAATTGACTCTAGGTTTATAGCAATGTTCTAAAGTGCTTTTCACTTTGAGTTGGTGTCAAAGGCATTTTTGCACTTGATGCACTAATCTGAATTTCCAAACTCAAAATGTGACTTCTAGTTTCTTGTGTGAAGAGTGTTGGATTGCACAATTTAGTGTATAGTGAGAAGATATTCTCAAGTACCTTCTTCACACTTTTTACTTTAGTTGCCAATGCAATTTGGGTTAGTGCTATGCCACCTAATATCTTTTCATTCACATTGCTTTGAAACTTCTTTTTTGACCATTCTAACAATTGTGCCTTTGTGACTAGGTTTGCATAACTAACCTTTTGCACTATGTTTTTCAGTTGTTCAATCAGTAGCTTGGTCTCATCTCGAGTTGGTAGACTGAATGCATCTAAAAAGATGTCTTTGATATGTTGCAATGCTTTCTTATGCCTGTGCTCCCTTCTAAGAATTTCCTGATGCTTCTTTCTTGCTAGGGTTTCTTGGAGTATGCCCATTTTCCCAATTGTCATTGTCTCATAATCATATTTTGGTAGAACAATCTCTTTGTCAAGGCTCACATCTCCATATTGTATCACTTCTTCAGCCTTTGATGAGCTTGGACTTGGCACTGAGATCTGCAGTGATGTTGCATTTGTGCTTGGCTTCTAAAGAGTATAACTTGAAGGGGTGCCAAATACTAGTAAGGTAACCAGGGCTTGAATAGCTTCTTTCTCCTTCAGCTATGGTGTCATCTCTGTCTCTTTAGTCTTTTCCTTGACTTCCATAATGACATGTGATGAACCTTATTCTTTTTTTGTAAGTGCAGATAAGATTATCTGACCTGTTTGACTCTGTTCTTCAGTGGTGGCTTGTGTTTCTACTGTATCCTTCTCAATTGTATCAACCTTTTTAGATGCAGTTTGTAGTATGTTTTCCAAAGGTTGTACATGAGTGACTTGAGGGGTGTTGGTAGGTGGTTCTTGTGTATTCACCTTTTCTTTTTCAGTATTAGTCATTGCCTTCTATAATTCATCCACACTCACCAATATAGGATCATCATAAAGTTTTGTCTACAATGTGGACTAATCAAGTATCTTCTTGAGTTCTTCCTCTATAAGGGGATTGACGTTCTAAGATGTGGCATTATAAACATCCTTAACTATTACTATTTTAGTATTTATACTTGTTACATGTTGGGGGATGACACTAGGCAATTGTGTGTCTTGCACACTCTGTTCTTCTTGCTACTCTGGCTCAGCTATTGCCTTGTCATCTATGTTCATTTTTGTTCCTCCCTCAATAATTTCATCATTGTTATCATCTTCTTCATCATCATTCACTTCAATGGGTTCTTGCTCACCTTGTTTGACTATTGTCAACCCATAAGTGAGCTTCCACATCTATGTGGACTTCTTAACAACATCTTCAATATTGTTTTGTAATATGCCAAAGGCTCTGTATTTAGGTGTAAACCTAACTATATATTTCTTCATATCCTTATCAATCTGTGCCTTACTAAATTTAGGAATCACTTATGCAAGAGATATCTCTCTTATCTATCTCTCTAAGTTTAGACAATAATGCCATTTTTGTTCAACTCTCTCATATAAGCTTTTAGGCATTGAGTTGGCAATTTCTAGTGGGGTACTCTTGAATTTTTCCATCATGAAATATATGGCTTCCTCCACTTGATTCTTTTCAATTTTACCCAAATTATCAAAATCAACATGTGTAAATCTTGATAAGTCTACACTATTCTTGACATTTTCACATAAATTTTCAAGATTTGATAGAGGATTGTGACTCACCACTTTAAATTGGTTGTTGTCATCTGATTCTATTTTCTCCTCATCTGATTCAACTTGTGCAACATATTTCCTTCTTGGTCTTTTCTGCACTTGACCTCCCTACTCTGCTGGTTTGGTCTTCTCCTTTGCCTTTTGTGCAGTCACACATGCACTATCTCTTGTAGTAGGTGCAGTTGGTTTGAGATGACTTGTCTTGACTACCTTCTTGGCTTTCATCACTAGTTGGGCCTTATCCTTCCTCTTCTTTTGTTTTGTGGGAGTAGGTGCTTCCTCAACTTCTTCTCCCTCAACACCTTTAGTAACTTCAGTCTCCTCTTTCTGCTGGTCTTCTCCCATTCCTTGAGTAAGTGTAAGTGGTGCTTGTACCTGGATGTCTTCTTCCTCTTCATTCTCTTCTTCCTCATCCTCTTCCTACTTGGCACCTTCACCAAATTTTTCTTTCAACTTCTTCTCTATCTTCTCCTTTTTCTTCATAGTAGAGGTAGTCTTCAATTCCATTGTGATTTTGGACTTGGCCATTTCATAGTTTCCAAATGCCTTTGCAATTTTATCTACCTCTTCTGCAAGCAATGCAATAATAGCTACTGAGGCCTCATCTACATTTATTTCATATCCAAATGGCCTCAACCATCTCACCCTTAGTGTTGCTGCTTGGACAAATGTACAGTTAGCATCTACTGGAAAGAAACCATCACTATAATGTTTCTCCACTAAAGATACTGGTATTCTCAATCTTTTCTTCATTGACTGCTTGAATTAATTGAAATAGCTTGTCATCACAAATTCAAAATTTTCTCCCAATTGTTCAATGAATTCACCTATCTATATTGCCACTGACCTATTGGTTTTCCATGCAACTATGCCAAATGTAGGAAACATGTTTTGAACATAAAAGAATATGCATATCAAAATAGAACCAAATTTACATTGTGCACTCTTTGTCATTCTAATTAATCCAAGGTTCTCAACTAGTTACTATAGTTATAACTCTGCAAGATCATATGTGTGATCTTTCTTGACAATTTTATATCCCACATCCATTGCTATATAGGGCACACTATTCAATCTACTAGATTGGTAAAACTTGTGTGAAATAACCCTGACAATAAACTCTATCAATGGACTAGTAATTGTGTCAATTTCCATGTCTCTTTTGTTCCACACGACTCCAGTGTTCTTCTCAATTACCTCTTTGAGTCACTCCTCAAAGTTAAGGGTTGATTGATCTAGGTGGATCCAAAAAAGGCTAAAAATTTTGTAGTCTCAAAATCTCTCAAAAATGACATCATTGTAAAGAGCTTGGAAAATTAAACCCGACACAACTTGAATGGGTGAAAAAGGAGTCTGTTTGCTCAAGATATGCTTTGTCAAAGTTTGAGTCAAATTGGTGAACTAGGGGTGAAATTTGACTATCCTGAAAGTATTCAGCAAGGGGTGTCAAATTAAAGAGCTCATCAAGAGCTTTCCAATGGCCTTCATTTCACCAAAATTAGAGTATGTATGTGAAAGTTATCATCATTCAAAGTTTGGGAAAAAAGGAAGTACTAATGATGTCATCATTATGTCATTAGAATTTTGGAGGAATTTTAAATTATATTGGGAAAACAATTCCAAATATAATTTAGAATTTTCACGGGAAGTTTTTTTATACAAACTCCCTCTTAAAATATTTTGTCATTATGTTCACTATAATTATGGAGGTGTTAGCTTTATTATCATTTTTTTTGTAAGGCTTATAATTATAAAAGCCAAAAATGAGGTTACTTGTTAATTTTAAAATGGGGATATGGATGTATATTTTGTTATTTGGTTTTATAGAAAATAAGGGAAATTTTATGTATAAAAGGAGGGGAATTTAGAAGAGATGGAAAATTAGCTTGGAAGGAAAAATTTGCTCCTGGGAGAATTTGGAGAAGTTTTGTATTCTTGAGAGAGCTTGTAGGTGAGAGATTATTCTAAGCACGAAGTTATTATCTTCAAGCGCGAAATAGAGAGACTATAAAGGCTGAAACTTGGATGTTGTAAGAAGGCATGTTTTGCTTGGCGATATCAATAAATCAGTCCCCAATTTGAGAAGTGGACCTAGAGACATAGTCCCCAAGGATGAACTCTGTTATCAAAGTGTTTACATTTTTTTCTCTCTATTATTCTCTCAATTCTCTCAATTCTTTCATTTTATTATTCTCCCTCATTGATGTTATTAAACACATAATTGTTTTAAGTGTTCAAAGTATTTATTCTTCCTTGTAATTTCAATAGTTTTAAAATACATAGCCACGCATTTACTGCTTGGATCGAGAAAGTATATTTGATTGTTGGGATTAAGTCATAAAACTAATAGATCCTAAATCAGATCAAGTTTGGTATCAAAGCCTATTTTTGAAAAGAAAACTGAAGGTGGTGAATGTTAACCATGTTGAAGTTGAAACAAAGAGAAGGTGAACTTGTAGAGTTCAATCTAGAGATCAGAAAAAGAGGAATTTTTTCACGAGTCCTGGCATCTAAATAGAATCTTCTTGAGTTTGATACAAAAGCCTTCTAGAGATCTTTTGTGGAGTTAAAAGCTTTGGTGGACATTCTTCTTCAAGAGAGGCATGAATGACAATTGAGAAAGGCAAAAAAATATAGGAAGAAGGAAGAAGCTCAATCTTCATCAAAATATGACAAAGGAAAAGGAGTAGGAGGTGGTAGTGACCCTCCTGAACCTCCATCCCTATCTTCTTCATCTTCTTCATTGTCTTCTTCTTCTTTATCTACTTCTTCTAAAAAGAAACAGTCTGTGAAGACACCCTTTTTAAAGCTTGATGTAAAGTTTTATTTGCCTATATATAATGGTGAATTGGATGTTGAAAAATTGGCTTAAGTAGATTGAAGTGTACTATAGGGTTCAAAATATTTTGGATGATTCTTCCAAAATCCAGCTAGCTACTCTTAGAATGGGAGGCACTGCATTAGTTTGGTGGGAGAGTAAGATCCAAGATGATCTTGTGACACACGGTAAAATCATTTTATCTTGGTATGAATTTACTTCTGCTTTGAAGAAACAATTCTATCCTTTGGGTTATTTGCAACAAGTCATTATGGATTGGCAAAATCTCAGGCAAGGTAAAAGGCAGCTTGTGCAAGAGTATATACAAATGTTTAGGAAGAAGGCTTTAACTCTTGGAATTCCTCTTTACATGCAAGATACTTTATTAAAGGATATAGGTGGATTGCATTCATATTTTGACCCTACAATATTGATGTTTAGTCCTTCTAACTTTGATGAAGTATGTGTTCAAGCAACTCATATTGAAGCAGGTGGAGGAAACACAAGTTTCAGTTCAAAGAAGGAATTTGTTCCGCCTAAAGGACACAAGAAGGGCAAGAAAGTAGCCACAATGAAGAAAGAGGAAGGTGAAAATCCCACGTGTTCACATTGTCAAAAGAAAGGACATGCGAATGTGAAGTGTTGGAAACTGCATCCTAAATTGAAACCAAAGTGGTTTAAGAATAATAACAAAGGAAAGCAAAAGACTGCGGCTGCTATTCAGGATCTTGGATCGGATTTTGATGATGAAACAAAGATATCAATTGTGGGTTTGAAAGGTAAAGCTTTTGTTGATTCTACCACTATCTCATATGCTTCCACTTCAAAAAGTCATGTTCCTAAAGATAGTAAAAGGTGTGAACCTTTTCATATAAGGGTGATTTCTAAGAACACTAAAATTGACACATTAATAGATAGTGGGTCCCAAGTTAATTTGATTTTAGAAGAAGTGGTTAAACATTTAGGATTGGAAACCAAGCCACATAAGAGACCTTATCCATTAGGTTGGGTATGTGATGATAACAGATTGTGAGTCACGAAGCAATGTAAGTTAAGATTTGCAATAACATCTAAGTTCATAGATGAGGTTGAATTTGATGTGGTTCCACTTGATATCTGTGGGATTGTGTTGGGTAGCCCATATTTATATGATAGGAAAGCTATCTTCCATAGGGAACATAATAGGTATCACTTGTTTAAAAATGGAATTGAATACATTATAAGAAATCATCACATGAAGAATGAAGGATCAATTGTAAACATATGACATTTGAAAATGATAGTAAATGCAAGCAGTAAACTGAATCTCATGTTTGCAGCAACTAATAAGGATCAGGTAAAAGTAGAATCCAGTCTTCAGCCGGTGATGGTAAAAGAGGATTTGAAGGGTTCATTTTCTAATGATGTTCCTATGCAAGAGATCCAAAATGTTGATACTTTTTCCATTTCATTAGTTATTTCAGTTTTGTTGCTTCTCTTTCTACTAGTTGGTACTATGTGGGTGATGGATGTAATAGTGGAAACTAGTGGATATATGGTTGATTATATTAGCAATGTTATGTCATTCTTCATAACATGTTTGATGGTTCAAATGTTCAAAATTCCAGTAGTTTGTACAGGTGATACTGGGCAAGTGAGGCAAACATGCCCTCATTTTCATTTTATGTAAAAATAAACTTTTGGAGGTCCAAAAGCTTCTTAGTGGGAAGGAATGATCTAGGTGTATCTAGAAAGGCTAAAAATTTTGTAGTCTCAAAATCTCTCAAAAATGACATCATTGTGAAGAGCTTGGAAAATCAACAAGGAACATAACACGTATTACTTGTTTAAAAATGGAATTGAATACATTATAAGAAATCATCACATGGAGAATGAAGGATCAATTGTAAACATATGACATTTGAAAATGATAGTAAATGTAAGTAGTAAATTGACTCTCATGTCTGCAGCAACTAATGAGGATTAGGGACAAGTAGAATCCAATCTTTAGCTAGTGATGGTACAAGAGGATTTGAAGGGTTCATTTTCTAATGATGTTCCTATGCAAGAGATCCAAAATGTTGATACTTTTTTCATTTCATCAGTTATTTCAGTTTTGTTGCTTCTATTTCTACTAGTTGGTACTATGTGGGTGATGGATGTAATAGTGGAAACTAGTGAATATATGGTTGATTATATTATCCGTGTTATGTCATTCTTCATAACATGTTTGATGGTTCAGATATTCAGAATTCCAATAGTTTGTACAGGTGATACTGGGCAAGTGAGGCAAACATGCCCTCATTTTCATTTTATGTAAAAATAAACTTTTGGAGGTCCAAAAGCTTCTCAATGGGAAGGAATGATCTAGGTGGATCTAGAAAGGCTAAAATATTTTTAGTCTCAAAATCTCTCAAAAATGACATCATTGTGAAGAGCTTGGAAAATCAAACTCGACGCAACTTGAATGGGTGAAAAAGGAGCCCATTTGCTCAATATATGCTTTGTCAAAGTTTGAGTCAAATTGGTGAACTAGGGGTGAAATTCGACTATCCTAAAAGTGTTCAATAATGGGTGTCAAATTAAAGAGCTCATCAAGAGCTTTCCAATGGCCTTCATTTTGTCAAAATTAGAGTACGTATGTGAAAGTTATCATCATTCAAAGTTTGGGAAAAAAAAAGAAGTATTGACGATGTCATCATTATGTCATTAGAAATTTGGAGGAATTTTAAATTATATTGGGAAAACAATTCCAAATGTAATTTAGAATTTGCATGGGAAGTTGTTTTATACAAACTCCCTCTTGAAATATTTTGTCATTATGTTCCCTATAATTATGGAGGTGTTAGCTTTATTATCATTTTTTTTGTAAGGCTTATAATTATAAAAGCCAAAAATGAGGTTACTTGTTAATTTTAAAATGGGGATATGGTTGTAAATTTTGTTATTTGGTTTTATACCAAATAATGGAAATTTTATGTATAAAAGGAGGGGAATTTAGAAGAAATGGACAATTAGCTTGGAAGGAAAAATTTGCTTCTAGGAGAATTTGGAGAAGTTTTGTAATTCTTGAGAGAGCTTGTAGGTGAGAGATTATTCTAAGCACAAAGTTATTTTCTTCAAGTGCAAAAGAGAAAGACTATAAAGGCTGAAACTTGGATGTTGTAAGAAGGTGTGTTTTGCCTGGTGATATCAATAAAGTGGTCCCCAAATTGAGAAGCGGACCCAGAGACGTAGTCCCCAAGGATGAACTCCATTATCAAAGTGTTTGAATTTTCTCTCTCTCTTATTCTCTCAATTCTTTCATTTTATTATTCTCCTTCGTTGATGTTATTAAACACATAATTGTTTTAAGTGTTCAAAGTATTTATTATTCCTTGTAATTTCAACAGTTTTAAAATAGATAGCCACACATTTATTGCTTGGATCGAGAAAGTATATTTGATTGTTGGGATTAAGTCATAAAACTAATAGATCCTAAATCAGATCACCGATCTAAGGTTGGATTCCCTGTAACCCTATGGATTATCCTCTTGGTTATTTTGATAGGTCCATTATCCAACCATAATGAACTATCATGTATCCTGTTAAGCACCATCCTAATCCATTCAGTCTTGAACACATTTGGGAAATCTAGGGCTTGTGTCAACCCTTTCTTTTCTACAATTTTGTATTCTTTCAACACACCATTCTCACATAATTTTTTGTATGCTTCTTTGATCTCCATATCACCGATGCTACCAATTTTGCAATTATAACATTTCCTAACATCTTGCACCATTAAAGCATTCAGTGGTATCATGGATAACACACTAGAGGGATCTTGCTTGTAAGCAATATCAAGAATGACTTTAAATATAAGTTGCTTAACCTCATTACTCACTAATTAAACATTCAAAACTTCCTTACCCTCTACATTCTTTGAACTAGATGCCATTGTGCGAAACTAGGGTTTACAAAAATATAAATAGCGTAGCTTGATACTTGATAAATACCTTGTGAGATCTGTCGAAATGATGCTAAATGACTTCTCAAATCTTTTGCAATCACTTTGGATGTGTTTTTTGATTGCCTCTTGCTCTCCTAGCTCTTTCTCAATTTCAAAATGATGAAAAATGAATCAAACACCCTTTTGAAACTCTACAATTAATGTTGAGTGCTTACACAACTGTAAGCTCGACATCAACCAATTTTAGACTCACTCAACATCCATTAACATTCCATTCACTTGACATCCATTATGAGCTCGATATCAACTAGCCAGTCTGTTAGCTCGACATCCTCTAGCATTTTACTTGGCAACCATAGGAAATATTTCATGTTTGACAATAATATGAAAAACTTAAAATATTTTTCTTAAATTCCTAATAACATCTTGCATCTTTGTTCATGCTAATGTAATCCTTTCAATACTAAATCCTTTGGAACTGATGTATGATGTTACCTTTGAATATCAGTCCCACATACCTCTTGATTACTTAGTTTGATGAGGTGTGATCACCTGACCCATTGGGCAAAGTGATCTTTTCTCCATTTGATGTGCTGTAGTCATCTTTTTTCTTCCATGTCTTATTCATTTCATTTCTGACATTTTCAACATCTACCTTGCCTTTGCCTTTATCAAATTCATAACTTGGTGCCTTTGACCTTGTTGGACAATATCTACTGATGTGATCGGTCTTCAAAAAGCTAAAAAATGTGGTTTGACTCAACCACCTTTTGTAGTCACTTCTGAAGTGTGTCCTTATACAATTCTCAGGAACATATCCATACTCTTGACAATAATGACAACTATACTTTGTATTATAATCCTAGTTATAAGAGTTTCCATTGTTCCTTACCTTTTTTTGCCTATTTGATGACCAGATGGGTTTAGATCTGCATTCAAAACCTCTATGTCCATACTTCTAATAGTTGTAGCAATATCCTTCAAATCTCTAAGTGTGCATGGGCTTGGTTCTGCATTCATGTCCTTGATGACCTTGTTTGTTGCACTTATGATAGTGAACCATGTTCTTATGCTTGACATTCTAATTTGTAGTCTTGCTCCTGCAAATATTAGTAGTAAGTCCTTTCTTACCACAATTATGACAAGTAGGTTTGGAGTTCTTATCTTTGTTGTTCCTTTCTTTTGCACTTTTGGATGACTCTCCTTCTTCAATACTTGTGTATCCCTGTCTAGATGTATCATTATTGGATCTAGGGGATCTCATCGATTGCTCAAAGTATTTGATGGCTTTACTTGGTTTGTTAAAACTTTTAGCAAATTATTTTTCCCTCTTTATGTCACTTTGCAATTTCTCATTCTGAAACTTCAATGTTGTTATCTCAATGTCCTTGACATTCAGTTCATAGTTGGCATTCATCATTTGACTTAGAGTATCCAATTGCATGTTGGAAAGCTTGGTTAGCTCTAATGATTTCTATTCTAGTCTGTTGGCCAAAACTCTTTTGTCTTCTTCAATCATGACTTTGTCTTCCATGGCTTTCTTCTTCTATTCAGATACCTCACACAGTAGTGTGTCTTGTGATTCTTTCTCTAACTTGAGATTTTTGATTTCCTTAGCTTGGGCTCTATTCTTTTCCATTAGATCTACAACTACTGCATCAAATTCATTGGAGTCTCCATCTACAAATAGCTTTGTAGTGTCCATTTCTCTATATTGTGTGTCATTCTCCTCAATAGCAATTTTCTTCCTTCTCTTCAAAGATTTCTTTAGGTCTTCTCTTGCTTGATTTAGTTGATGTAGAATGAGATGTATTTCAATATCCTAATTCTCAATAATATTTCCCACCTTATACACTTCCATTTCCAATATCTTTCCTCAAAGTTTTAAAGCTTCTCTTTCAGAGAACAAGGCTCTGATACCAATTGTTGGAACTGCAATAGGAAAGGTAAACTTTTGGGGGGGCTAAAATATTTCAATACCCTATTAGAAGTGTGCCTTGCTAAAGGATTTTAACTTACAATTAAGTAAGCACCTTGTTAGAGGATTTCAATACAACCTGTTAGGACTACTTTGTTAAGAGATTTTGACTAAAATCACTTGTTAGAATGTCTCAGCATTGATTCTACAGTTAGCATTGATTACCTAATAACATATCACCTCTAAAGTAATGTTTTTCTTGATCCTTCCTGAACAAATGTCTCTTTTTTATATGCTATCTTCTTTCCTCTACTCTCCTTTAACTGATTCTGCAATGAAATCTTAGATCATAATAACTTAGCCACCATAAATGCTTTGTTTGTACATACAAACTAATCTTGTCACTCTTTCCACTCCTTACACACTCATAGAAAGTTTAGGCCTTATCCTCCTTAAGAAAACATAGGTGACTTAGGGTTAGGTATGAATCAACGACCGTGATTCATCCATTTTTCTATTTAATCTTTCCATTTTTCTGATTGGATGCATTACTGCATTGGTAATCCAACTTAAGATTCATCCTTGTCTCCAAAATATCATAATTCAATATTTAATTGGCTCAAAAATGGGTTACATAGTTGTTTGTTCCATTACAAACAGTAATGACAAAAACTATCTTACTCGGCATCTGAAGTCTTTGATGCTTGACATACACTGATCTTTCTACTATGACTCAACATTTGTATCACTTGGCATCCATTGTTTACTTGGCCCCTGAATCACTTAGCATGTTCTGTCTACTCAGTACTTGAAAGAAACAACACATGAGTGGCTCGACACTCACTGTAGACTCAACATGCTCTATAATACACATGTTGTGCTCAAAATGTACTAATTGTTCAACATGAACTAAGTAAATGAATTAAGTGTGTGGAGACTCATTAGTCAAAACCAATCTGAGATCAACAAAAATTTCACGTGTCTAGCTTACATTTCTTCTGAAACACCTTCATCATGTTCTTGGTATCAGACCAAGTTTCACAATTGAAAGCTCCAACCTTCATAGGGAATTTGTATCCCTTCTTCTTTAGGCTTCTACTTAGGATATTCACTTGCAGAGCTTGTTGTATAATGTCAATCAACAAGATCATGTCACTTGGATACCTCGGTAGCTTCAAGGGAAATCCATCAAATGCTACAAGACACAAATAAGAAAATGATGAGAACTGAATAAAGTAACACCCAAACTGACTGATGGTGGCCATGGCTTTTGGACTAAATCTTCTCTCTGAGAATCCTTGTAGTTCCCTGGAAATACTCCTGGTAAACATGTCATTTACCTTAACATAATTTGCGTAACTATTTTTTAATTGGAGACATGGGTAAAACTCATAAGAATTAACATCAGCAGTGAAATATTCTAAGCCTGGAAGGTCAGGCCATAATTGCAATGAAGCCAACATGTAAATTAAGAAGAAAGACATGTAGAATTTATTGTAAAACTTGGCCGCTTGGAGAGCATTGGACAGAGTTTCAGTTACCTCTTGTGCCCAATCAATATACTCTATGTTAGAGCATATAACTTGAACCAAAAAGAAATATTTCTCAAAAAAATTTAGGGCTTCTACTTCATCTCTCAATCTATGCAGAAGGACCAAAATGTCAATTATTTCAAGCTTAAGATTGGTTCCAAACAAAGTTTTAGGAACTTTTCTCTTATCACTCCGTGGCTTCTGGAACCAAGTTCTCATAATCTCCTTTCTCTAGATCATCTTCTTTGTTGAGAATTTTGAGATGGCTCCTCCAAAGGTCAATTCAAAAAACTTCTCCCATTTTGGTACATGAAGGCAATTTACCATTGTTCTCCTATCAATTGAAATTAATACTGTATCATCAGACATAACAATTTGCCTAGTTTCTAGGTTGTAGTGATAAATGCATTCGTAGATAAGCTTTGGGGCTTGTATTGCAACTAGAAAACTAGTGGCCTCAACTAAACCACATATTCAAAGCCTCTCTGTCATAGGATGAATCCATTTGGATTTGAATCTTTTTTGAAAATCTGCCATGTCGTAGAAGTGGACGGATGTGTCTATGAATTTATGCAGTTTAGACTTAATCCCAATCAAACTGTCAAAACCTGCAAACTTGGTTGCCATAAGCTTGTGGACAAGATTTTGAATAAAAAAGGTGAATAAAATGAAAAATGCAATAGTCACAGGCTTTCAAAAAAGCTATGCATATTGATATAATGAAGAATCAAAGAAATGAGGTAACTCTTTTTTAACTGCTTGTGTGATTTTATATGAGATTCTCGATTCATTTGTTATTCTTTGGAATTCACACCACACGAATGAAATTTAAGGAGATACCCATTGAATGGTAAATGCAAAAACTCAACAAACATTTAGGGGTCTTTTCACTATTATGTTGAGCACAACAATAACTTTTTATAAGCTCGATACTTATTTTTTCGTTTTCCTTTAAGTTTTAGAAAGTTACCATTGGGGTACTCCATTAATGAAAATTCACTGTGCAAGATTTTGATTATATCCTCTTTCCATTACTACTCAATCTACTCTCATATCATCTTGACAAGCTCTAAACCTAGTTTAGTGAATAAATTCACTTGTTAGCTCATCTTTCTTTTATAGGTGGAAAATCGCCTGCATGGGTTGGGAACCCGCCGTAGAGAAGACAATTTCTGCTTTTTTGCTAACACTTGCTTTGTATTGAACTTGACTAATTTTTAATAGCAGAGCTCTGAGACTTTAATTGAGTAATTTGATAAAAGAGTTGTCAAGAAGCCTAACGTGGTACAAAATGCTGAATATTACTATAGAAGTTACTAGAAGAAATTGATGTATTTGGAATTGTTAAACAACCAAAAATTTGAATCTTTTAACCAGGTCTCTAAATTCTCTCCAATACATTTAATATTGCAACATGAGTAATTAAATGGCCAATCTGATAACTGAATATTTAATTCTCAAGAACAATATCAAGAAGTAATGCAATATTAAAAATAATTGGCAAAGTGTACATACATTTAGCCTAGAGATATCCCAACTGGTGGACTGGTTCCACCTCGCTTCTACCAACACTCTAACCTGTCACTCGGATGTCTGCTCCTACATCCTCAAAAACCCAACTGTGTGGTACTAGCATCCAACATGTATCTTAGACTTCATGTGCTTGGTCATGACCTTTATTCTTGATTGGCTAAGTTCCTTGTTGCGGTGGACGAGGAACCCAAGCTTCTTATGGCTATCGCGACACACCTAACACTTACTATTACCTGCAAGATCTACACTCTTCTCGATTGGTGAGCATTATACTAACACCTCACCTACGAAGTAAACTCTCCTGCAACTTTCCAATGCTGATGGGGTATTGCCGTGCATAGCAAATGCTTATGTAGATGTTTCTGCTATTGAATTGAAAATGGTGCCTTCCTACCTATATTCTCATTTTTCACACTATGTTATTCTCCCTTGGTTTCTTCGTTTAGATACCATCTCTTGCATACAAATGGTTCTACCACTGAAAATTCCAAAAATCATTGGATTCAAACTATGAAATTGCTAACTTGCTCAAATGCTCTTACCTCCATATACTTTGATTTTTGAACATCTTTCCCATTGTCGATTCTTCTACCCAGTCACATTAAAGCAACCATAACTCATAATATTTCCATTCATAAATTCTTGTGTGTAAACCCTAATGCAAGCTCCTTCTTTTAAAACCTCAAAGTGGGGAAAAAAAATGAAGCAAGGAACGTGGGATAAAACACAATTTTCATCCTGTAGTCACTTAAGTCACTTTATAAAGTAAATGACTTTATAACATAAAGTGACTTTATCCACACACTTTAATAAAATACTGAAGTACATAAGATAAAACCTCTGACAAGACTAGTAGGCATCTTGTTAGCTAATGCCATTAATCTATTTGGATGTGGAGATAGATTAACCTAGCACCAAAACACTAGTGTGAAGAAGGGGACATGATAGTCCTCCCTTCTCGGGATTACTTTCCCTCAAGAAATATCAATACTGGGTGCTGTAGTATAGACACACCTTCCCAAGTGGCATCCTTATATGGTAAGTCTTTCCATTGAACTAGATATTCCTTGACAGTCCTATTGGTAAATAGATTGTTCTTTTTGATTTTGACTCTTAAATGCCCAAATTATGAACAATATCTAATTACAAACAGTTGAAAAGCTGCTTCTAAAAAGACTAAATTTTCTCTGAATTAATAGGTACAACTCCCTATTGTGGATTTGGAATGAATTATGTTTTATTCCTAAAACTACTATGGGGGTGTTTTCTTAACTCAATAATAGGAGAGGTAAAATTGGGTCAGGCCTAAACATGATCTAACTCAGGAAAAAAAGTGATTTCTGAAGAATTGATTAAGTTCATGAACCCACACATCTTATGGATTCATGAAGCTTAATGACTTAAAATAGGATAATAACTACTACTAGATTTATTTAGCTAGAATCTAAGCTACAGAGAAGGAAAGGTTAACTAAAGGGAAAAACATCTAAGAGATTTCTCTTTGAACATGCAATGACACTACTTATCACATCCATTCATTGCTTTGAAACAGGGGAATGAAGCTACGTTCTTTCCTTGCTTCAATTTAGATAAAAGAGAAAACATACAATTAACAACTAACATAAATGGAACAATAGTTGATACAAAATACCATTCAACCGACTCTGCAACATCAAGTACTTCACACCAAAAATTTGCCAACCTTTTATTAATCTTTCAATTTCATACATATAGGATTTTGAGATGATCGTTACAATAGAAGTTCAATCGTTTCATCTCCTCAAAAGAATGACAAATGACAAGAGAGTAATTTTTTGTATCCAAATTGTAGTTATTTATGCATTCATAAATCAATTCTGGAGCTTGGACTACCATTGGGAAAATAGCTACTTCCACTAGTCTACATCCTCAAAGCTTCTCAGTTATGGGATGAATTGGCTCTAATTTCAGCCTCTTTTAGAAATCTTGCATATCATAAAAATGAAGTGAAGTATCCATGAAATTATGCAATGTGGACTTGATTCCATTCAGCCCATCAAAACCCGCAAACCTAGTTACCATTCTGTCTGAGAATGAAATGAATTGAAATTTTGAATCTAGTTGAAAAAGTTGTGTAATTTAACAAAATAATAGTTCAATAAAAAGTGGTAGTTTGAATAACTGTTATGTTTCCATCTATATAGGAGTCTCAATCCATTCGTTGATCTTTAGGATCTGCGCCATACGAATGAATTAAAAGATGAATCCGTTGAAACAATAAATGCAAGAGCTCTAATGAATATTTCAGTGTCTTTTCACTGTTTCCATTGGCCCAATGGTAACTTCCCATTCTTTCATACTTACTTTCCCGTTTCCCATTAAGTTTCAAAAAAATATGAATAGAGTACCTCGTAAGGAAATATCTGCCTAATCAAATTCTGCTCAGTATACCTTTCCCACAGTGGTTAGATTATTTCCATTATCATCTTGTATAATTTTTGGGTCCAATCCACTTACAAGGTTGATTTTCTTTTGAATGCGAAAAATCATCCTCATGGGTTGAAAACCCGCCGAGGAGAAGACAATTTTCATTTCTCCACCTAGGCTTCCCTTTAAACTTTGTCTTTAGAGTTAATATTTTCTATAGGTTTGGAGAAGTTTAAAAAGGATTGCAAAAGTTGAAAGGGACCCACTTCCTTGTTTCTTTTCCTTTACAATTGCCTTTGGCAAAAAATAGACTTCATGGGTTGAAAACCCGCCGAGGAGAAGTCAGTTTTGAGTTTTCAACTTAAGATGATTCTGAGTGTTGTAATGAATCCTGAATATTTCCTAAAGTAGTATATCATAGTGAAAATACGAATTTTCCATAAGATATATCATTATCTTCTTACATAGATCTGTGAGCATCATTTGTTACCCTTTGCAGGAAATTGCCTTCATGGGTTGAAAACCCACCAAGGAGAAGTTGATTTTCATTTTTTTTGCTAGCTTCCTCTTTTCATTGAAAATATGATAAGCTGCAAGCAAGCTCAACTTTGTGAATAATTTTTCATGTTGCAAGAATCTCCATCGGATTAGGTACTAATCTACCCATAAGACTCACAGCATAAAGTAAAACCACCCGGCCGTGAAATGTGTGAGAAGGGAAAGATGAAAAATTTGATGAAGACTCTTTTCATCTAAGGGAACTTAAAACTAGACACAGACATACCTAGGCTTAACTAAGACACAAAATTCTTCACTTTTGCAAAATGGTTATAGGATGAAAAGTGAGGCAACAACTGGCTTTGACTAGGGACTTGGGTAGACTATACCCAAGCAAGGAACTCAAAATCTCTAGTCTCGCAAAAATAAAAGATGGCAACACAACAAAACTAAAGCAAGGAAAAACAAGGAAGCAAAGGCAAGAAAGGAAAAATAACTAGGAAAACATGGAAAGGAACTAAATGTAACTATAATACAATACAGGGGTTACCTATTCTCAATTTGAAATTTGATAAAGCTTCAGATCCTGACCATTATAGGTAAGAGGTAGCACTTCACCATCTTGGTAAGCCAGTTTGAAAGAATTATTCTTGAATGCCTAATGAATTATGAATGGACCTTTCCACAAGGTATCAAACTTCTTATGCATACCCTTTGGAGCTCTTTTCTTATCCCACAACAACACACTATCTCCTATGATAAATTTCCATAGTCTTGCCCTCTTATCAAATAGATTCTTCACTTGCATTTGGTGTTGTGTGATGTGATCCATGACCTCTTCTCTTTCCTCTTCAAGCTTGCTCAAGTACAAGATCATCTTTACTAAGCCATCTTTATAGATATCATCTTCAATTACTATTCTAATTTTGTTCATAGCCAATTCCAAAGGTAATGGGAGATTAACCTAAGTTCCATAGACTAATTCAAAAGGAGATATACCAATTGCCCTCTTAGGTGTTACCCTATCTACCCACAATGCCTCATGAATTTTCTTGTGCCAAGTTTTCTAATTATCTGACACCAATTTCTTGACAATATTCATCAAATTCTTGTTACTGGACTAGGCTTGACTATTTCCCTGTGGGAAATAATCAGACGAATGACTGACTGTGATTCCATGCTTAAAGCAAAAATTAATAATCTCCATTGAAGAAAAATAGGCCGTGTTATCCATCACCAATTTGATGGGAACACCAAACCTAACTAGTATATTTTGCTTAATGAATTCACATATTGCTTCAGAAGTAGTTTTCTTGGTTGCTTTGGCTTCCATCCACTTAGTGAAATAATCAGTCACAATCATCACATATTGGTGACCAACACTGGATGTTGGGTTGATAGGTTCAATGAAATTGAGACCCCATTATTGAAAAGGCTCTTCAATGATGACAAGCCTGAGAGGCAAAACAACTAACTGGGGATGTTCGACAAACATCTTACATTTCTCACATTTTTCCACCTAGGAATAGGCATCTTTAAACATTCCAAGCCAGTAGTAACACTATCTTAATATCTTGAAAGTTGTGATTGAGGATGAGAAATGTCCCCCATAGGCTTCATCGTGAAATGTTCTCAACAATTTTTCTTGCTGTTGTTTGTCCATGCACTTGAGAAAAGTACCATCTATAGCCTTTTTAAATAGTTTATCATCCCAAATTACATATTTAGATACTTTCAGTTTAAGATCTCTTCTTTGGCTATTAAGCCATCTGGACATTCTCTATAAGTCAATAAGTAGGCAATATTCTCGAACCAGGAATCTTGCATGCCTACTACTACTACTAGTTGTTTTCCTCCTGATTCTTCTATTTCTTCAACAATTCTATTTTCAGCAATTTCTTTGCACAGGGCATTGCCTCTCACTAGCTTAGTGGGCTTAATCTCGATATCATACTCTTGTGTTTTTGCTATCCAATTCCTTTGGAATTACACCCTACCTCTTGTTGTTTGAACACACTTTTTAATGCTACATCTAGGACATAAACCACAAAATGCGAATGCACAATGTAAAATCAAAATTTTTAAAGTACTTTAACTACTGCAAAAGTATGTTTCTCAATTTGTGCGTACTTCAACTCATGATTTTTTAGGGGTATGCTCATGAAAGCTATTGGGGCTTGAATCCCTTCATCATTATCTTGCATAAGTATTGCCGATAAAGTGTGTTCAGAGGCATAATAGTAAATGATGACATCTCACTTATAATTCGGGTGGCATAGTACTAGAGAATTAGTAATAACAATTTTTATAATTTGAAAGGCCTTCTTTCTCACCTCATTCTATTTAAAATTTGAATTTCCTTTCATCATGTTCACAATACACTTAGTGGTTTCTGCAAAATCTAGTACAAACCTTTTGAGGACATTCACCTACCTGAAGAATGATTGAACTCCTATTTTATTTAATGGTAAGCTCAATCTTTGAATGGCTTCAACTCATTTAGGATCAATTCTAATACCCTCTTGAGAAACTATATGACCAAGGAGCTTTCCCTTTGTCACATAGAAAATGGACTTTTTGGGATTAAGTGAGATTCCATGTTCCTAACACCTTTGCAATACCTTCTTCAAATCTTCTATGTGATCTTTTCTCTTCTTTGAAAACACGGTGAGGTCATCTAGATATATAACTATAATCCGATCCTTTAGATCATAAAACATTTTACTCATACACCTTTGAATTGTAGTGCCAAAATTAATGAGCCCAAAGGGAATTTTGTGATATGCAAATGTACCCCAAGGAGTGGTGAATGTTATCTTATGCTGATCCTTTTCTTCCACTTCAACTTGATTGTAACCTAAGAACCCGTTGAGCATGGACATCATTTCAGCTCCAACCATTTTTTGAAGTAAGTAATCCATATTGGGGAGAGAAAAATTATTCTTCAGAAATGACTGGTTCAAATTCTAGAAATCGACGCAGATCCTTATTTCTCTATTCTTCTTTTTGACTGGCACTATATTGGCTATCCAGGTGGAATAATGGATGGGATAGATAATTTTTTCCTTCAGCATCTTATCTACTTCCTGAAATATAGCATCTACTACCTTACGATTATAATTCCTTTGTTTCTACCAAAAGGGACTGCATTAGGCTTTAGGCGAATATGATGTTTTATCTTCCCACCTCTATAGCTTTTCAAGTCTTCATAACTCTAGGCAAAAACATCCTGGTATTCTATATAGATTTGTTTTGCAGCTTCTTTCTCTTCAGGCAACCAAAATTTTCCAATATTAATTATTTTAAGATCATGAAGATCCCCAATATTCACCCCTTCATACTCACCAGTAGTAAGACCCTTTTCTATCCTCTTTTATTTTATGTAAGCATCATGTCTGTCGAACAATTTTTCTAAAGATACAAAGTATGGGGGAATGATATTACCTTGCAATCAGACTTCATCATTTCTATTCTCTTTTCGCTCGACATCAAAGTTTTCATAATTATCATCATTGGATTCATGTCCAGAACTAGGTTTGTCATTTTCTAGGAACAACTGCAAATTTCTATCATCTTCAAAAACTTGCCAAGACTATGCATTATCAGGGACAAAGGCTTGATATATGATTTCTACCTGATATCTCTTGTCTTTGAATTTCAAATGCAGAAGTAACAAGGAAGCCAAAACTGCTAATGAATTTGCTTTGGTATTCATCTCTCTTAGTATTGATTCAATATAAAAGGCATCAAGACTCTCTATTTCATCCCAAACTCTATAATTCTTCAACTTGTGATTCTTCATAGAGTATTGCCCTTTAATTTTTCTTACAATGAGCTTTGCATCACCTTGAGCTTTTAGGATCTTTATTCCTTTTTCTTTTGTAGCCACTATCCCTAGAAGTAGGGCTTCATACTCTACAGTGTTATTTGTATCCCAAACTCCAACTTGAAAGCCATGGGTTCAGGTTCTCCTTTAGGGGGTATTAACACTACACCTACACCAGATCCTAATAAGGAACAACTTCCATCAAACTCCAATGTCCATATAGATGATGACTCTTTCTCTTCACTTAAGGCTTTCATTTTCAACCCTTTAATTTCTTGCTCATTCAGAATGTCTTCAGTAAATAACATGTAATTTCCAAACTCTAGCTCCTGGTAGAGGATTTGAGCTTTAGGATCATCTGACTTCAACACAGTGAATTTTGCTTTTTCTTCAGGTTCCAATTTAACTTTCTTATTTCCTCTAGTTTTATTTCTCCTCCTAAGTATCAACAAAAAATCCTACTTAAGAGAAGTCCATAGCTTGCTGGAATATCTGCCACTAAAATAGTTAGTAAGAGTTTCTTTTCTGGATGAGAAGCCAAGGCTACTTGAGCATCTTTAATTTGTCCAAGCAAGGGAACCTATTTGGCATCCATAGAGTAACATCTCCCATGAACTTTAGTAAGGTTGAGACCCAAGGATTTAGCTATAGAATAAGGCATAACATTGTCTGACGCACTTGAATCTATTATGCAATTGTCAATTTGCATCCATTGATGTATAGTGAAATATAGAATGGGCCAGGTTTTTGTCCATGAGAGGTTGCCAGGATAGTAGAATCTTCTTGATTAAACAAGTTAGAAGTCAAATTTTCATTTCTTTCTTTCATGGTCACATTGTGATTTAAATTTGAAGTATGCATTTACAACGATCTACCAATCATTTCAACTCAGAGGGATGAGACTCCAAATAATCTATGGGGGAAATTTGGATTTTTGATTCTTCATAGAATTGAATGAAAGCAAAGGGCATTTTTTCCTTACCTATTTAAGATGCGGATACTCCTTGATCAACATGAATATTATTCCCTAAAGGACTGGGATCATTCCTATGCGCATGACTGGAGGATTGATTGTTTTTCCTTTGACCTCGAGTCAAAATTGTGTATGAAGTTCCATCAATAGTTGCATAACATTTGCCTTTTGGTTTAGAATCTAACTCATACTCCAAAAATAAATTTCTAGAGTCACCATTTGAGTACAAATTTGACTCAAAATAAGGAGTTGCAGTGTTCAACTCATTGGTGGATAACAACTGCATCATACAAGTAGTTTCTAGACAACTCTCACTATCATGATCCATTGTCAAATGAAACACACACATATTTCCTTTCTTGGGTGCCACTTTAATTGCCAACCTAGGTTGTGAGTCTATGAGCTACGATAATTTTCCATCATTGTTCCTTCCCAGTGAATTTTGATAATTCCACTAGTAAGAATGATTGAACTCAAGTAATTGCCCTTTTTTTGCTACCAACTCATTTGATAGTTTCTAAATCATTTCATCAGATGATGTGGTGTTACTGAAAATTCCTTTAGTTTGAAGTTCTCACTTCCATTTTCTTGTGAAAATCAAGTCATCTTCAAATTCATGCCTTCTTTTGTGCATCTGCTAAATCTGTGGTGTTTGGAGTTCTTTCTTGTAAGGAACATATCAAGTGGATTTAAACCTGATACCAGGTAACAAAGATAGGGACAATCCTAAGGATGACCTAAATCCTATATTCAGCAAGGCTAAATCTTAGTTTTGGGCCAACATTAACAGAGTCATCAGGACTCACTTCATTTTAGGCTTTGCTAAGCCAAGGCAGGAAAACCTAAGCGATTTATCTTATTAACTTGATATTCTTCTCTGCAAGACTATCCTCTACAGTAGAAATGGTCAATATTCTTCTATAATTTGCTGAAAAACTTCCAAATTATAGTAGCTAATTACAACTAAAAAGTAACAACAAATAAACCTTGACCAACATTTCTAGTTCTTCAATACATAAAAGGGAAATTGATATTCAATTAAAGTTTGGATCTCAACATAACCCAGGTATGCAACAACAAAGAACATGCAATCTCTAGGCCAACCAGTCACTTATCCATTTGGCATCAACTAAACTTTAACATACAGATGGATACCTGAAGTATACTCATATATTTAGACATCTGATCTATCTATTTGACTTGCAAATAGACATTTGTCTTCATAAAAACTCTCATGCTTATGGTAATGTCCTTCTAGTGTAACCTACAACCCTGTCAATGTAAAAAAGCATTTACATGGATCTTTGTTCCACTAGCAAATTTATCTAGAGATACAACCTTATAGGACTGCAAATGAGCTTAAGCTCTTCGTTCTTAAACACAAAAGATTGCAAATAACAAAGGAAGGAGATGAGAATGAGAATGAAACTAAAAGAAATGAAGCTCTTGCATTAATTTCCTTGAAATCAATACATCATCTATATGTCAAAATTTAGTAAATATAAAATGAATAACTGTATAATATGAATACTTCAAAAGAAATACAATATTGATACTATTCATAACAAAGGAACACTAAGGAAAAATGGTATCACAGTAATGGGAAAGGATTTCAACTAGGCTAGAACCACAAAATAGTTACATTGTAATGAAAAATATCTAAAAACCGGAACCCTTACAAAGAGCAGAGAGGAAGAATATATAGAAGAGAAGATATTTCTAGGTATGTAATCTAAATTTGACATGTGTCCCACTGAAAATTTCTTCAATCTGATGTTGTTGAAACTGAACTTCTTCATTTGCCTGTAACCGAAAACCATAAATGATGCAACAAAATATCTGATATATCTCATTAAAACAATTAGCAAAATATCTTATGGAGAACATATCAGGTACAAATCAAATCTATGATGGAGGCTCAAAATTTTATTTTAGCATGTCACTTCTACCTTTGCCATGAGATCAACTTGTGTTGTTGACAAAAACATTTGATTACTTGCAATTGTACTCAAAACCATCAAATCATCCTTACAATTGATGATGAATTCAAATTTGATGAAATCTGACTATATCTGATTGCAATTTCATCTGCAACAATAGATCTATAGTTTTCATTGAGAAGCCCCTAGAAACACAAATATGCTTATAACTGCTTCTGGTTAATATTTGTGCAAAAACTAACAGCAAAAATGTAAAGTTCATTTCTTGTTGATTCCGTCGGTATATTATACTACATATTTCACACAAAAATTGTACCCCTGAGACCAATTTGAAATTTTGGCTCGCGGGCCATGAGCAAAGCTTAAAATGAAAATTTTAAAAGTTCATATAGTATAAACTATATAAAAACATTTAAATCATTCAAATCCTTTCATTTGAAATTTCATGCATTTGAAACATGTCTGAAATTTATTTATTTTTATTCATTTTCTCTTACTCCCCTTTTCTCATATGCCAAGTGTCCACCTCTGATTCACCAATTGCCCAGGTGGGCCCCACGTCATATCATGCATTTGAAATATTTGAAAGACTTTAATTTTATTCTCTACGATTCCATCGTAATTTTTTGGCTATGAATTTAATCTTTCCACAATCTCCCGACTCCCTTTTGGCATAGCATCATAACATTATTTCCTTTTGATCTTTGATCACATGATTGGGCAGATGAACACATTAATATATATTTAATATATTAATCCTTTACAATGCCCTAATCATAGGACACCATCGTAGCATCTTATATCTTCAAACTATGGCTCCTGATCCTCCAATCACTCTGTAATATCATGGGTCTTGCATTCCCTTTCCATGATCTTATGAAATTTTGTAAGATCATGAATCTTCAATCTCTACCTCACGACCTTATGAAATTTTGTAAGATTGTGGCTTTCTTTTCCACACCTAGTGATCTCATGACATGGGACATAATGATGCACATGGACCTTCGTGTATGGCCATTTTTATTTGGTCAAAAGTTTGCTTTGAAGTCCCTGAGCTAGCCGTAGGCGAGCCCCTCCATAGTGAGCAGCAACTCACTCTCCAAATGTGCCTTTGAAGACAACTAATGCTTGTGACTCTTGGCATATAAACAACTAACTCAACTACTATGTCCCCCATGTGAGATAAAAGGAAAGGCCACAAAGGCACTGAGATTTTCTTTTGATTTAGCAATGTCGTAGGCTTCCTCAGTGGATGCCCTTCCAGCTAGCATAGACATGGGTCTTCATTGCAGATCTTGAGAGCCTTGCCATGATCATTTTGCCTCCTCACGTGGATTGCCAGGTGTGGAGACCCCTTTGGAAGTAGATGCCCCAAAATGTGGGCTGCTCTCTTCTTACCTCCTACAGATTAAAAAACTTGTCACCCCTGTATCTTTATTATGGGTTGTTCCCTCTATGTGGGTGACTTCCTCTTTATGCCGTGGAGTTTCTTGCTGATGGCTGCCCTGCCGCTCACGTGATCAACAAATCACAAAGCATATCTTCCTTGCGTGGGTGATTTCCTTAATGCGGTGGCTATTTTCCTATGGGTGCTCAGCCTTGGACATGGATACTCAGGTAACTCATCCTTGCCATACTCCTTTATGCTATGGATGCTCCTCTTGTGAGCCATATCTTTCTTCAAACTGTGGGCTGCTTGCCATTTGGATATGGGTGCCCCCTTGTAATGGCTTATTTATCAAATGATGGTAATACTGTAGAATGTTTCATTCTCTAAGTCATAACAATTATAATTACCAATAAAAAAGAGCACTAATGCCCATTCGACGTCTTTTGGCTGGAAGATTCAGTGAGCAATTATTCATCTGAACTGAAAACATACTCACCTAGGTATTACAATCAACAACCTAGTTGCCTATTAGTAGTTAGATGAGACCCTCCTTATGACCTCAAAATCAATAATTGACATCTATACATGAAGATATCCCATTGATGCAATATGCCTTGCTCTTTTTAGATCAAATGTATAGTTTCGCACCGCTTATTTTCCTCAAATGAAAATATTAACCCCATGATTGAGCCCCCATATTTCTTTTGCAAAACAAGATAATTTTAAAACCTCAAAACACCTTCACGATTCTATGGAACTCATACCCACTTGATGGATTTAGTTAGGCCCCAAAGTGGGTCTAGCTATTTTTTTTTTTTTTTAACATTTTCGAACAACTGACACTGGAAACTGATCCATCGATCATCTTGAACTGACTAAAATTAAATTTTGACCGCTGATTGATAAAAAAAATTTGATTTACCTTGTTCTTTGCGAAGTGTGATTTTTTGATAATAGAGCCTTTTTCCTGGCTTTAAAAACTGGCATAAATAGATAATAGGGCTTTGAAAGCTGATATGTTGATAGTTTGTTCCACAATCTTTCATCTTGCCAGATCTCATCTCATGACAATCATTCAATCAAAAGATATCGACCTTGAAAGTTTCTTACATAAAATCACCTGCAAATAAACGTGTCAAAAAACTGGAAAATGCATTTGGTTTGAGCCTTGAAAACATGGCAAACAGATACTTGAAGGCTTGAAAATCTGGGAAAGAGTTCATTGGTATGAGGGTAACATAATTTTGTAATTTGGACTCATGACGAATCACAGAATGTATTTGGTGAGAGTGCAAAGTCTCAGAATTGCAAGACAGAGGACATCGATAGAAAAGTGTTTTTTTTTGCAAATGGAATGGCCATGGGAAAGTACATAGACGAATTCATCAAGGTTTATAAACTAGAACACTTGAAGTATTTCTAGAGTAGAATATAGGGAAACAAACCATTTGATCTAGGCAATCACAGATTTAAAGTAATGACATCTTGAATAGGGGCACAAATCAATCTGCATTTCTGATTACCAGTGAAACTCTATAAATTGCAAATGGAATCACGTTTGAAAATTGGTCAAACAGATTCTTCATAAGCTCAAATTAAAAATGTAGCAAATCTCTAACCTGTAGAATATGATGCAAAAGGAAATTTATTATTTGGATCAATTGGTCAAAAGTTATAACTTGTCAAACAAGGCTACCTGTAATTATACACAATTTGCAAATTTACAATAAAGGCAACTGACCAACTTTGAGACATTCAAAACCTAGTCAAAATATGTCAAAATGACTTGAAACTTATAAAATAGGTTATTTGATATACATATTAAACATCTCCAAAGTGGCAAGTCATGAAACATTTCTGGGTAAAATATATTCAAAGGCAAACTGGGCCTCTGATCATTGTTTGACACTAGGGGCAAAATTGTGAAATATGACACTAGCTCAAAACAAAACTTTGTAGAATAAAACATGATCTTAATGTATCATTATAGAATGCATATGAAGTCTGAATGCAAGGTGTTAAATAATTGAAACACCACCTAGACCTTGAAATAACAACCAGTTACATGTGCATGAAAAACATTCATAGGGGCTCAAAATTTGGAATGGACACTCAAAATGGGAATGCAATTCTGAGGACCAAAAATGGCTCCATCTGGGGATGCATGACCCTTGTAGTAATGACAAGAAATTAGATCTTTGGAAGAAGAAGACTACTTAAAAAAATTTCTCCAAACAACTTTTGGAAAACAAGGAAACTATTCTAATTGTACAAGATGGTGACCCTGGGCCACCAAGACTTCTTCAAACTTCATACCTCTATCAAACACTTGATTCTCACTTATGTCTCCCTGAGGTAAGTTGGAATTTTTTTTCCATCAAATTCACCAAACACATAAAAATTCTCAATTAGCTCAGCTAGTGAAACAAAATAACTTTCCTGACTTTCATAGTGCATACTAGGGGCATCCTTAACATAATGCTCACTATGAAAATAGGGGTCAGCATGCTCAAATATACCAAGATCAAATTGATAACTGTCTTCAATAGATGAATTATGCATGCAATCAAATTTGGGAAAAAGACTAGACACACCTTGAAAAAATGAATCGCTATGTATAGCTGGTTGACATTCAAATGAGTATTCATATTTGGAATCACCCATATTATCCTTATCAAGGAATGAAAAATGATCCAAGGCCCTCCATTAACTCTTCACAATCAGCAAATGAATCAGTCACATTAAATCATTCATCATAAAATTTCTCACAATGTGTAGGCAGATTTTCAATAACCATTTCATCTAACACCTCACCCTCATAATCACAATTGAAATGTTGATTAGTATATTCACTATCACATATGGAAAAATAAAAATCTAATTTTTTACAACAATATGACAGTGTGTCACCATTAAACTCATCCTCAACTAAATCTAAAACCTTAATCTCCTCTTCAAACAATGGATTGATAACTCCATGCAAGGGTCCTCTTTGAACATTTTGACAAAAGATGGGCTGATCATCATCAAAATCTCATCATATAAAGCATTAGTATAAACCTTAAAACCATTTCTGACATCATTGTCATAAGAACTTTCAACATGTGAAGAGGAAAAATCATAATAATCATCATCATCATTACTTGAAGACATAACATCCACTTCATCAACTAAGTATGCAAAATATAAATCAATATTACTCATATCGTCTTGAACAAGATGATTCAAATGACTTACCCACCAATCATCTCTTATTTTATCACTAGGTGCTATTGTAGTAACTGTAGAATTACTTATATGTTGATGATTATAGTTACACACAACCCCATGGCATTCATCTACACAAGTAGGTAATTGATCTTTGTAAATAATCTCTTTGTCCTCACATTGTGTAAATAACTCTTCTTCAAAACTTTCAACTACATGCTAGTTTATACAACTCAAAGATGGAATTTCACTTTCATTTTTAGATTTAGAAGAAGAAATTATACTTTTAATTGGATAAGGACACTTACTTTCCTCATTGCTCTCTTCTTCCCAATCAACATCAAACTCGTATGAAGATGAACATGTAGTATCATTTTACTCACTTTGATTTGAGTAACCACTCTCATCATCTTCTTCATATGATGCTTCTTGATTATATATTTGATCAGAAACATTGTTCACATTACTTGAAACACAACTTTCAACTTCTTCATCCACATAAAACTGAGATGACTGTCTTGCAACTTCATGATTAGTTACATTCTCAACACAAAGAAAATCATCAATTGGAGAAGCAACAACTAAAATTAAATCTTCTACATATAACTTATCAAGTGAATCAACCTTAACATTTACTGCTGAAGTACTACAAACATATGCACTCTATTTGGCAAGAACATGATCATCTCTTCTTTGAAACAAAGAGACTTCAACTTCAAATTCACATGTTTTTGATTCTGAATTTTCAATAAGATTATCTAGAACAGTAGGGGAACGTATAAACTAATTTCTATTTGAATACTCAACATGATATTGCTCTTTATTTTTGACTTCATTATGCAAGCAAGTAGCCTTAGAGAAATGACTCTTAGTAAGTCCATACTTCAAATTATTCTCAATATCCATAGCAGTCATAAAAGCCTGATATAAAGTCCGAGGTTCTTTATCCCTTAGTAGATAGCTCATTTTCTTGTCAAATGCACCAAGATAAACTATTAGGCATACTTGATCCTCTAGTCTACATTTCTCAGGGATCTCATTCAAGGTTCTTGCAAATCTAATATTAAATCAAGGAACAAGTTCACCATTCTCAATATGAATCCTTAAAAGTTTACTATATGAATGAGATATGCTTACCCTTTCTCCAAATTGCTCCATGAAGGCCGAATGCAACTCACTCCAAGATGAAATAGAACATGCTGGTAAAAAGGAAAATCGGTCTCTAGCATCACCTTCTAAAGTTTGAACAAATAATTTCATGTGGACATCCTCATGAGCAATGTCATAGTCACCCATCAAATCACTAAAAATTTGAACATGATGACTAGCTGAAACAGTATGGTTCCCACTGAATTTAGGAAAAAATTTCTAATATCATACAACATGGTGTTTGGGAAACCATGTATGCCATCAAAACATAATGGCATATATCTCTTGGTAAAAAAGAATCTACAAACATCATTAACCGACTACATACTTGATGAAAGGAAATCTACCATGTCTTGCAAACTTACAACTCACCAAAATAACTTTCAGAATTTATAACTTGTAGTAGATCTGAAAACTCATCTACCAACTTAAATCTCTAACATATTATCAGATGTAAATACATTTCTGAAATAATCTTTCATAAAATATGCTGAGATGCATTAAACACTTCTCATACTTAGTGCCAAAATATCACTTGATGGAGAAACCTTTCATATAACTTACTTTCTTGAAAATAAATCTCAAGAAAGAGGAAAATACCTTAAATGTGATGCTTGCAAACCTCTTCAATGATGTGAACAATAATAGATTCAAATCTTGTCTTGGTTTAGTAACTCTTGCGTAGCATCACCCATTTTCTTTACAACCATTGCCAAGGACTTGAGATAACTTCAAATGTGCATTCCAACTGTTCCAACCTTCACAATATCCTCAACTTCACAATTGCACTAGTGTAGAGATATAACTTCAAGTTGCCACTCACTAAGTGAGAAAATATTTTCCCAACTTGCACAAAGCAAAAAGCTGGTCTAGAAATTATAATAGGTATTTGAAAAATCACACACAACCTTGGAATTTCACACCCTTAACAAAGTGAAAGAAAACTTATTCTTGACCTTTAAATACACAACAACACTTTGTGTTCACTAATCTATTACTAATCTTCAAAGATACTACTATCAAGAATAAGGCACAACTAAGAGCCACAAATCTAGCAAGGAGATGAGAAACAACTTACAATTTCTTATTGTTGTAGTATTTTCATTGTGTCTTTCCCCAGTGGAGTTGCCATTTTGTTGGAGTTCTTTCTTGTAAGGAACATATCAAGTGGATTTAAACTTGATACTAGGTAACAAATATAGGGACAAGCCTAAGGATGAGCTAAATCCTATATTCAACAAGGTGAAATCTCAGTTTTGGGCCAACATTAACAGAGTCATTAGGATTCACTTCACTTTAGGCTTCACTAAGCCAAGGTGGGAAAACCTAAGGGGTTTATCTTATTAACTTGATATTCTTCTCTGCAAGACTATCCCGTACACCAGAAATGGTCAATATTCTTCTATAATTTGTTGACAAACTTCCTGATTAAAGTAACTAATTACAACAAAAAAGTAACAACAAATAAGCCTTGACCAATATTTCTAGTTCTTCAATACATAAAAGGGAAATTGGTATTCAATGAAAGTTTGGATCTCAGCATAACCAAGGTATGCAACAGTAGAGAACATGCAAGCTCTAGGCTGACCAATCCCTTATCCATTGGGCATCAACTAAACTTTAACATATAGATGGATGCTTGAAGTATGCTCATATATTTAGACATCCGATCTACCTATTTGACTTGCAAATAGACATTTTTCTTCATAAAAACTCTCATGCTTATGGTAATATCCTCCTGGTTTAACCTACAACCCTATCAATGTAAACAAGCATTTACATGGATCTTTGTTCCACTAGCAAATTTATCCAAACATACAACCTTACAGGACACAAATGAGTTTAAGCTCTTCATTCTTAAACACAAAAGATTGCAAAAAATAGAGGAAGGAGATGAGAATTAGAATGAAACTAAAAGAAATGAAGCTCTTACATTAATTTCCTTGAAACCAATACATCATCTGCATGTCAAAATTTAGTAAATACAAAATAAATGACTATATAATATGAATGTTTCAAAAGAAATACAACATTAATGTTGTTCATAATAGAGGAACACTGAGGAAAAATGGTATCATAGTAATGGGAAAAGATTTCAACCAGACTAGAACCACAAAGTAGTTACACTGTAATGAAAAATATCCAAAAACTAGAACCCTTACAAAGAGCAGAGAGGAAGAATATATAGAAGAGAAGATATTTTTGGGTATGTAATTTGAATTTGACATGTGTCCCACTAAAAATTTCTTCAATCTGATGTCGTTGAAACTGAACTTCTTCATCTGCTTGTAACCAAAAACCATAAATGATGCAACAAAATATGTGATATATCTTATTAAAACAATTAGCAAAATATCTTATGGAGAACATATCAGGTACAAATCAAATCTTTGATGGAGGCTCAAAATCTAATTTTGGCATGTCACTTCTACCTTTGTCGTGAGATCAACTTGTGATGTTGACAAAAACACTTGATTACTTCCAATTGTACTCAAAACCATCAAATCATCCTTACAACTGACGATGAAGTCAAATTTGATGAAATCTGACTATATCTTATTGCAATTTCATCTGTAACAACAGATCTTCATTTTCACTGAGAAGCCCTCGAAAACAGAAATCCTCCTATAGCTGCTTCTGGTTAATACCTATGCAAAAAATGACAACAAAAATGGAAAGTTCATTTCATGTTGATTTCGTGAGTATATTATACTGTATATTTTGCACAAAAATTGTGCCCCTAAGACCAATTTGAAATTCTGGCTCTCTGGCCATGAACAGAGCTTAAAATGAAAAATTTAAAAGTTCATACAGTATAAACTATATAAAAAAATTTAAATCATTCAAATCCTTCCATTTGGAATTCCATGCATTTGAAACATGTTTGAAATTTGTTTATTTTTATTCATTTTCTCTTACTCCCCTTATCTCATATTGCAAGTGTCCACCTCTGATTCACCAATTGCCTAGGTGGGCCCTGCATCATATTACGCATTTGAAATATTTGAAAGACTTTAATTTTATTCTCTATGATTCCATCATAATTTTTTGGCTACGAATTTAATCTTTCCATGATCTCCCAACTCCCTTTTGGCATAGCATCGTAACATTATTTCTTTTGATCTCTGATCACACGACTGGGCAGATGAACACATTAATATATATTTAATATTATAATCCTTTATGATGCCCCAATCTCAGGACACCATTGTGGCATCTTATATCTTCAAACTATGGCTCTTGATCATCTGATCACTTCGTAATATCGTGGGTCTTCCATTCCCTTTCCACGATCTTACAAAATTTCATAAGATCATGAATCTTCAATCTTTGCCTCACGACCTTATGAAATTTCATAAGATCATGGCTTCCTTTTCTACACCTAGTGATCTCACGATATGGGAGACAATGATGCCACATGGACCTTTGTGTATGGTCATTTTTATTTGGTCAAAAGTTTTCTTTGAAGTCCTCGAGCTGGCCATAGGCGAGCCCCTCCATACTAAGCAACAACTCACTCTCCAAATGTGCCTTTGAAGACAACTAATGCTTGTGTCTCTTGGCATATAAAAAACTAACTCAACTACCATGTCCCCCTTGTGGGATATAAGGAAAGGCCACAAAGGCAGTGAGATTTTCTTTTGATTTAGCAATGTCGTAGGCTTCCTTAGTGGATACCCTTCCAGCTGGCATAGACATGGGTCTTCATTGCAGATCCTGAGACCCCTACTGTGATCATTCCACCTCCTCACATGGATTTTCAAGCATGGAGACCCCTTTGGATGTGGATGTGTAAGAATTTTCCTAAGGGAAAAATTCACCCAGGAACTAAGAACTCAAGCACAAGCACACAGTAGACCAAAGTAGACAAAGTATGATTAGAATAACAATGTATTCAATAACTTGTTTATCATAGTACACTAGGAGTGCGTAAATATAAAGGCCTTAGGAGAGCTTCTAGAATGCATAGAAGTTAGCATCATGATGTGTCATACAACCAAGCACATGTCCACCAGATATGGGTTATCCTCCATTAAGCACGGAAGTAAGTGTGGTGATGAGAGGATAAGCCTACAAGGGTGGGACACACAAAATAGTGTTGTAGACACCATGTGCTTAAATAAAGTTGCATACTCCTGTGTTGTCAACATGACAACTGAAAAGGTGTGCCAACTCCTAAGTGTCTCACAAATAAAAATAATAAAATAATGAAAAATAATTAAATAATGCATTAACCTAAGTAAACTTAAGTAAGTGTAAATAGTAAAGTAGGTATTTACACCAACACCCCCCCTTAAGTGCAACTTAGGGAAATGCCCTTAAGCTTACGAACTAGGATGAAGATGCAGAATGGTTCCTGGCTACTAGGCCATGTAAGGTACCCATGTACATAATGAAAATGCAAATCTCCCATAAAGTAGGGAAAGAAGAAAAACCTCATGGGAAAAAACCTCCCCCAAAAAGAGAGATAAGTAAGGATGCATCGATGGATGGAGTAATCAAGACCCCCCCATTATGACATACATCTAGTATATACATAAGAGAATAAGAGAAGGAAGAGAGACATAATAGGCTCCCCCCAAAAAGAAGAATTCCAACAAGTGAAAGCTGCTCCAATGAAGAAGCTGGTCCAAGAATGTAGAAAGGTGTTCCTCCCTTTAGGAAGAAACAAAGCCAAAGGTATAGTCTTGAAGATGTGTGCTGGCTCTGAAACCTGCTCAAGTATCCCTTTACTGATGTGGAAGTTCACCCCTTCCAACTGTGCTGAAAAGAATGAATGCAGATCTGGCAAGGATGTCTATTGAACCTGTTCCATTGAACCATCTATCTCCTCAACTGATAAAGAGACGTCCACTAATTGTTGTTCATAAGGATCCATAATCATGCCAACCTGTTTAGATTAATCATGTAGAGAATGGACATGAGGGTCAGACTAAGCCCTCACAATAGTTGTAGAAGAATCATCATCAATGAGAAGATGTAAGTCCTCAAGTCTATCTCCCAAGTCAAGTGAAGCTTGAGCTGGAAGATGAGATGTACTATGCTAAGTTAGACTTTTCACTATGGCAATGTAAGCATGTGGACTGGACTGATGTGACCTCTCACTACAACTGTCGACAGAACCCCACACGTCTGAACCTGTTGAAGCACTATTGCTGGTATCACTATCAGTTTCCACTATGTATGTAGTGCGGAGAGGAGTAGAGGATAAGATCGATGAACTTTCCTCAAAGTGAACATCCTTCTCCACAAAAATCTCATGTGTCTCTGGATCCATTAGTCTATAAGCCTTCACATTGTCTTCATAACCAATAAAGGTACAAGGCCTAGGTGTTGGTGCCTTGCAACTCCTGGAAGAAAGGTTAGCCCATGCTAGACAACCGAAGACTCTAAGGTGACTCACAACTGGTTTTCTGCTGCACCATGCCTCAAAAGGAGTCTTGTCATCTAAGGCTGGATGAGGAGATCTGTTAAGTATGTGAGTAGCACTGCTAATGGCTTCAACTTCAAGTGTAGGATTGAGAGACTTGGCCTTTATCATGCAACTTTCCATGGTCTTGAGATTCCTAATCCTCATAGCTGCAACATCTATATTGTGTAGACTGAATGCTCGTGAGTTATGAAGATCAATCCCCTCAATTCTGCAAAAGTTCTTAAGTCTTCTGTCAACATATCTATTCTCATTGTCCACCCTTAGTACTTTGATGGCTTTCCTTGACTTGTGTTCAACATGAGTCTTGAAGTCTTGAAGCTTATGAACCACTTCATTCTTATGATGAAGGAAGAAGACCCAAGTGAATCTTGAAAAGTCATCAACAAATATGAGTATGTAGCAGCCTTGGCTGACTGAAGTCACTGCAAAGGGTCCTACTAACACCATGTGAACTAGCTGAAGAACAACTGGAGCTCAAGAAGAATTCCCTTTATCATAATTCTCCTTGAGATTCATATCCACTGAACAAGATGAACATTCTCCCTTAGAAAAGTTCATATTAGGTAGACCTTTAACCATGTATTTAGAACAAAGTTGCTGAAGAGAGCGGAAGTCAAGGTGACCAAACCGGTCATGCCATAAGTGGATTTGTGAATGTGAGTGAGTTAACAAGGCTTGGGAAGGAATCTTAGGCACAAAGAAGGAGAAGGAGTATAACCTCTTGTCATTATTGACTTTCTCCACTGTCACCAATGAATCATCTTTGAGACTTTGCACCATCATTGAATCGGGAAGGAACTCAACCTTGTGACCATCTTCTAGGTGAGTGATTTGGTAAACTGATAGGAGATTGGAGCTTAGATTTGGAACATATAGAACATATTTGAATTCCCCATCTTCCATTTCAACATGTCCTTTCCCTTCAACTTCCATCTTAGCATCATCTCCCATGAAGATGTGTGGTACCTTTGACTGCTTCAATGAAGAAAAGTCTTCCCTTGAAAAACCCATATGATAAGAGGCACCTGAGTCAAGTATCCATTCCAAAGAAGAATTTGAGTTAGCCATAAGTGCTTGACCTTTACGCTTTGAAGAGGTAGGAGTAGAATCCTTGGAAGTACCTAGCACTTGAATCTTGTTCTTCTTGAGTAGATTTTCTAACTCATCGATTCTTTTTGTTTTGCAATGATGCTCGTCATGATTTGGCTTTTTGCAATATGCACAAAAGAGTTTGTCCTTCTTTTCATTACCTCCTTTCTTGTTTGAAGAAGAACTGCCTTGTTGAGAGGAGTCATGTTGTGTCTCAGATTGTGTTTTCTGGTTCCATTGCTTCTTCTTGTTGTTGCTTTTTCCCCCTTGACTAGATTTGTGATCATCATGAGCTACTAAGGCTTTGGTCTTATATGACTTGAGAAGGCCAAAATCCACCAAGTGAGATTGCTCAACAATCAAAATGTCTACATATCCATCAAAGGAAGGTTTTTGGTAAGTAGATCCCATGGTCAACTTGTGAGTATTAAAACTCGAAACAAAGTTGGCGTACTCAGTAGGTAGCTTTTTCAGGATGTGATGAATCAACCTATCATCCTTAATGGGATTTCCACAATCTTTTAGAAGTGCCCTATACTCATTGACTTTAATGATGTAATCCTAAATTGTGTCATAATTCTTAGGATCCAAGAGAAGTAGATCATCCTCAATTTGAAATCCCTTTTTTTCATCCACTTTACCATACAAGTGTTCACATTTATCCCAAGCTTCCTTAGATTCTAAACAATTTTTAATGTGAAAGAGAAGATCCCCATGTACACAACTCCTAATTACACCTAAAGCCTATTGGTCTTGTCTTTGCCAATCAATGAGTTCTTTAGCATCAGTAGGTTTGGTAATAGTACCATCAACACATAAACTATATCCTTTTCCATTAATCTACTCCATGCAATATCTTTCCATGTAGAATAGTTGCATGAAGTTAAAGGAGGACATTTAAAACCCATGATGCAGAAATGAAAGAGCACAAAAGAGAGACACAAAAACACAGTACACAACCCCCCCTTTCACTCAATCAAAAGATCCCCCCAAAAGAGATGTTGTTGGCACTTTATAAGTAGTGCATTTACAATGGGCCATTTGTCAAAAATAAACAAAGTGGACTTTCTGATTTTTCTTTTACAACTGCTTTATGAGGCTTAAATCTGTCACTTAAGCACTGTAGCTTAGTTTTACAAGAATTCTGAAAAAGAATCAAAGCTTTACAATGCCAAAGAAGGCCTAATTATGAAAGTGAGAAATTGGTCCACACAACTCTAGAATTCGACTTCAGATCTGGAAAGTAGATGAAAAAATATGCACTTTCAAAAAAAAAAGAACCTGAAAAGGTGACCAGATGTGCCCGTACGGAGCTTCTGAATTTGCAAAAGGCAGGATTATACAGGTATAGTCACCAAAAAATGCAAATTTTGCAAAATATATGCACCAAAACTAGAAAAAAATATCACCACTAGAAAATTCAAGAAATTTTACCTAATTTCGAGAAAAATTGCACCTGAATCGGAGTCTGGATGTCCAAGATATCGACTCGCAAAGTCAGGCTGCCAAATTGAAAAGCAATCTAGAGAGGGGTTTGGATGAGAAACTGCGACGCTAAATTTGACAGTCAAATAGTCATCAAAGCAGTTGAAAAAAGACCAGGAATGACGTCCAGACAGGTGTCAATTTTAACCTAGTAAAATGATGACATCAGCAAAAAAATTCGCCCTAGGTGACGTGGTAGCTGATGTGGCTGTCTGTACTGTACGGATGCTAATGTGGCAATAAGGATCGGATTCCATGTGGCACATGGCATTTTCTATTGTTGATTGGACTCCTGCTGAGTTGGCAAACATGGCTGTCAGTGTGTCACAGTGGGTGACATGGGCGAGAACGTCGCATGGCACTGGAAGTTTAAAAACCAGTTGCAATTAAAAAAAAAAAATTCATTGGTTTTGCAAAAATAGGCACTGTCCAATCATGTGTCAAAAATGAGGCGAAAGTTATCACACGTCGAAAAATAGAAATAGCGACAAATTTTTAAAAAAAACCTCGCTGAGGATTGTGCAACGATGGCCGAAATCCACCAAACCTGCCGTCGGGAGTGAGATCTGCAGGCACCACATGCTGCATAGGAAACCAGGGCCAAAATATGCTGGTCATCGAGTTTCTTTAAATCTCACAAGAAACAGTTGATGTGTGGTCTCTGGGAAACGTGCTGCCAGAGGGAGTGAGATCTATGAATAGGCTAAGAAATTTTAGATTATGTGGGTGCGAGCGAGAATCACAAACATTGCCATCAAGGAATTAAAAAAGCTTTCCGTCAGAGGGAGTGGTATTATCCCACATTCATGGGGTTTGGTAACTCGGCCCTCTTTAAAACTAAAATGCCTCGAAACACTAAGTGAATAGAGTGTCGCCGATTGAAGGCATGTCTTGGCTGGTGGTGTTGGCCAAGGTAGTCTTGCATGCCAAAAAAAGTGCACTACGACCACAACAATGTGAATCTGCTGCGGTAATATGGTATGGCCAGTGTGCCAAATTTTGAATTTAATGCCTTGCGACCAAATAAAACTTTCAAAAAATGGTAGATCCGAGGTGTCACTGCTCGGGTCTATCAAAAAAAATTTCTTTGAAATTTTGCTAATTTTATGATGAAAAGTAAAATTGCAGATTCGAAATTAATCAAATAAATCTTCAAAAAAGATCACACCCATAATGCAAATCGGGGCTTTCGGGTTTCGATTTGCAAAATCTTTTTGCCTCATGGTCGACTATGGGCCAAGGTAGGCATGCTTATAGTCAATTTTCACCAGTTCAGCATTCCGGATGCAATAAAGAGGTCAAATTTGATGCTTGACGCTTCCAATTTTTGCAGCACTCCGAATTCAGGCTAAGGTGATGAAGCAAGCATGGTCTCAAATGACTTGTGATGAGAAAATCTCTACTCTCTGATACCATGTAAGAATTTCCCTAAGGAAAAAATTAACCTAGGAACTAAGAACTCAAACACAAGCACACAAGAGACCAAAGTAGATAGAGTCTGATCAGAATAACAATGTATTCAATAACTTGTTTATCATAGTCACTAAGAGTGCCTAAATATAAAGGCCTCAAGAGAGCTTCTAGAATGCATAGAAGTTAGCATCATGATATGTCATACAACCAAGCACATGTCCACCATATATGGGTTATCCTCCATAGCACAAAAGTAAGTGCGATGATGAGAGGATAAGCCTACAAGGGTGGACACACAAAGCAGTGTTGTAGACACCATGTGTTTAAATAAAGTTGCATACTCCTATGTTGTCAACATGACAACTCAAAAGGTGTGCAAACTCCTAAGTGTCTCACAAATGAAAATAATAAAATAATGCATTAACCTAAGTAAACTTAAGTAAGTGTAAATAGTAAAGTACGTATTTACACCAACATGATGCCCCAAAATGTGGGTTTCTCTCTTCTTACTTCTTGTATTTCCTTAATGCGATGGTTGTTTGCCTATGGGTGCTTGGCCTTGGACATGGATACTTAGGTAACTCATCCCTGCCATACTCCTTTATGCTATGGATGCTCCTCTTGTAAGCCATATCTTTCTTCAAACCATGGGCTGCTTGCCATTTGGATATGGGTACCCCCTTGTAACGGCTTATTTATCAAATGATGGTAATACTTAGCATGTTTCATTCTCTAAGTCATAACAATTATAATTACCAATAAAAAAGAACACCAATGCGTGCATCAAATGCCCATTCAACGTCTTTTGGCTGGAAGATTCTATGAGCAATTATTCATCTGAACTAACAACATACTCACCTAGGTATTACAATCAACAACCTAGTTGCCTATTAGCAGTTAGATGAGACCTTGGTTATAACCTCAAAACCAATAATTGACATCTATACATGAAGATATCCCATTGTGCAATATGCCTTGCTCTTTTTAGATTAAGAGTATAGTTCGGAGCTGCTTATTTTCCCTCAAATGAAAATATTAACCCCATGATTGAGCCCCCATATTTCTTTTACAAAACAAGATAATTTTAAAACCTCAAAACACCTTCATGATTCTATGGAACTTATACCCACCTGATGGATTCAATCGGGCCCCAAAGTAGGTCTAGCTAATTTTTTTTTCATTTTCGAACAACTGACACTATAAATTGATCCACTAATCATCTTGAACTAACCAAAATCAAAATTTGACCATTGATTGATCAAAAAAACTTATTTACCCTACTCTTTGTAAACTATGATTGTTTGATAATAGGGCCTATTTTTTATTAAGGAAAATAGGTTTTGAAGGGTGCCTGAAACCCTATACACAACTTTATATATTCAATAAGCACAGAGACAAAATTACAAGAAACCGAAGAGGAGCTGGTCACCCCCCAAATAGGGGTAACCATGGTGACATAAAAACCTATTACTAGCCAAAAGAAAAAAACCAACTAGGAAGCAAAGATCTGAATGGAAGAATCTGCCTCCAAAAAGCTAGGCACACAAAGGGAGCTCACGATACACCCTTTGATTTAGATTCTCCCTTGCTCAACCAAAGATTCATTTCTAAAGGAGTAGAGGGCTTTGATGATATGGCCTATTACCTAGCTTTAAAAACTGGCATAAATAGATAACAAAGCTTTGAAAGCTGATATGTTGATAGTATGTTCCATAATCTTGCATCCTGCCAAATCTCATCTCACGACGATCATTCAGTCAAAAGATATCAACCTCCAAAGTTGCTTACTTAAAATCACTTGCAAATAAATATGTCAAAAAACTGGAAAAAGCATTTGGTTTGAGCCTTGAAAACAAGGCAAACAGATACTTGAAGGCTTGAAAACTAGAGGAAAAGTTCATTGTTATGAGTGGAATAAAATTTTGTAATTTGGGCTCATGATGAATCACAGGACACATTTTGCGAGTGTGCAAAGTGGGCTACTTAGAATTGCAGGACAGGGGACATCTGTAGAAAAGTGTTTTTTTGGAAATGGAATGGCCATGGGAAAGTACATAGATGGATTCGTCAAGGTTTATAAACTGGCACATTTGAATTATTTACATAGTAGAATGCAGGGGAACAAGCCATTTGATCTAGGTAATCATAGATTTAAAGTTATGACATCTTGAATAGGGGCACAAATCAATCTACATTTCTGATTACCAGTGAAACTCTATAATTTGCAAATGGAATCATGTTTGAAAACTGATCAAACTAATTCGTCATAATCTAAAATTAGGAATGTAGTAGGTCTCTGACTTCTAGAATATGATGCAAAAGTAAATTTATTATTTGGGTCAACTGGTCAAGAGTTATAACTTGTCAAATAGGGCTACTCAGAATTATGCACAATTTGAAGATTTACAATGAAGGCAACTAACCAACTTTGAGACATTCAAAAAATAGTTAAAATATGTCAAAATGACTTGAAACTTGGAACATAGGTTCTTTGATATACATGTTACACATCCCCAAAGTGGTGGGTCATGAAACATTTAAGGGTAAAAGATATTCAAAGGCAAACTGGGCCTCTGACCACTGTTTCACACTTGGGCAGAATTGTAAAATATGACACTAGCTCAAAACAAAACTTTGCAAAATGAAATGGGATGTCAATTTATCATTATAGAACACATATGTAGGCTGAATGCAAGGTGTTAAACAACTAAAACACCATCTAGACCTTGAAATAATAGTTAGTTACATATGCACAAAAAACATTCAGACGGGCTCAAAATTTGGAATGGACGCTCAAAATGGGAATGCAATTTTGAGGACCAACATGTGGGATGTGCCCTTTTCAAGTCATAATTGATATCCAGGGGCATCACACTTATGAAGAAGTTTTTCATATTACCGGTAGTGGATCTGTCAACAGTTGGAATTCTACTAGTAATCTTATTGAAAGTAGCAACAAAATCCCTCATACTCATGGTAGGTTTCTTTTTAATAGATGTCAACTGTGTTAATAAGACATGTTCATATTCCACAATTTTAAATCTTGTCTCAAAGGTCATTCTCATTGTATCCCAATTAGTGATTGAGCCATCATCCAGATGATAGAACCAGTCTGCTATACTTTCTGTCAAGGTTTTCACAAATAATCTTACGGCAACATCCTCATGTGCAACTCCTAAGATGTGAGTAGCTACAAAGAAGGCCTTAATGTGTTCATCTATGGTAACCTTATCGTCACTTGGAAATTTAGGAAAATTCTTCCTTGAACCAGTTGGAAGTGGGTGATAAGCTGTTAGTGCTAATGGTCTTATTGCTGTAGCCCATGGATAGCCATAATTGTTCTAGCAAGGTATGGCATAAAATTGACAACTGGGGGAGTAGTGATTTCATGTAGGGCCAATACCTGGTAGGTAGTATGTGATGTGCTTTGATTCCTAATAGGAAGAGGTGGTCTACTTCAGCTCTTCTTTTCACCTTTCCATTTCAGAATGTCTAGGATGGGAAAACCAAGTTCTACAAGTTTATCAAAAATAGGGTCTTGCCCACCTTGTTCTTTGGTACTTCTGAGGAACCTTGTTTGTTCCAGGGTGCTAGGTTAGTTTTTTTTTTGAGCTTCATGTCTCAATTTTCTTTCTTCTCTTCAGATGTCTCTCCTCTAAATAGCCCTTTCTAAAGCTTTAGCTCTTGATTCTTCCTCTTCCAATACTTGGCTAGCATTCCTGTAATGTTCAGTGTTCCTCCTATTTCTCCAAAAAAATGTATTAAGGGATGAAATTATGTCCTCTTGGTCATCTTGGAAATAAACATTAGGTTGGAGTACTGGAAAAATGTTCTCATGAGGTAGTACCATCTTCCCTCATGATATAGGCTTATTAGTCAAGCGACTATTCATAGTCCCCAGTAGAGTCACCAAAAATCTGTTGGTAAATAGATTGTTATTTTTCATTTTGACTCTTAAATGCCCAAGTTATGAACAATATTTGATTACAAATAGTTGAAAAGCCACTTTTGAAAAGACTAACTTTTCTCTGAATTAATAGGTATAGCTCCCTATTGTGGATTTGCAATGAATTATGTTTTATTCCTATAACTAATATGGGGGTGTGTTCTTAACAAGAGAACAAGAGAGGTAAAACTAAGTCAAGCCTAAACATGATCTAACTCAAGAAAAAATTGATTTTTGAAGAATTGATTAAGTTCTTGAACCCACACATCTTATGGATTTACAAAGCTTAATGACTTAATATAGGATAATAACTACTACTAAACTGATTCAGCTAGAATCTAAGCTACATAGAAGGAAAGGTTAATTGAAGGGAAAACCATCTAAGAGATTTCTCTTTGAACATGCAATGACACTACTTATCACATCTGTTCACTACTTCAAAATAGGGGAATGAAGCTTCGCTCTTTCCTTGCTTCATTTAGATAAAAGAGAAAACATATAATTAACAACTAATAGAAATGGAATAGAAAATAGTTGATACAAAATAACATTCAATTGACTCTACAACATCAAGTACTTCATACCAAAATTTTTTTTGACCTTTTACTAATCTTTCAGTTTCATACATATAGGATTTTGAGATGATCGTTACAATAGAAGTTCAATCAGTTCATCTCCTCAAAAGAATGAAAAATGGCAAGAAACTAGTTTTTTGTATTATGATGATTACATAAGAAAGTGAAAAGGGGGTAGAATATGAATCATTTCACCTTCTTTCCCTTTTCTACTTTTGTTCTATAGGCCTTAGCCACAACAATGATTGGGATTAACTCTTCATGCCAAGGCACGTGTATGTTGGTGTATCTCAAGAGCCCCTTAGAATGCTCCCTGGCCAACTCCTTTACAACATTCAATTGATCTGGCAATTTCTCCGTGGCCACATGTATGCATCCGCTAAGTTTCTAGAGTTCCACAACTCTATTTTGATTACTAGAGGATATATCCATAAGACTATCTATGAATTTGGAGAAATTCTCTTGCATGATAGTTATTCCAATGAGTTCTTTCCCTTGGCCACCAGTTTGTGAATCTATATGTAGTCCCCTCATGAGTTCAAAACCTCTTTCTTGGACCTTCTTCACTTTATCCTCTATCTCCTTAAGTCCTTTCTCTGCTAACAAGATCATTCCTAATTTGAATTGAATGCTCTGAAGCCATTCGAACAAAGGTTCATCTCCCTTTGGCAAGATATTTTCTTTGACAACTTCCTTTGCCTTCATTTGAATAATCATCTTCAGAAGAGAGATACAATTATCACTCTTCACTCTCTCTAGCCAAATTATTTCTATTTTCCAAGATGTTATCCTTCTCTATTTCTAATCTTAATATAACATTGCCAATTTTCACTATAATAGAGACTCCCTTTGATTTGAGCTTCATAGTCCAGTCTTTACCAATTTGGCCAAACTGCCTATCTTCTTGAAGTTGAAAGATAAGTTCTTGAACTTTGGTAGTAGTAATATTTCTTGTTACTGACATTCTAGAGATAGTTACGAATGGAGTGACCAGTTGTCTAATAAATCAGTTCAGCTCTTCTATCTTAGCCTTCATCCTAACCTTTGACAACTTGAGGTTTTCCAATTATCCTTCAATTACTTCATTGGTTGACTTCCACAAGCGAACCTTGGTGTCATGTTTGGCCTCTCCAAGATCCATCGAGTGTAGAGTGAAATCATCTACGGTCAAATCTTCCATTCATCCATCTTTGGTGAGCTTCACAATCTCCTTTGTTAAGTGCCTAGTTTCAGGGTCTTGTCCAAGGATAGACAATGTCTTTTGCTTCTTGACCTTACTCAAAGAAGACCTAGAGTGAACTGCAAGAGATAAGACATCCTTGTTTGGAGAACCTTCATCCTTCCTCTTTCTCTTCTTCTCCAAAGTATCCTCCAACTAGGAATCCATGCTTATCACCTTGGAGGCTATGCCAAGTGAGTCTATGCTAAATATCTTCTTCTTGACTGGAGTAATTATTATTGCAGTTGAAGAGAAGGGATTCTTTGGGGCCTATGAAATGAGCTTGGAAGAGCTCTAGGCTTTCTCCACCTCTAAGGTTCTTTTAGTTGCCTCATTAGATTTAGTAGATTCACTGCTACTACTCTTTCCATCTCCCAAATCCACTATCTGCACTAGGGAGCTACTTGGTTGTAGAAGTGTAGCACTTACTTGCAGAACTGGGCTATGATGAGGTGAGGAGACTGGGGAGACACAAGGAGAAGGAACTGGTGAAACATGAGGAGAGGGAACTAGTCTAACAACATTATCCTTTGGCTCCTCCATCTTCTTCTTCTCAGCATCAGTTTGGGTTCCAATAATTGGGAGGGAGCCATAATGACATGTCTTAGCCATGGGGATGTTCTTGTCTGGAGGTTGGCCACCTCCTCCTGATGGTTTAGCTAGTCCTTGAGTAATGGCCAAGGTTACACATATTGTGTCACCTTGAGAGGAGGAAGGAGTTGTAGCTATTGGAGAAGCTTGATTTCATGTGCTTGTACTTCTACTCCTCTTCGTAGTAGTCCATTCGACCCACTTTCTAGTTCTTTTGATGATTTGGGCCATCATGATATCTAAGTCCTCCTCAACATCCTCATAAGGCTTGGAACTAATAGGAGTGTCTCTTAAATTAGTTAGATATGTATTAATATACATATTTTTCCCATCATCCTCCAATCCTTAACATCAAGTTTGATATTATATGTTTCTATTTGCCCCACTATCAAATCTAAAAACTCCTCCCGTTCTGGAACTCAGAGGCAATTCGCCACAGTTTTCCTATTAATGAAGATCAATATTGTATGATCTAGTAACACAATCTATCTAGTATCCAGATTGTAGTGATCTATGCACTCATAAATAAATTTTGGAGCTTGGACTACCACTGAGAAACTAGCTACTTCCACTAATCCACATCCTTGAAGCTTCTTAGTTATGGGATGAATCGACTCTGATTTTAGCCTCTTTTGGAAATCTTGCATATCATAAAAGCAAAGTGAAGTATCCGTGAAATTATGCAATGTGGACTTGATTCCATTCAGCCCATCAAAACCCGCAAACCTAGTTGTCATTCTTTCTGAGAATGAAATGAATTCAAATTTTGAATCTAGTTGAAAAACTTGTGCAATTTAAAAGGATCCATTGATCTTCAAGATCCATGCCACATGAATGAATTAAAGGATGAATCCATTGAAATAGTAAATGCAAGAGCTCTAACGAATATTTTGGCGTCTTTTCACTATTTCTGTTGGCCCATCAGTAACTTCCCATTCTTTCATACTTACTTTTCCATTTCCCATTAAGTTTCAAAAAATTATGAACAAAGTACCCCATAATGAAATATCTGCCTAATCAAAATTTTCTCAATATACCTTTCTCGCAATGGTTAGATTATTTACATTATCATCTTAAGATTTTTTGTGTATAATTTGTGGGTCCAATCCACTTACAAGGTTGATTTTCTTTTGAATGTGGAAAATCGTCCTCATGGGTTGAAAACTCGTCGAGGAGAAGACGATTTTCATTTCTCTGCCCAGACTTCCCTTTAAAATTTGTCTTTAGAGTTAATATATTTTTGGGTTTAGAGAAGTTTAAAAAAGACTATGAAAGTTGAAAGGGACACACTTCCTTGTTTCTTTTCCTTTACAATTTCCTTTGGCAGAAAACAAACTTCATGGGTTGAAAACCCGCCTAGGAGAAGGCAGTTTTGAGTTTTCTGCTTAAGATTATTTTGAGCATTGTGATGAATCTTGAATATTTTCCAAAGTAGTATATCATAGTGAAAATAGGAATTTTCCATAAGATATCTCATTATCTTCTTACATAGATCCATGAGCATCATTTGTTACCCTTCACGGGAAATCACCTTCATGGGTTGAAAACTCGCTGAGGAGAAGGCAATTTTCATTTTTCCACAAGCTTCCTTTTTTTGTTGAAAATATGATTATTGTCAATCAGGATTGCACCTATAGAAAGATGCAAAATCTAGCCATCTTATTGAAACATGGAAACTCTTTCAGGTGGTGGGGTGTCCTAAAATGAGAGTTGAATCTCTGGAAGCTAGGCCGGTTTCTAAATAGTGATCACCTAATCCTAAATTATACATGAGATAAGAGATGAGAAGTGAATGAAAAATAATTAATACTAACCTAAATGAGGTGATACACCAATGGTTATGAATGCAACTTTAATCAAATCAACACGAATTATGAAAGACACAATTGATTCACAATACTCAAACAAACATGCAACCACAAAAGTGTTTCTATGCAAGGACTGGGATCTTCTGCTTTGAGAGAAAAACCTAGGTTTTACCAATTTTCTAAAAAAAGAACAATGATCACAAAAAAAGCTTGTAATCACACATATCAAGATTCAAATCTGCAATAAAGAATATAACTTAAATGAAGGTGAACACAACATTAAAATAAAAAATTCACAATATTGCACGAGAATCAATGAGAATGAACCGTTGAATCTCTATAACTAATGCTGAATAAAATCTCTGCTTCAAATTTTCTCTTACAATCAACTCAAAATCTATAATGCACAAAAATTTGAATCTGAAAGAAGATCCCTCATAATGAGGTGAATGTACAATATATAGAACTCCTAACCCTAATTTGGATTCCAAGATCATGCCTAGAGAAATTTAATCAAAAAATGATAGAAACTATGAAGAAGTCTTTGAAAATTGCCATCAACCACTTGCCCAACTGATAGATAACTAGAAAACTGCCTCTAGCTCCTCAAAAATATGCATAAAACCCTAACTCAAATCCCTTAAGTAACCCAAAAATATAGCATATAAAACTCCTCATAATTATGCAAAATATGCATAAAACAAGCTCTCATCATGAATTGCATGCAAAACTAGCCTTAACTGCTCCATAAATCACTAAAAATAACACTAAAGTGCTCCATCACTGCATAAGAAATTCAAACTGTCCTTAGCCTCCAAAAATAGCTACTTTACATGAAAGTGTTAATCAAATGTCCCTTTAGAGTTCAAAAATAGCCACTAAAGACTCCCTTTGCATTTAGGCATTTAAAATTGTTAACTCCACTTAATTCCCTTTATTTAATTAATAAAATCAAAAGCTTTATAATTATAACCATTTGATATATTAATTTTACAATACTATCTTCTTTTTCTTATATTTATTAATATTAATGCATTTATCATTATATTTATCAATTTTAAACACATTATTATTAATAAATATAAGAAAGGGAATATATAAAATATATTTTATAAGTGTTATATGTATTAAATGATTAATAATATATAACTCGTTTAATATATATAATACTTAGATAAAATATCTTTATTTATTTAAGTTTTATATGCATTTCATGTATTATGATATTGGCATTATAAAGTTTAATGCATATGAAACTTAAGTTAAATGAATAATGGAGTTTTCAACAAAAAATAAATGCTCAACTCCTATGCATGGACCCAAAAATTTATGAAATGTGGCAAAGGGTTTTGAAAGGAAAAAAGGGCAAAATTTGCTATGTTTTGTTCATTTGCTCATTCATGCATGGAAGGAAGAAAGAGGGTTTTCAAACCCTAGCCGTGGCCATGAGCTGCTCTTGCGATTTTCTTGCTTGGATGCCATTTGATGGTAGTGTCTAGTTTGAATGCCTGATGAGGTTGTTGTGAGTTATATCTTTCTCTCCTTGTAGATTTCTTCCTTGCTGAACAACTCAAATTTGAGCTTTAACTATGGATTTTTGTTGGAGTATTTGCCATTTTAGGTCTACATTGGATGCCATATTTATTCCATGTGGATTTTATCATGGATGTTGTGAGATGTTATCATTCTTGCATATGGTTGGGCACGAGTTTCTTGCTATATACGAATTTGTTGAGTCTTCAATGTTGAATGGTTTAGTTGAGTTTCTTTGCTGCATGGTTGCCATGAGTATTTTCTCCTTGCAATTTCTTGTTGAGCGTGGATGTTGGACATCATTTCTTTCTTTTTTGTTATGATTTATATGCTATGAGACACCATTATCTATTGGTTCTAGGCACAAGTTTCTTTCATGGGCATTTGTTGAGGTTTAGACTCCATGATTTCTTCTATTGTGAGATGTCATTCTTTCTTTGGCTATGGATTTTGATATAACTATAAGGGTTTTTGCATGAATATTTCACAAGAATTCATTCTAGGTGCAATATCAACTCTTTCCCTCTGTGAAAAAACAATACCATATATGCTTTAGTTTCTATGAAAACATAACTTATAATTTAATAAATTGCAACTGGTCTAGTTCTCTCTCATTTTCCTGTAGATGAATATTAAAATATTTGCATTGGTTTTCCTTCCTCTATTCCTGTAGAAAATTTTTGCACAAACTTGTAGCCTTAAGCTTTCAAATTATGTACTTGTCTTGTGCTCTCCAATCAACACCTATTGTTGCAAATCTCCATTATTCTTTGCCAAGTGTAAATGTCTAGTATTTTGATGAAAACTCATATCATCTGAATCAACATTGAAGTGCTATTCCTTCCCCTGGTGTTGTACGTTTGATACTTCCATTTCCAGATACTTTGTTTCTTTTCCTTCTAGAAGTTGCATACTTCTATGATATATATGATCTTATGTTATGTTGGTGAAATCATGAGATTTCTGGTTATGTCTTTTTGACCATTTTGCTAATGAATGTTATGTTGAAAATATTCTTTTTTTTTTAACATAAAATATGTATTTTATTTCCTTGTATTGTATCTCATTCACTTGTATGCTCATATGCTGAATATCTAATTTTAAAAGATCGTAAACATCTTTCTATTTATACTGTAGCTTGCTTCCTATCTTGTTATTTCTGAAAGTTAAATCTCATGTCATGTTCTTCCTATATACTTGTAAAGCTCTAATTCCTCTATCTTGTAAACTAAGAATTTCATATGCCCTCCATGATTTGACTGAAAGGTTTCATACCTGTAACACATGTACATCCCTTTAACAATCTTCTTGTGTCTTTAATCCCCTGCTATGGTTCAACTAGAAGGTCCCATACTTGTGATTTATATATGCCCCCTCAATAGTCTCCCCATGTCTTTAGTCTTCACCTCTACATGATTTGACTACAAGGTTTCATGCTTGTAATTTATGCATGTCCCTTCGATAGCCTCCTTAGTCCTTTAGTCTTGGCCTCTACATGATTCAGTCAAAAGGCTTCATTGGTGTAATTTATGCAAGATCCTTCAACAACTTCAAACTTCATACCTGTATCTGCACATGGAACAAACTCATTAGCATAAACATGTTTTACTTTTTAGATTTTTCTCTTGCCTTCTTGTCTTTTAATATAGTTATCTGAATAACCATGTTGTAGGAACAATAGTGTATAGATAACTAGAAAGATTTCCATTGCTTAGTTCATATGAATTGACCCTCCACTTCTTTCATTTTTGTAGGGCTATTCCCAGGTGGAGATGAGGGCTCAATCCATCAACATTCATAACAATGAATCTTCCATTCAGGCAATGGAGGCCTTTCCTCTTATCTTCTCAGTACTTTTCTATTTATACAATGTGTTTATTCAAATATTATGTTAGGAGTTGAGAATGCTTTTGTGGCATATGAATGCATTGTATTTAAATACTGTGTAAAATTTGAACACTTTGTACCTTATCAAAAATAGTTTTGAATACTTCAATAAAAAATATATTGCTTTGGTACTTGTATTCTGAATAAAAGTAATCAATTTTCTTGTTTACTGATTTTTTCACTTTACTTTATGTATCCTTTTCATTCTATAATATGTATTCTTAGCAACTAAAAACACTTAGGTCAGTATAGAGGCAAGCATAATATAGCAATTAAGGAGGTATGTTAATTTGGTAATAATGATAAGCCATGCGCAAGCTCAGCTTTGTGAATAATTTTGCATGTTTCAAGAATCTCCATCGAATTAAGTCCTAAGCTACCTGTAAGAATCACAACATAAAGGAAAACCATCCGACCATGAAATGTGGGAGAAGGGAAAGATGAGAAATCTGATGAAGACTCTTTTCACCTAAGGGAACTTAAAACTAGACATAGACATACCTAGGCTTAACTAAGACATAAAATTCTTCACTTTTGCAAAATGGTTATAGGATGAAAAGTGAGGCAACAAGTCCTGTTATGCAGCTTCCTCTCCTTGGTTACTGTTGGGACTAAAAATTGCATGGTCAATTTTGAGAATTATTGAAAAAATCAAGCCCTTAAACACTTTTAAAGTGCATTTGTACCTGATTGTCCATTTGAGAGCCCTAAGGTTTAATGTTTTTAACACCCTGCATTCAGCCTGTCTAAGTGTTCCATGAAGAAAAATTGAGATTCTGAGCCATTTTGTGAAGTCTCGTTTTGAGATATTTTCAAATCTGCACTTTTACCCGTGTCAAACAACGACAGGAGGCTATGTTTGCATATGAATATCTCATACCTAGAAATGTTTCATGACTTGTTTCTTTGGGAGTATCTAGTGTTTGTACCTGAGAACCTATGTTTCAGATTTTGAGTCATTTTGAGTTCATTTGACTAGGTTTTGAACCCCTCAAAGTTGGTCAGTTACTGTTTTCATGCTTATGCACTTTGCACAAAGTTCTGGGAAGCCATGTTTGACGTGTTATAACTTTTGACCAGTTGACATGAATGTTGAAATTCCTATTGTATTGCATTGTAGACATCAAAGACTTGTTATGTTTTAAGTTTCAGCTTTTGATGAATCCGTTTAATTAGTTTTCAAATGCGATTCCAAATGAAATTTCTATCTTTTTACTGGTGTCAGCATTTGTAGATTGATTGGAACCCCTGTTCGGGATGTCATAACTTGATATCCGTGACTGGTCAAGTCAAATGGATTGTACCCCTGTGTTGTCCTATGAAAATACTTCAAGTGTGTCAGTTTTTAAGTCATGAAAAATCCATATGCACACTTTTCTAGGTCCATTCTGTTTGCCAAATTCACTTTTCTGCCATTGTTTCAATTTGCAAAATCCAAGTAGCTCACTTTGACTGCTCGCCGTTTACATCCTGTTATTCATCATGGGCCCAAATCGCAGATCTGTACTCTCCTCATGATAATGAACCAACACCCAATTTTTGTTTCCCCAAGTGTCAGTTTACCCAATTTTCAAAGCCAAATTTGAACCTAGTTTATTGTTTTTTGACATGTTTATGTGCAGGTGTTTTTAAGTAGGCAACTTTAATGGTCAATATCTTTTGACCTCAAATTTTTCATGAGATGAGATTCGACAGGGTACAAGAATGCAGAGCAAAGACTCAGTGTATTCAATTTCAGGGCATGATTAGTTGATTTAGTTAGTTTTCAAAGCCAGTCAACGAACCTCCTGGCACAAAAGTTGACAGTTGGCAAAAAAGGATAAAATGAGATTTTAATGATCAATTGATGATCAAAATCAATTCTAGTGGATATTAAAAGGTCAATAGATCAATTCGAGGATTCAATCATCTGAGAACAGAAATTTTTTTAGTCGGACCCACTTTGGGGTCCGACTAATTGCTTTAGAATGATGGACTGATTTGAAAACATAAGAGAAGCTCTTTTTTGGGTATTGTAATGAATTACAACTTTTCTTTCCACTAGATTTCACAATGAAGAAGGTCATACCTCTGGGGCTCATTTTTTTTAAATTTTCCATTCAACTATATGGTTCTTAGAGATATCGAAGGCATGATCATGATAAATGACCCAGGAAGTGGTGCCAAGATCATTCCTTCTTTCCAAGTTGGGTGAACTTTCCAATGACCATTAGGATCACGATTTTATACATAAAGCTTTTAAATATTTTGGCGGCATATCAACATAGAGAATCAAAGTCTTAGATTGGAGCGAAAAGGAAAATGCCTCACACTGATCATCACAGGCAAAGTAAAGTCATGAACCATCAAAACATATCAGAAAACAAAAAGGAGTCTGTGAGGGAACAGATCAAAGAGCCTATGTTTTGAAGTCATCTATCAAATAAAAGTCCATGCCCTCAAAGGAAATTTACACAAAGATATGACCAAAGGAAAAAGAACCTCACATGCAAGGAACAAAGGAAGAGTGGAAAAGTTTTAAAACAGGGAACTTGGAGGCACTCTACACTAGAAATGGGAAGCACGATAGTTGAGGACAAGGGATAAATGTTAAGAGAAAAAGCCATTGAATAAGTAGCCGTAGACCAAGGAAGACACAGCTCATGCCTCAGGCAAGGGAATGAAGGTGATGCCCCACATTTTTGAAAGAACCTGCCAATAACATGGAAGCCGCTGTCAAAGGATTAAAAAGCTGCCAAATGGCAAGAGAAAGCCATCCATTAGAAATAGAAGCCCTGTACTTAAACATGTCATTGAAGCACAAATAGAGGCATGAAAAAAGAACAACCCAGTCTGAGCATGATTTAAGAGGAAAGCCGTAGCTAAACAGAGCAGCCAGCAAATAAGATAAAACAAACAAGAGAATACACATTTTAAAAGGCGTAGAGTAGAAAAAAAAACTCATGCATTGGGCAGATATTGCACAAGCCACTCTGAATAAGAGGATCAATGCTAAAAAAGGAAGAATAGTTGAAATCTATTTATCTCACATTTGTGAGGATAGAAAGACTTTAGTTATTTAAATACAACTCAACACAATATGATTGTGTCTATAATACTGGAGGCTTTTGGAAGCCATGGAGCATGCGCGCAACCCGCTATATCTAACCCAAAGGAGGATGACATCAGTCAGATCTGAACAGAGCATAATTTTGAATGGGCATGCAATTCAAAAGTCGGTGATGTCAGCAAATCCAGGCGATTGGAAAAGGTATAGAAATCCAGCTAGTCACTACCTCACTAGCCAAAAAAATCTTGGAGCTATGGCTAGCAAAGAAGAAATGTCGCTAAAAAACTCTAAAATTTAGTGAGGGGATAATAAGTCAGTGTGGGTCTCGCTTGCAGGAGCAACAACAAACGAGATCGTGACACTTGGCGAATCGAGCGGCCCTCACTATCTCGCCAAGCGAAAGATGCACGAGAGTTAACATGGCGAGATAGCGACGCTGACGTGGCAGAGATGATGTAGCGGTGATGTGGAGCTCCTAACAAATCACAAGGTTCCATGTGGCATAGATTTTGAGGTAAGGTGATGTGGCAAGCAGGTCTAGAGGCGCACCAGATCATGCCACGTGGCAGATCTGAGGGCTCTCGTTAACTCGCTATAAGAAAGATGCAGGGAAGATAACATGGCGAAGTAGCGAGAAGACAAAACATGGCACTGATGAGGATGTCCACTCAAAATGTGACACATGGTACTACTCAGGTCCAAGCCAATCAAAAGATGACACGTGTCAAGCATGGTCAAATCGAGTTTGACCCAAATTGAATTGTTAGGGAAATTTAAGAGTTTCAAAATAAAATTTTATTTTTATTTTATTTTCTAGAATCATGTGCAGATAATTCTAAAATAAAGATTAAAGTTTATCATATAGTCTGAAACTTTAATGAAGGGTAAATTTTTCAAATTTTCAAATGAATCTGGAGACTATGAACAAAAGGAGGATTTTTCAAATGGCTGCCATAGGCTCAATTTTTAACCAAAATGTGCACTCCAATATACCATTGGAATCGGGAGAATCCAAAATTTCCATTTTTTAGGTCATTTTTTGTATAGGTGTTCACCATTTCATGCTATAGGCTAGTTTGTGAGATCTAGGGTATTGACAATGGAACAACCAGATTTCATCATGAAGTGTCAAGATCAGTTACAGGGTGGTTTTGAAGACTTTCTGGAATCTAAAAGTGGAGAAAATCAAGCCAAATCAGTTTTCTTGCATTCTACAAGCCATTTTCAATTGATTTTTCACTTTACCGAGTTCAATTTTACACCAAAATCAGTTACATTTTCATCATTAGATTTCTGAGATATTTTGATGCCTTTGAGAGCCTAAATGATGGGATTTGATTTTCAGTTACAAAGAGAAGGTAGAGAGAGGTTCTTTTTGCTTCTTGAGAAGGAATTCTAAGTGGACAAATGTCAGATGCAGAGCAAATCCGAGAATTCCTTTTTCCTATATCATTCCCTTTCTTTCTGATTGTAAGGGTTCCAATTTTGTCACTGAGAAACCAGTAGGTTTCAGTTCTTGGGAGAAAATTGGCACATTACTGTGATACCAAGGTTTTGGATGTAGTTCTTGATGTATTCCCATGATTGTGACACCATATTCTTTAGCATAATTCTCTCATGTGAATAGCAGTAGTGCAAATAATACAACAAGTTCTGATATGTTAGGTGTTTTCATTTTTCAATATTATGCATCTGAATGTATAGTTTCAAGGAAATGAATACAAATGAGCAATAACTTCACTACTTTCATTCTAGTTCTTGTCTCCTGTCTCAGCAATCTGTAATTTTTATGTGGTCTTGGAACAAAGATCTAGGACCCATTTGCATCCCCTTCAGGTTGTATGTTTGATGTATTTTGCTATTGGACCAAAGGGCCAAGTAAATGCTTGATATGTTTAACAAGGTTACTGGTTACTTGAGAGGGATATTTTGTGAGAATGAGATCTGAATGAACACTGATGTCTGAATCACAAGGTGATTAGATAGATCTGATGTTTGGGTATATAAAATAAGTCTTGATGTCACAGATGTATGTTTTGAATTCATGGAATTGCCCAATGGATTAGACATTGATCAGTTATAGGATCACTGGTTATACTGTGCATATTTGAGGTTGTGTTGAATCGACATCATTTATCAAATATTTTCCCTTTTATGTTGAAATCTATTCAATGTTAACCCGCACTTAGCTTGCCGTTTTCATGAGTTATGTTCTTAGCTATTTCATGCTTGTGATTCTTGGTTAAGTATAGAAGATTTAGGGGTTTTTATCTGCTTTACATTAGATTCAGTGTATGCTTTGATAACTAGTACCATATAAAGAATCTATAGGTCCACCTGCCTAGGTTTTGTAGAGCCTGAAGTGCAGAAGGAGTGTAGCCTTATAGTTGGCCCAAGTTCTTGGTGAAGTGTGTCCATTATTGGAGATAGCTGCCCATAGACACATTCTTTCCTTGCATACTTGGTTGTTTAAACATTGTTAAATCAAGAGCCAACAATTTCAATCACTTCCTTCGACATCAAAATAAGCTTAACCACCTCATCAAACATGGGCAAACTCTCTAAAGGTACAATCTACTGGCCCACGACCTTCTTGAGGCATGAAACATGAAAAATATTGTGGATTTGGCTAACACCTAGAAAATCCAACTCATAAGTGACCTCTCTTGCTCTCTTGGTGATACAGTAAGGTTAGTAAAATTTGGGGTTAAGTTTATTTGACCCACATTACTTCAAGGATCTCTATCTATATGGCTATAGATGAAGAAAAACTCTATCACCGAACACAAAACTCTACTCAGTACGATGTCAATCATCATGTAACTTTTTCTGGTTTTGTTCCTGCTAAATATTATCCCTGAGAGCTCAGAGGATGTCCTACTGGTCCATAATCCAATCTGTGGCCAATGGCGCCCTACTGTCCTATAAGGCCAAATCAATAAAAGAGAGAGGCTCATAGCCATAAAGGGAGCAAAAAAGTGTCATATGAATGGACATATGATAAGTGGAGTTATAACAATATTCCCCCAAATATAGCCACTTCAACCAAGCTCTCTGCTAGCCTGCAATGTAATTTCTCAAGTACCCTTCCACTCATTTATTCACTATTTTGGTCTGACCATCTATCTGTGAATGATAGCTAGTTCTAGGAGTTAACTTTGTACTTGTAAATTTAAAAATATCCTACCAAAAGGTATTGAGGAACTTATTGTCTCTTTCACTCACAATAGTCCTAGGTAACCCATGGAGATGGAAAACCTCTTGAAAGAACAACTCAGCCACTTGAGATGTTGCCCAATCCATGGTAATCACAAATAAATGCGTGAACTTAGTTAGTCTATCTACCACCACAAAAATGCAATATTTTCCTTGGACCCTAGGCAACCCTATGATAAAATCCATGGAAATACTCTCCCGCCTCTACGCTGGAATAAGAAGAGGCTGAAGTAAACCTGCAAGGAAACCCTATACAAACTTGTTCTACTGACAACTCGAGCTCTCCCTATAAAGCTACAATACATCATCCTTTAGCCCCTTCCAATAGGATCTCTCCCTAATCTTCCTATAGGTTTTAAAGAAACTTGGGTGCCCTATTGATGGTGCATCATGCATCGTGTGCATAATGTCCCCCTTAAGTTTAGATTCGGGTACTAGGTAGATGCTATTTTTGTAATATATAACATCATTCATTACCTTGTACCGCTCATCCTGAAGTATACCATCCATAATCTAACATGCATGAGAATTTTTAGAATACTCCACTAATAGTTGGGACCTCCAATTTGCTGAAATCTCAGAAATAGTGTAGCACTCTAACACTGGGGGTCTTTGGGAATGAGCATCAACAACTATGTTATTTTTCCCCTTGACATACTCAATGTCAAAATCATAAGCTTGGATCTTGCTGACCCATTTTTGTTGTCTTTCATTCAATTCCTTCTATTCTAGGAAGTAATGTAAGCTATTATTATCGGTCTTCACTGTAAATTTACTTCCCACCAAGTACTACCTAAATTTGGCTAAGGCATGCATTACAGCTAGCATCTCCATATCATAAGTGAAATATAGTAATTTTCTACCCCTAAGTTTCCTACTCTCTAAAGCTATGGGATGACGATTCTGCATCAATACTGCCCCTATTTCACTTCCGAAAGCATCACACTCCAAAACAAAGTGTCTAGAAAATTTAGGAAGTGCTAGCACTAGACATGTACTCATCACCTATTTCAGTTTATCAAAAGTTGCCTCTGAATCCTCTATCCAATTAAATGCCCCCTTCCATGCTAGATCAGTAAGGGGTGCTGCTACCTTGGAAAAACCTTTGGTGAATCACCGGTAATAAGAATAAAGACCAAGGAAACCCCACAGCTTAGATACATCTCTTAGAGGTGGTCAATCTAGGATTGCCTATATCTTTTCCTAATGCACCTTAACCCCCTCTGCACCAATCACATGACCCAAATAGAGAATCTTGGTTAGCTCAAATTCACACTTAGACTCCTTTGCAAATAAAAAAATTCTTCCATGAGACTAAGGATCTCATCTAAGTGTCACAAATATTCCTTCCAAGTCCTGCTAAAGATTAATATGTCATCAAAGAAAACCAACACACTCTTCCTTAGCTATTTTTTGAAAATATGATTCATGCATGAATAGAAAGTGGTTGGTGCATTAGTGAGCCCAAATGGCATCACCAAGAACTCATAGAGTCTATAGTGGCATTTGAAAGCTACCTTATGCACATCATCCTCTTAGACTCATATCTGGTGGTATCCTAATCGAAGATCTATCTTTGAGAAATAAGCAGTCCCATGAAGCTCATTCAGTAACTCATCAATGCAGGGAATCATATACCTATTTTTAATGGTTCTCTTGTTTAGGGTATGGTAATCTATAAACATCCAAAGGGTGTCATCCTTCTTCTCAACCAACACCATTGAAGAGGCAAAGGGACTATAACTGGGTCTGATATGTCCCATATCTAAAAGTTCCTTGATCATCTTCTCTATCTCCTCCTTGTGGTGCCTGGGGTGACAATAAGGAGTGGTAATGATGGGTTTGGCACCCTCCTCAAGCTCAATGATATGCTCAAACCCTCTATTTGGTGGAATTACTAGAGTTATATCCTCAAACACCCTCCTATGCTTGTCTAGGATTGTCTAAATATCACAATGATAAATGGCCTCCATCCTATGAGTTGTTATCAATCTAGGTCCACTATCTAGTATGGCTTTCAGGACTACTAACCAATCACCCTATGAGAATTTCAATTGCATGGTCTCGTGATCAAAAGTGTACCTGCAAAGAGTCCTTAACCACTGTCTAGCTGGCAAACCATCCAAATCAACAATGTAGAAATTAGTCTCCAAAAGATAATTGTCAAACTGTATTTGAAGATTAGCTACTTTCTCTGTACACCTCAAAAATTCACTGCCCGCTACCTTCACCTCAAACTTGGGTATGTTAATTGTTTGCAAACCTCTCCTAGATACCATCCATGTACCAATGAAATTATGAGAGGCTCTTGTATCCAAGAGGTAAACAATGGATTGACCCTTAACCTCTAAAAGGATGACATGTTGAATCACTAGAAAGAGTGGCTATAATCAGAGGTTGTTCCATTATAGCTTTCTTCCTTTTATCTTTAAGGGGCTGCTATTCAACTTCTTCTTCCTCATTGTCCTCGACATCTTCACCTTCCTATTGCACCCCTTCATCCTCAGAAAGAACATCAACATAGTGAATCTTGCCTTTACTAAGGAATTTGTTATTAGGGGTCCAAGGTTCCCTACAAGTGAAGCATAGTTTCTTCCTCCTGAGTTCATTATGCATTTCAAAATCCAATATGGGAGGATTTTGTTTCTACTACTTTTTGTTTCCTTGGCTCAATGTAGATCCTCTATAAGATTTCTTTGGAGACCGTAATATCGATGAAGGTGAATCTAAATCATGGGCAATCTTAATTGCATCATCCAGAGTGTTCGATTTAAGTACCTTAACCAAACCCCTAAACCTATCCTGTAACCCCTTTGTGAATAACATCACCTTGCACTACTTTGACATATATGGCACCATAATTGATATACACTGAAACTCATTAATGAACTCATTGAAAGACCCACTCTGACATAACTGAGCCAAATCCTAATAATAGACTTCAATATCTTTCCTATCAAAGTGAGTAATCAACTTGGAGCTGAAAATCTCATATGAAGTTATGAGGCCATGATTTTGGGTGACTAATCCATGATGCCACCAATCATACACAACTCCCTCAAGGTGCATAGTTGCAAATCTGATGGCTTCCACTTCAGCCATGGGCTTAAGTGCCAAATAGGTATCCAGCTTGTGAATCCAAGCTCTAGTGAAAGTCTAACCATTACCATCAAAGTTGGGGAGACTTAGTTTGTTCATAACATGTTTTAGGTCCTTGTTAGGTGCTCTCGGTCTCCAATCCTACTGCTGCCTATCAATCTCTATTTTCTGATTTAAATACTAAACAAAGGTCAAATTTTGTTTAATTGGATCTAGAAACAAATCCCACTCATCAAACATTTCCATAACATTGTTTGGTAATAAATTTGGAGCTGCTGGTGGTACAACTTCTTCTTCTACATTAAAAATTGGAATTAGGGACTTGCCAGTGTTATGTGTGGGAGCTCTAGCTGCTCAGGGATATCCAACTATACTCCTGCCTCCACTGTGATGGCTTGGAGCTCTTTTATGGACTAAAACCAACTACTACATAACACCTACTAACTATTGAAGAGTATTGACAATGTTGTTTTGTTCATCTCTGATAGCTTGCAATGTTTCCCAAACTTCCTTGTCCTATTCAGTTTCATTATGTGTCATTTGAATGTTGTTTTTGGGTTTAGCCTATCCCAAATGATCAACCTGTTGATTAATATCAGCTTGTTCACCTATTCCCAAAGTTATTTCCTCAACCACTATAAAATTGTCTTTAATGTCAATATGATATGAAGAATCTACTTGTTCCAGCTGTAGGTGACTAAATTTATGTTGTCTTCTACTCATTCCTGGCTATCATTTTGGGTAGAAATTGGTCTACAAAAATTTGTGATTTCCCACAAGATGGCAGGTCTTGTGGCTTTGATACCACTATAATGAACTTGACTAATTTTTAATAGTAGAGCTCTGAGACTTTAACTGAGTACTTTTATCAAATAGTTGTCAAGAAGTCCAACATGGTACAAAATGTTGAATATTACTATAGAAGTTACTAGCAAAAATTGATGTATTGGGAATTGTTAAACAACCAAAAATTTGAATCTTTTAACCCGGTCTCTAAATGGTCTCCAATACATTTAATATTGCAACATGAGTAATTAAATGGCCAATCTGATAACTAAATATTTAATTCTCAAGAACAGTTCAAGGAGTAATGAAATATTAAAAATAATTGGCAAGGTGTACATATAGTCAGCTTGGAGAATATTCTAACTAGTGGACTAGTTCCACCTAGACGTCTGCTCCTATATCCTCAAAAACCTAACAACATGGTATCGGTGTCCAACATGTATCTCAGAGTTCACATGATTGGTCATGATCTTTATTCTTGATTGGCTAAGTTCCCTACTATGGTGGACAAGGAACTTGAGCCTCTTATGGTTGCCATGACACATCCAACACTTACTATTACTTACGAAATCTACACTCTTCCTGACTGGTGAGTGTTATACTAACACCTGACCCATGAAGTAAACTCTCTCACAACTTTCCAATGCTAATGGGATATTGTCATGTGTAGCAGATGCTAATATAGATGGTTCTATTGTTAAAATGAAAATGATGCCTTCCTACCTATATTCTCATTTTTCACACTACGTTATTCTCCCTTGGTCTCTTCATTTAGATACCAGCTCTTGCATACAAATGGTTCTACCACTTGAAATTCTGAAAATCATGGGATTAAAACTGTGAAATTGCTAACTTGCTCAATTGCTCTTACCTCCATAGACTTCAATTTTTGAACATCTTTCCCACTGCCAATTCTTCTGCCCAAACCTATACAATATTGAATGAAAGGAAGATTGGCATGATGTCCAACTCCCTTAGAATCTCCAAACTTGAGGGGTTTCATCCTCATAGTTTCAGACTAGTCACATTAAAGCAACTAGAACTCGCAATATTTCTATTCATATATTCTTGTGCGTGTAAACCCCAATGCAAGCTCCTTCTTTTAAAACTTGGAAGTGAGAGAAAAACAATGAAGCAAGGAATCTAGGATAAAACACAATTTTTGCCTTGTAGTCACTTAAGTCACTTTATAAAGTAAATGACTTTATAACATAAAGTGATTTTATCCACACACTTTAATAAAATATTGAAGTACATAGGATAAAACCTTCGAAATGACTAGTAGGCATCCTATTATCTAATGTTGTTAATCTATTTAGATGTGGAGATATATTAACCTAGTGCCAAAACACTAGTGCTAACAAGGGGACGTGACATGCTTATAGATTGAATCTTTGATAACTGCATTCCTAGCCACTAATGATGCTTAATTAAGATGTAAAAATCAATTTGGGTAACTTTTATCATCTTGTTTTTCATCTTCAGTTGCTTAGCATAAAACTATCTTCATGGGTTGGAAACATGTCATGGAGAAGACAGTTTTAGGTTTTCTACCAAGGTTTAGTGTTTGAGTGATGATGAATCTAAATCATGTCTAGGAGTCTTGTTTTAGCTTCAAACATCAATTTATTTTAAAATGTACTTTCTTTGAATTCTTTTAAGCTAAATCATACCTCCAAGTGAGCCTTTGTGGAAACTTGTTCTCATTGGTTGGGAACCCACCGAGGAGAAAGCGATATGGAATTTTCTATGAATGCTTATTTCTTCAACCATTGATATGCTGCAAACATATAGTGAACATGATTCATCTGTTATGAGTGAAAACTAATCTCTATCAAATTGGATCCTAACTTACCTGACAAACTCCAAGATAAAAGCAATCACCCACTCGACTATGGGGAAAGAGAAGGCAAATTTGGAAAATCCGATAGAGATCACCTAGCCTCAAAGAATATAGACCTAGACTCATTTTTTTGGGAAAGAGAATGAAATCATCTAAAACACAACTCACTTTTGATCAATAGACTAGAAAACAAAAGTGGGGCAACATAGGTCTTATCCAATTGATTTTTCCTCCTGGATGTTTGTGGTTCAATGACAACAATTAGAGATTATTTCTTGCAAATTCACCATTTGGGTAGGGGTCACACTTGGTGAAGTTTCTCCCAAAAATGTTCTTTTTCCTTTTAATCAATTTGGTGAAGTTTTAGCAATGGTTTTAGCAACAAATTTGACCTTTTCTCCATGATAGGTTTCCATCATTTTGGTGTTATATTTTCTAGTTTGTTGTAGCAATGATGAAGATTGGGTTTGGGTTTAAGTTGAGGAAAGAGGAGAGAGTTTTTCCTTTAGTAGATGATGAACATTAAAAAAGATAAGTGACATGATTAGATCAAATGTGTCTCTTCTTTCTTCTCCTACACATTCTCTTATCTATTCATTGTATAGGGTTGGTTCCAGTCTTTTGGACAAGTTCCATAGTTGTGATTCCACCATTTTTCTTGGCATTCTCTCTTGTTTGAACAAGAATAATGGAGTTGTAGTGTTAAGTTCTTATCTATTTTGTGTTCCATAGGTTATTTTTCATGCATCTTGAATGTATTTGTCTCAAGAAATGAATACAAAGCAAAAAATGAAACTTGTTTCATTCAGATTCTTGTCTCCTATCTTTGTTGTTTGAAATGTTTTGTGATATGTGAGAAAAGATCATAGATCTCAGTTGTAGCTTGTTTTAAATTGTATGTATTGATGTATTTCTCATTGATTCAAAGAATCAAGTAAATGCTTGAAGTATCTTGATAGGGTTGCAGATTTCATAGAAGGATTTTGATGAGCATGAGATTCAGTATGTACATTGATGTTTGATTCACAAAGTGAATGGATATATCAATTATATCTTGATGAATGTTGTGATTTGTGGAATACCCAATGTATAGAATATTGATCAATCATAGGATTTACATGTTTCTTGTTGTTTCATATGTGGGTTATGCTGAAATCATTCAATAATCAAAATCATTTTCCCTTTCATGTTGTAGAACTAAAATGGATATCCACAACTTGTCAATCTCATAGGTAACGTTAGTAGTTATTTCATGTCTTTGTCATTGCATAAGCATAGAAGATTTGGGTTTTATCTATTTAATATAGATTCAGATTTATGGTTTTTGCACTAGTGGCATAACGGAGCCTAAGGTCTACTCGCCTAGGTTTTGTAGAGCCTGAATTGAAGGAGATTAGTCTTATAGTTTTCCCAGGTTCTAAAAAAAGTGTATCCATTAGAGGAGTTGGTTGACCTTAGATGCATTTTGTTTCAACTTCCTGTTAGTTAAAATCACTGTTACATTAGGAGCCAACAAAGCATTTATTTAACTTAAAGATGATAAAAGGTGGATCTGTTGTAGATCATTTAAATGAGTTTAATATAGTTACCACTCAATTATCTTTTGTAAATGTTATTTTTGATTAATAAATTAGGGCTCTCTTGACTTTGTGTTCTTTTCCTGAAAGTTGGAATGGCTTGGTAATGGCTATGAGTAATTCTATTTTTGGATTTAATACCCTAAAATTTGATGACGTGATTGGTGTTATTTGTTAGAGTAATTAGATATTTCCTAATTAACTCTAGTTGCTTAAGGTAAACTTTAGGCATCTAATAATTAATTCTTTTATTAATTATTTTGATTCAACCTAGGTTAGACCTTTTTAGGGTTTCAATCTCCTTTATAAGGACAATCTCTCATTGTAAACATTCATTGAGAACTAAGATTAATTCATTATTGATTATAGAAATCTTCTTTTTTGCTCATCAAGAATGTCTCATCTATGGATTTAGCATTTTCTACCTCCATAGCTTTTTGCTTCTCTCTTCTATAATAGGTGTTTGCATGTAGGTGATTCTTGGGAGCTGTGGGGTTGATCTTTAATCAAATTCAACATGGTATCAGAGGCCCCTATTCTATTCTTGAGAGATTTGACATTAGTTTTTACATCTGAGCTTTTAGAGGATTTTTTTAATAGATTTGGGGGGGGGGGCTATTTTTTTAGAGCACTATGAGCCCAAACAGACATCACTATTGAGCTTAGAGCACTTGAAAACCTCTATTTCCATATAAAATACATCTAGTTTGGACGTTGTTGAAATCTAAGACAATTTTTTTGCACCTAGCTCATTTTTCCCTGAGCTCACAAAACGAGGCAATGATATTTTTTATTAAAAAAAAATTTAAATCTTTTTTTGGCTTTTTTTATCAAAAAAAATTTGTAGGCATGCCTTTTAGACTATTAGAGATTTTTTTCTCAAAGATGAGATGTTGATTTGTTTTTAAAACAAAAAATGGTGAATGGGAAGACATTATTTTCTTTGGTGTCTCTTTTAAGGTCCATCCTGGCACCTACACCTTGTTTGTGCAACTCGTTGATTGGAGGTGTCGCTATTTCGAGAATCCTTTTGCATGCATCAGGGTCCCTTCTTTTCTCAATGCATTGGCATAACACCTTTTTTGTTGGAATCTACACTTCATAGGACACTCAATTAGTCAACCACCACCTTTTTTGGAGATCCACAATATTTGTGAAGGGCTGGTGCATATCTTTTTTTTGGGCATGATTATTTTTTGGTAGAAATTTCTCTTGAAGGGTGTGATTTGTTTTGGAGTTCCCATGTCGATGGTGTGATTTATGCATTGAGAAGCACACATTTAGATTTGTTTTGAATGGGAATCCCATGTGGATTTAGCATGCATTGTATCCCATCTTGGAGAAAAGGCCCTGATTTGGTGGAGCTCTTTGGATTCAGAGTGGCAGGGATTAAGAGTTGTATCTTGAAGCTGAACTGCAATGGGATTACATCTTGCAACTACAGCTATGATTTTCCAGCAAGTTGGAGTTGTGGTCCTCTATGTGCAGAACCTTTTTGGTCCTCTTTTCATAGACCTTTGTGGTATGGCAATGCCTATGGAGAGGTTGGAGTTGGCGGGCACCTCTGCAACTTAGGCGTTGGAGTTGGAGTGAGCACACCACTTTTTTTCAATGGTCTAATTTAATATTCCTACTTTGAGCCTGATCTTGGTAGATTTGCATTATTTTGGAGGTTCGCAATTTTTTACCACCCAGACTAGTTTCACATTCTGTGGATTTGATCCTTACCACATGTGTGATTATGGGAGTTTATTGCTTTTATTTGTGAAGCTGTCTCTCTAATCCAAAGTTAGTGTTGCATGATCCTTTTACCTGTGGTATGTATGGGCAGCCTTTGATGTTTCTAGGCACAATGTTTGGTAGATTCCTTTGGTCCCTATCTATGCTAGTTCATGGCATTTTTCTCTACCAGCCCACATGCACTCTCCAATGCCTATATGTCTGCATTTTTTTGGGAGCTATAATTGTCTTTTGGAATAATTTCTTAGCCCTATGCACCACCAATCATCCTTCACACGTAGTTCCTTGGAGTGTATTTTTTATGCATTCTCAACACCAATTTTTGACTCCCAGCTAATCTCTAACACCACCTAAGTGCAGTGGCTTTGTTTCTTCGATTTGTATTTGTAAATGGAAAAGCTTTGAGCAGAGGTGGGAATGTGAATTGAGTGCATTTCCTCCATTGAATTGAATTGAACTCGGGTGGTCTCATTACTTTTTTGGATAGCTGCACCTCCACCTTGGAAGTCACGATATGTGTTTCATCATGTTTCTGGTTGGCTTGATTTTTTGGGGTCACATGATTACATTGTGCTCTCCTTTGTATGGTGCCAGTTCAAAAATCCCTCTACCCAATGACTATGAGCCTGTACCTGACCTCTCTATGCATGCCCATTGGTGGTATTTTTTGTGGTACGATGACTTGGTAGTTTGAAAGTTATTTTTCATGGAGGCTTTCTAAATTATGGATTGTCATATTTTATTGGGCCTTCGCTTGTGATCTTATTGCACCTTTGTCTTCTCTTGATTTTTATGTGGGTGGAATTATTTGTTGTGGGACCACCCATGTGTTTTTGTCACATGGTTATTATTGGCCACCAAAACAAATTTTTGGCATTGGCCCTTTGCCTGACATAGTGTTTTCAATGATCATATTTTTTTTTGGTTGGGGTCATTTTTAGGCATTTTTTTGCCTCAACGATTGTTTGACTGTCAAATTTGGGCTCATCACTTGTTGACATCAATGCCACATCAACATATACTGTCACGTACTCAGCCTCTATTTTGACCTACCTTTGCATTTGTTGCTCATATCTAGGGCATATAGACTCCATTTTTTGCAAACAAGATATTGTCAAAAAGCTAGTTCCGAGCCTGTCACAATGGTATAGTTAGTTTTTTGTTTTGATTCTTTTTTGATAACTTTTTCTATTGTCAAAGTCAAGAGTTTATTTTTGAACTCCTGGAGACAGTCTTGAGCATCTGATCTATGAAATGGAATCTCCAATGGAGGTGGAATATCTTAGTTGTTTCAAGTCTAGGGATCAATTTCATTGCTTCACATGATTCATCATGACTTGTACTATCTATTGTATTAGTCTTATGTCTCTTCTATTCTATTTAGACATCTTTGTATGCATTTTTGCAAACACACTGAGATAAAGTGTCATACTACATTTGTATTTTCATTTCAGTTTCTTTGCCTTGCTTTGCCTTCTGATTCGAGTGATGTCATTTGAGGACACTCATATAGATTACTATATTCTTGGGATTCATTATATCTTGTGCCTTATTGTACATGGACTACTCATGATTATGGGGGGTTGATGGTTTGCCTTTGTTTTCCATCTTCCTTTGTCTAGTGAGTGTCCCTTCTTTAACATTAGCCTCATAATGTATCTAAGATTGATCACATCAGTACACACATATATGTACTCTTTTGTGCATCTTGATCGCAGTTCTTTGACATGTAATTCTTTTGGCCCACTTTTTCATTTTTCTGTCACCTCACCATTATCTGCATTGGGGGGGGCATGGGGTTATTCTATTGTTTTTCATGCTTCCTTGGTTTGATTGATGAACTCTTCAGGCTTTGGTGTTTCATGCCATATGTATCTTCAAGTTTAGTTGTTTTCCTTTGTGTGCCTCCTAATTTGATGCAGATTATAACCTTCTCTAACTAGTTAGGTTCTATTTCAATGGAGGTTTTTCAGATCAGCAGTTACTTTTGACAGAGCTTTGCATCTTCTACATGCTTTAGTGGTGTTCTTCTTGATCATCTTTTCTTCCTATCTTCTAGGACATTCCCTAGTTTGGAGGCTTCTTCAGTCCTTCACTAGTTTTTTTTCAGCATTATTTTCATCTCTTTTTGGAGTAGGTTTTTTTCCATGTTGTTTTCTCTATTTCTCATCTTTTTAGGGATTTGGTTGTACTTGGGTACCTAATTAGGCCTTGTTTGTTGGGACTCAATTCTACTTTTAGTAGTATTTTCTAAGTTTTTAGCTACTCCCTAAGTTTATCTTAAAGGGGGGTATTAGAGTAATTAGATATTTCCTAATTAACTCTAGTTGCTTAAGGTAAACTTTAGGCATCTAATAATTAATTCTTTTATTAATTATTTTGATTCAACCTAGGTTAGACCTTTGTAGGGTTTCGATCTCCTTTATAAGGATGGTCTCTCATTGTAAACATTCATTGAGAACTGAGATTAATTCATTGTTGATTATAAAATCTTCTTTTTTTCTCATCAAGAATGTCTCATCTATGGATCTAACATTTTCTATCTTCATAGCTTTTTGCTTCTCTCTTCTATAAAAAGTGTTTGCATGTAACTGATTATTGGGAGCTATATGGTTGATCTTTCATCAACTTCAACATTATTCTGAGTAAGGAAACTCGTAGGAAAACCTCAGGTGGATCTACACTAGGAAGTGCTTTGAACACAAAAGTAGAGGTAGAACAACTGAAAGAGGAAATAATTCTAGAAATCATGAGAAATCAAGAGTAATACCAAAGAGAAAGAGCTCTCAATCCAGAGGATCCATAGATTGTTGGTACTATGAAAAACTAGGGCATAAGAAGACAAATTTTTTGACTCGAAAGAATAATGAAGGAAACAAACAAGAAGGGAACACGAAGCTAAATGTGGTAAGTAATAAATCCAAAGATGATGCTTTTCTTCTTTCTTTAGAAAATATTGATCATTCATAGGTTTTAGATTTTGGGGCTTCATTTCATGCTACACTCCATAGAGGTTATTTTATTGATTATGTCCAAGGGGATTTTGTGATTGTTTATTTGGGGGATAATTACTAGTGTAAATAAGTATGTACTATTTACACTTTACTTAAGTTTACTTAGGATAATTCATATTCATATTAGTTGTCATGTAGACAATATTCCCTTCCACTTGATAATGCAGATAACATTCCCTATGATGAGCATACCTTATGGAAGATTCAAACTTTTTATGATATTGAGAGTCTTGATGATTCAAAGACTCCAGTTACAGCTACTAATTCTCCTACTGATATTGCATCTATTGTTGCCCCTAATGATGATTGTATTCACACAACCATGGATTCAAGTGATTTAGTGCAACACAATACTCCTTTTCTTCTAGACTCAGTTCCATGGAATGACCACTTGGCAGACATTTCTAGTTTGTTTGTGGAGTCCTAAATTGTAGATTTGGGAGAAACTATTGATGACATTCATCTTCTCTTTGGTGAAGATGATCCTTCTTCAATTGTTGCAAGGGAAAATTTTGACCCTCATCTTCATTCTCTACTTGATCATTCTTTCGAGGTTGACATGATGGTGGATACTTTGATACAATAGTTGGAGGTCACTTTCACTTTAGAGGAGATACTTGAGTCTTTGATACATGTTCTACATTCATCCTAGTTGATCCTAATTTTTCTTTTTTAGAAGAGTGACATAGTACACATAATTTGGAAGAGGCACCTTTCAGTATTGACATGGGGACACTTGAGTAGGTTTTAAAGATTTCATACATTTTGAGGTTTCTTCCTGCAAATGGGAGAGGCTTAATTGATACACCTTTGGTTCTATTTCTTCCTAAGGAGAGGAATGTTATTCTATACTCATGGAGCAGTTTCTACATCGAGCCTAGAGCATCTACCATAGGTGTACATTCTACATTGAGGGGGGCTACTTGGTCTCTCTTCCACTTCTTCTCTCTTATGGGGGGGGATATTTTCCTCACATGAGGTCTTCTTCTCTCTCATTTATTTTATTTTACTTATCTCTCTTTTTGGAGGGGGGTTCTTCCCATGTGGTTTTCCTTCTTTCTCTACTTTATGAGAGATTGCATTGCATCTATCTTTTGTATTTGCATCTTGTACATGGGTACTTAACATGGCCTAGTAGCTAGGACCCATCTTGCATTATTATTTGTCTTTTGTGAGCGTAAGTACATTTCCCTAAGTTGTACTTAAGGGGGGTGTTGGTGTAAATACGTATTTACTATTTACACTTTACTTAAGTTTACTTAGGATAATGCATATTCATATTAGTTGTCATGTAGACACCAAAGAGTTTGCATATTCATATGATTTGTAATGTAGGCAACATAGTAATTTTCACTACAATTGAGCATATGTTGTCTAATACATCTCTTTATGAGATACACCTTTACATTCTTATCTGCTCATTGTTGCATGTACATTCATGCACAATGAAGGATAATCCACTCTTGGTGGACATGTGCTTAGTTGTTATGCTTATCTCTTGTATGACTCCTAGACATTTTAGTTTCCTTTATATATAAGGTACTTCTATGATGTAATCATCCAATTATCTAATTAATACATTCACAATTGATCATATATATTGTCTCTCTTGTGCTGTCTCTTGAGCTTCTAGATCTTGGCATTTAATTCTTGCCTTAGGCAAAATCTTACATAGTATCAGAGCTATACCATATTCTTACAATAATGAACCTTGTTAGATTGTTGGAAATGGAATAATTAAGATTAAGTTGCAAATTGAGAATCATTGGCTACTCCAAGAGGTAAGACATGTTCAAAGGATGAGTAGGAATTTAATTTCAGTTGGGCAACTGGGCGATGGGGATTGCATAGTTACTTCTAATGATAAGAATCAGAAGGTTTCAAAAGATTCCCTTGTAGTAGTAAAAGGTGTGGAAGTAGGAAGCTTATATCTTTGTACAGGTCATAGTGTTCCTTCTTCTTTAATTGTTTTAGAGAAAAATGAATGCTTAATAATAGATGCTGCAATCAAGAAGGGATAATAAATAGTTGATGTGGACTCTGAAACAATGCTATGACACAAAAACTTGGGCACATGAGTAAGAAAGGTATGAAATTACTTCATTCAAAAAAAGTTTTACCATGTCTGAAATATATCTATATGGATTTCTATGAAAGTTGTGTGATGAAAAATAAAAGAGAGTCAACTTTGTTAAGAGTGTGAAGGAAAATAAAAATGAGAAATTAGAGCTCGTACATATAGATGTATGGGGACCAAATCAAGTATCTTCTCTTTGTGGCTCTCATTATTATGTTACATCTATTGATTATGTAACTAGAAAAGTATGGGTTTATTTTCTTAGAAAAACATATAATGTATTTGTAACTTTTAAGAAATGGAAATGCTTAGTTGAGAATGAGACTAGTAAAAACCTAAAATATCTCAAATTTAATAATGGTGGTGAATATTGCAGCAATTATTTTGAACATTATTTTCCCTCTAATGGTATTTTTTAGATAGAAAACTATTCCAAGGACTCCACAAGAAAATTGAGTGGTTGAATGTATGAACATGACAATAATGGAGCGTGCAAGGAGTATGAGGTTGCATGTCAGGCTTCCATTAAACATGGGGGTTGAGGTTGTCAATACCATTGTATATTTAATTAATAGATGTCCATCTAATCCTTTAGGTTGTGGTATTCCATAGGAAGCATGGAATCATAAGAAGACAAGTTATTCTTTTCTTAAAACTTTTGGTTGTGAAACATTTGCACATATAGATACTAAAAATAGAACCAAGCTAGAATCTAAGTGCAATAAATGTGTATTTTTTGGATAGGACATTGATGAATTTGGTTATAGGCTTTGGGATTTTGAAAATTTTAAAATTATAAGAACTAGGGATGTCATATTCAATAAGAAAGTGTTGTATAGAGGTCTATTATAGTAACATGAGACAAAATAAAATGATTATGTAGTACTAGATTACACTCTAAAAGATAATGTTCCAATAGCCGCTCATGCTCCGCAATAATCACAACAACAAATACCACACACCCTAGTGAATGTTAGATAGTTAGCAAGACTAGGTAGACCTCCAAAAATATTTTCTCTCTCTCTTTATATTTTATTTTATTAATGGATGTTGGTGAACCTAAATGTTATGATGAAGTTATGCAGGTGGATATAAAGATTCAGTGGGAGTCAACAACAAAAGAAGAAATGGACCCCTTGCTAAAAAATTAGGCTTGCGATTCATGCAAGTTGCCTGCAAGTAAATGGGCTTTACAAAATAAATGAGTTTATAGGTTGAAAGAAGAGGATGGAGGTAAGAAAATATTTAGGGCCAAGTTAGTAGTAAAAGGATTTGCACAGAAAAATAAAATTGATTTGATGAGATATTTTCTCATGTCGTTAAAATGACTTCTATTTGTATTGTTTTAAGTATTGTGGCTATTGAAAATTTGAATTGGAGCAACTTGATGTTAAAATAACTTTTCCTCATGGTGATCTAGATGAAGAGATATATATGGCACAACCACAAAGATTTGAGGTCAAGGGAAAGAAAACTTTAGTGTACAAATTGAAGAAAAGTTATATGGTTTGAAACAAACACCTCGGCAATTGTATCTTAAGTTTGAAAATTTATGAATGAGCATGGTTATACCTAATGTCATTCCAACCACTGTGTTTATTTTAAGAGGTTAGATGATGACAACTAAATTATTTTATGTTTATATTTTGATGATATGCTTGTAGCTGGGTCTAACATGGATCACATTAAGGGGTTATAAGATTAGTTAACACATTCATTTTCTATGAAGGATTTGGGGGTAGAAAAAAAATCCTTGCTATGAAAATTTGCAAAGATAGGAAGAAGAGAAACTTGACATTGTCTTGGACTGATTATATTGAGAAGGTGTTGCACTATTTCTTTATGGATAATGCTAAATCTATCATAACAACTTACTTTGTCATTTAAAATTGACTAAGGAGATATGTCCAAAGACACTAGGAGAGGAGGCTAAGATATCCAAGGTACCTTATGTTTCAACTGTAGGGAGCTTAATGTATGCCATGGTATATACTAGACCGAATATTGCACATAAAGTGGGAGTTGTTAGCTAGTGTACGAGTCATCTTGGATTCGAGCATTAAAATGCATTAAAATTGATTCTTGGATATTTGAGAGGAACATCAAGTAAGTGTTTACATTTTGGTAGCTCTATTATTGATTTATGAGACTATGTTGACTCTGATTTGGTAGGAGATATTGATACCAGATGGAGTACTACATGTTATGTATTTATGTTTGTGGGACAACAGTGAGTTTGAATTTTCTCGATTGAAAAAGGTTAATGCTTTATCCAATACAGAGAATGTTTTTGCTACTAAGGAAGCCAAGGAGATGATATGGCTTCAGCTCTTCATGCAAGAATTGGGTCACCCATAGAGGGATGATTATTTGTTTACAGATAGCCAGAGTGTCATTCATCTTGCCAATAATTCTACTCTACATTCAAAGAAAAAACACATATAGTTTGCAGTATCATTTCATTCAATTAGTTTTAGATGATGGACAATTAAAGTGGGAGAAGATACATATAGATGATAATTTAACATATATGTTTACCAAGGCAGTGACAAGGGAAGACTAAACTTACCTTCAGCTTCCATTGGTATTCTAAACTAAATAGATTTAATAACAACAAAGTCCAAGTTGATTTGATATTCCAGTGGGAGCTACAAGTTTAATGGTGCTATGATCAGTCCCAAAGTGGGAGGTTATTGTTGTGAAGTATGATTAGTCTTCAAGTGAGAGATTGTTGAGATCTAGAGCCTAATTAGACTCATAGGTTTATTTGGTGCATTTTCCCCCCAAATTATTTCCATGGGGGGTTTGGGGGCAATTCCCATAAGACGAGGTCAAGGGGTAGCACCCTCGGTGCACTCCCTGTCACAGTATAGGGTGGGGTCGAGGGACAACCCATAGGAGTTTAAAAGAGCAGTGCCCCTAAAGCCAAAAATGACTCTACTATTGTAAAAGGCATCAGCTGCTATTTTCCTTATTGGATGATTTATTCTAGCCCTAAGTTTTTGTAGGCAGTAAAAAACTTGTATAAAATGGATTACCGTTAGGGATTTCATAATGTATGATGAGATTGTAGCTTCTTGCAATGATATTGAATTGTAAGGGATTGTAGAAAGTAATCACTAGACAATAATAATATTGGACTTGTTGTTGGTGGATGTAGCCCAGGGATTGGGTGAACCATGTTAAATCTTTGTGTTTTGTATTTTGTGTTCTCTTCTATGTGATTTATTATTTTTTGATACTGGTTATATTTGCATGTAACTGTTATTTCTGTCTGTGGTTAATCCTAACAAACACAGGCCAAGACAAGAACAAGAGGACTAGGGCGCAGGGGGAAGGCCAAAAGTGAGAAAAAAGAAAAGAGAAAAGGAAGTAGAGAGTTAAACCTTGTTGATATTTTTGCCTTCCCCCTTGTTCCCCTGTCCTCTTGGTTCTTTTCTCGACCCTTGTTGTCATTCTTGGGGTTTGATTGTTGTTGGTTTAAATATGTACTTTACTATTTACACTTACTTAAGTTTACTTAGGCTAATGCATTATTTAATTATTTTGCATTATTGTATTATTTTTATTTGTGAGACACTTAGGAGTTTGCACACCTTTTGAGTTGTCATGTAGACAACACATAAGTATGCAACTTTATTTGAGCACATGGTGTCTACAACACTGTTTTGTGTGTCCCACCCTTGTAGACTTATCCTCTCATCATCGCACTTACTTCCGTGCTTAATGGAGGATAATCCATATTTGGTGGACATGTGCTTGTTGTATGAAACATCATGATGCTAGCTTCTATGCATTTTAGAAGCTCTCCTGATGCCTTTATATTCAGGCACTCCTAGTGTACTCTCATGATCAAGTTATTGAATACATTATTATTCTGATCATACTCTCTCCATTTTTGGTCTACAGTTGTGCTTGTGTTTGAGTTCTTAGTTCTTGGGTCAATTTTTCCCTTAGGCAAATTCTTACATGGTATCAGAGAAACTTAGAGACTTTCTCATCACATAGCCATTGAGACCTCTTGCTTGCTTCATCACCTCAGCCTGAATCCAGAGTGTTGTAAAAGTTGGGAGCATCCAATATCAAATCTGACCTCTCCATTGCGTCCAAAATGCTAAACTGGTGAAAATTGACTATAAGCGCACCTACCTTGGCCCAAAGTCGACTGTGAGGCAAATTTTTTTTGCAAACTGGCACCCGAAGGCACCAATTTGCAAATTAGGTATGATCTAATTCGATATGATTAATTATTTTTTTCAGATTTGCATCTTTTTATTATTGGGTATTTTTTCGACAGTATATTTGAATTAATTCTCCCGTCAGAGAATTTTTTTTTGCATTACGGGCTGTCAAATCTCGTACTACAAATTTTTTGGAATATTATATTTATTATTGCAGGGTTCATGTTACTAATATCTGTGAGCATCATCTATTTCCCCCGCCAGTGGCCTGACTCCCACCGAGATAACAAGCCGGCCTGCAATCCAAATCTGGCAAATCCAAAATCCAGCATTTAATGAACCATTGGCAGTCACACATATCTGGCAAACATTTTCACTTTTCCACGTCGACCATTTATTAACCGTTGATCCAACTTTTGGTGGACTACGGCTTTGTTTAGAGTCTACGGACTCCGCTATATACATGGCGCAAAGTTCCCACACCCCACGAATGTGGGATTAAATCTGAACTTGCTGGCGACGCTTTTCATAGGTTTTCGACATGGTATTCAAACTTTGACAACATTAAAAGACATCCTAGCGGCATTAATCTCCATCAGCACCCATGTCTGCACGGCCAGTCTATGATCTAGACACGCGTCGTCCTGCCGTTGTACAGTCACTGGCCATGCAAACCAATCCGCAGTCACCACGCGGTGACTAATCATTTGCCTGCCCTACCCAGTCACTTGATAGTGTAGCGGTCCACGTCATCTGACACGCAGGCCTATTTTCGTACAACCCATACGGTACAGACGCACAGTCAGCTACCACATCATCCAAGGGCATGATTTTTTGGCTGATGTCATCATTTTACTAGGCTAAATTTGACGCCCATCTGGACGTCATTCCCAGGCATTTTTGAACTGTGTTAATGATCATTTGACCATCAAATTTAGGCTCGCAGGTTCTCCTCCAGACCCCTCTCTAGATTGCTTTTCAATTTGGCAGCCTAACTTTGCGAGCTTGTATCTTGGTCATCCGAACTCTGATTCAGGTGCAATTTTTTTTGAAATCAGGTAAAATTTCCTAAATTTTCTAGTGGTGGTGTTGTTTTCTAGTTTTGGTGCACACATTTTGTAGAATCTACATTTTGCAACTTTAGAAGCTTCGTATGGGCACATCTGGTCACTTTTTCCAGTTTCATTTTTTTTGAAAGTGCGTATTTTTTTTTCTACTTTCCAGATTTGAAGTTAGATTCTAGGGTTGTGTGGACCAATTTCTCACTTTCAGAATTAGGCCTTCTTTAGCATTGTAAGCTTTGATTCTTTTCAGAATTGTTGTAAAACTAAGCTACAGTGCTTAAGTGACAGATTTCAGCCTCATAAGGCAGTTGTAAAAGCAAAATTAGAAAGTCTACTTTGTTCATTTTGACAAGTGGCTCATTGTAAATGCACTACTTATAAAGTGCCAAGCATCTTTTTTTGGGGGGTCTTTTGATTGAGTGAAAAGGGGGGGTGTGTACTATGTTTTCTTGTGTCTCTATTTTGTGCTCTTTCATTTTTGCATCATGGGTTTTAAATGTCCTCCTCTAACTTCACACAACTATTCTACATGGAAAGATATTACATGGAGTAGATTAATGGAAAAAGGATATAGTTTATATGTTGATGGTACTATTACCAAACCTACTGATGCTAAAGAACTCATTGATTGGATAATTCATGACCAACAAGCTTTAGGTGTAATTAGAAGTTGTGTACATAGAGATCTTCTCTTCCACATTAAAAGTTGGTCAGACTCTAAGGAAGCTTGGGACAAACTTGAATAGTTGTATGGTAAAGTGGATGAAGAAAAGGGATTTCAGATTAAGGATGATCTACTTCTCTTAGATCCTAAAAATTATGACACAATTCAGGATTATCTCATCAAAGTCAATGAGTATAGGGCACTTCTAAAAGATTGTGGAAATCCCATTAAGGATGATAGGTTGATACATCACATCCTGAAGTGGCTACCTTCTGAGTACACCAACTTTGTTTCAAGTTTTAATACTCACAAGTTGACCATGGGATCTACTTACCAGAAGCCTTCCTTTGATGGATTTGCAGACATGTTGATTGTTGAACAATCTCACTTGGTGGATTTTGGACTTCTCAAGTTATCTAAGACCAAAGCCTTGGTGGCTAGTGATGATTCCAAATCTAGTCAACGAGGTAAAAGCAACAAGAAGAAGAAGCAGTGGAAGTAGAAAACACAATCTGAGAAAAAACATGACTCCTCTCAACAAGGTGGTTCTTCTTCAAACAAGAAGGGAAGTAATGAAAAGAAGGAAAAACTCTTTTGTGCATACTGTAAAAAGCCAAATCATGGCGAGCATCATTGCAAGACAAAAAGAATCGATGAGTTAGAAAATCTACTCAAGAAGAATGGGATTCAAGTGCCAGGTACTTCCAAGGATTCTACTCCAACCTCTTCAAAAGGTAAAGGTCAAGCACTTATGGCAAACACAAGTTCTTTGGAATGGATACTTGACTCAGGTGCCTCCTACCACATGGGTTCTTCAAAGCAAGATTTTTCTTCATTGAAGCAGTCACAGGTACCACACATCTTCGTGGGAGATGATGCTAAGATGGAAGTTGAAGGGAAAAGACATATAGAAATAGAAGATGGGGAATTCAAAGATGTTCTGTATGTTCCAAATCTAACCTCTAATCTTTGATCAGTTTACCAAATCACTCACCTTGGAGATGGTCATAAGGTTGAGTTCCTTCTTGATTTAGTGATGGTGTGAAGTCTCAAAGATGATTCATTGGTAGCAGTTGGGAAAGTCAATGATGGCAAGAGGTTACACTCCTTCTCCCACTTTGTGCCCAAGAGTTCTTATCAAGCCTTGTTAACTCACTCTAATTCAAACATCAACTTATGGCATGAGCAGTTTGGTCACCTTAACTTCCGCTCTCTTCAGCAACTTTGCTCAAAACACATGGTCAAAGGTCTACCTAACATCAGCTTTTCTAAGGGAGAGTGTTCATCTTGTTTAGTGGATATGCATCTCAAGGAGAAGTATGATAAAGGGAAGTCTTCTCGAGCTCCAGTTGTTCTTCAGCTTGTTCACATGGTATTAGCAGGACCGTTTGCAATGACTTTAGTCAGCCAAGGCCACTACATATTCACATTTGTTGATGAATTTTCAAAATTCACTTGGGTCTTCTTCCTTCATCATAAGAATGAAGTAGTTCATAAGCTTCAAGACTTCAAGGCTCATGTTGAACACAAGTCAAGGAAAGCCATCAAAGTACTAAGGGTGGACAATGTGAACAGATATGTTGATAGGAGACTTAAGAACTTTTGTAAAATTGAGGGAATTGATCTTCAAAACTCACCAACATTCAGTCCCCACAAGACAGATGTTGCAGCAATGAGGATCATGACTCTCAAGACCATGGCAAGTTGCATGATAAAGGCCAAGTCTCTCGATCCTACACTTGAAGTTGAAGCCATTAGCAGTGCTACTCACATACTTAACAGGTCTCCTCATCTAGCCTTAGATGGTAAGACTTCTTTTGAGGAATGGTGCAGCAAAAAACCAGTTGTGAGTCACCTTAGAGTCTTCGGTTGTCTAGCATGGGCAAACCTTTCTTCCAGGAGTTGCAAGGCACCGAAACCTAGGCCTTGTACCTTTATCGATTATGAAGACAGTATGAAGGCTTATAGAGTTATGGATCCTAAGACTCACGAGATTTTTGTGGAGAAGGATGTTCACTTTGAGGAAAGTTCTCCGAGCTTGTCCTCTACTCCTCTCCGCACATCATACATAGTGGAAACTGATAGTGGCACCAGTGATAGTGCTTCAACAAGTTCACACATGTGGGGTTCTATCAATAGTTGTAGTGAGAGGTCACATCAGTCCAGTCCACGTGCTTATATTGCCATAGTGAAAGGTCCAACACAGCATGGTACATCTTGTCTTCCACCTCCAGCTTCATTTGACTTGGGAGACAGACTTGAGGACTTACATCTTCTCATTGATGATGATACTTCTACAGTTGTTGCGAGGGCTCACTCTGACCCTCATGTCCATACTCTACATGATCAATCTAAACAGGTTGGCATGATTGTGGATCCTTATGCACAACAATTAGTGGAGGACTCCTTGTCAGTAGAGAAGACAGATGGTTTAGTGGAACAAGTTCAACAGACATCCTTGCCAGATCTGCATTCATTTTTTTCAGCATAGTTGGAAGGGGTGAACTTCAGCATCAGTACAAGGATACTTGAGCAAGTTTCAGGGCCAACACACATCTTCAGGATAGTACCTTTGCCATTGTTTCTTCCTAAGGGGAGGAACACCATTCTGCATTCTTGGACCAGCTTCTTCATCAGAGCAGCTTTCACTTGTTGGCATTCTTCTTTTGGGGAGGGACCCTATTCTGTCTCTCTTCCTTCTCTTATTATCTTATGTATATACTGGATGTATGTCATAATGGGGGGGTCTTGATTACTCCATTCATCGCTGCATCCTCTTCTATCTCTCTTTTTGGGGGAGGTTTTTTCCCATGAGGTTTTCCCTCTTTCCCCGCTTTATGGGAGATTTGCATTTTCATTAGGTACATGGGTACCTTACATGGCCTAGTAGCCGAGACCCATTCTGCATCTTCATCCTAGTTCGTAAGCTTAAGGGCATTCCCCTATGTTGCACTTAAGGGGGGGTGTTGGTGTAAATACGTACTTTACTATTTACACTTACTTAAGTTTACTTAGGTTAATGCATTATTTAATTATTTTACATTATTTTATTGTTTTTAGTTGTGAGACACTTAGGATTTTGCACACCTTTTGAGTTGTCATGTAGACAACACAGGAGTATGCAACTTTATTTGAGCACATGGTGTCTACAACACTGTTTTGCATGTCCCACCCTTGTAGACTTATCCTCTCATCACTGCACTTACTTCCATGCTTAATGGAGGATAATCCATATCTAGTGGACATGTGCTTGGTTGTATGACATATCATGATGCTAACTTCTATGCATTCTAGAAGCTCTCCTGAGGCCTTTATATTCAGACACTCCTAGTGTACTCTTATGGTCAAGTTATTGAATACATTGTTATTTAGATCATACTCTCTCCATTTTTGGTCTACAATTGTGCTTGTGTTTGAGTTCTTGGTTCTTGGGTGAATTTTTCCCTTAGGAAAATTCTTACAATTGTTTAGCCTCTCTTTTTCTTTCTTTTGGTTTCATTTCTTTTCATGTCTTAGGGTTTGATCTCTTTGATCTATTTTCTTCCTTTTGGGCTCACTTCTTTTCTTTTCTATTAGCTTTGGATTTTTTGCTATTAATCTTCAATCCTTATTATGTATTGATTCTATTTATTCCTTTTGTGCTTCAAGATTTTTGTTACTTCTTACTATATATATAATCTACATTGGGTTCCCATTCTAATTTTTCACTTTGTTATATTTTTTGTAGTGTGACTTTTATATTCTCATCTATGTACATATCAGGTATATATATATATATATATATATATATATATATATATATATATATATATATATATATATATATATATATATATATATATATATATATATATATATATATAATCTGCATTGGCTTCTCATTCTAATGTTGTGGCCTTCCCCCTTGTTCCCTTGTCCTCTTGGTTCTTGTCTTGGCTTGTGTTGTCATTCTTAGGGCTTAATTGTTTAGCCTCTCTTTTTCCTTGTTTTGGGTTATTTTCTTTCTTTTGGGTTCACTTTTGTTTTCTATTAGCTTTGGATTTTTTTCTTTAATTTTTGACCCTTATTATGTATTGATTCCATTTATTCATTTTATTGGTTTGCTTCAAGTTTTTTGTTACTTATTACTCTACACACACACAACCCACATTTTCTTCCCATTCTAATTTTTCACTTCATTATATTTTATGTAGTGTAACTTTCATATTCTCGTATATGCACATATTAGGTCACACACACACACATAGTAAGAAGTAACAAAAAACTTGAAGCAAACCAATAAAATGAATAAATACAATCAATACATAATAAAGGTCGAAGATTAAATAAAAAAATCCAAAGCTAATAGAAAATAAAATAAATGAGCCCAAAAGAAAGGAAATGGATCAAAGAGAGGCTAAATAGTCAAACCCTAACCAAACATTGACATGGTAAAGAGTTTGGAGTTAAATATTTGGGTTTAAGGTTTAAAGCTTGATAGATGAGGTTTCATGTTTAGGATTTAGGGTACGGGGTACAAGGTTTGGGGTTTGGAGTTTGTGGTTTAAAGTTTGAGGTTTGAGGTTTCACATTTTTGAGTTTCAGGTTTCAAGTTTTTTATTTGGGGTTCCTATTACATAACTTAGTCTTCACTCATAAATATTTTGTGTGTTCAAATTATGTGCATCATACACACTTCTTTAAACTTTTTAGTCAATATTTAAATCTCTCATTCTTCTTGCAAAACTTTCTATAATGATATGGCATTATATCCAGTCTCTTCATTTCTGCATATTCTCCTTTCAAATCTGCATGTGTGTGTGTGTGTGTACAATTTTAAAAGGAATATATTACTTCAAAGTTGATTTATTTTGCTATGGGTTGTTGCTAAAGACAATTTTTTAAAGGTTTAGCTTCAATCTTTTAAATGCATCGATGAAGGTTGTTGCAAAAGAGAATGTAGAGTTTGGTAGAGATTATTTTAGTTTGGTAAACATGTGACATTAAACCTAGAATAAAATCTTCTAGCTTAGCTATTTGTAGCATGAGTTGGACTCACAAGTGGGAGATTGTTTATTTGTTAAGTCAAATCATCACAACTCCTTAGTTTCTCTCAACTCTTCACACTCTCACCTTCATTTTGGCCCTTCATTTTAAAGATGAGTTTTAATTTTTTTAATACAAAATTGATGATACTCTAATAATGAAAGAGGTAGAGATGGGGTGGCTATCTTAGTTAGACCTAAATGGGTTGACTTCATTATCAATAAGGGGGTTCTTAGCTTGCCATAAAGCTTTATGGATTGTGGTTAATAAGAATGGATTGTCTTATGGGATTTGTAACTTTTATGTAGAAAATGATTATAGAGATAGAGCATCATTGTCATAATGGCCCATAGCTAATCTTCCTAATACGCACTAGATCTTTATTGGAAATTTTAATATGGTTGAGTATAGGGAAGATAAAGTGGGAGGTAACTCTTTTACTTGGAAAGGAAATGAATTATTCTTTTGGAAAAATTTCAAGAGATTTAATGTTTTAGATCCTCTAGAAAAAAAGAAGTATGATTTTCAAGACATTTGGTTTACTTAGTGCAATAATAAAAAAGGATCCCAAAGGGCATATGTCAGCTTGATAGAATTTATGTTGAACCCACTTTTAGTCAAACCCTAGCCACTCACCTATCTTTGTTACTTTCACTTCTTGATCAAATCATTCTTAAATTCTTCTACAATCATTGATGTGAATGACAATCTTTCTGATCCCATCCCTTGTTGACAATTGGCTATATGTAGTGATGTAAATGTTGTCATTAATGGCAACACATGATGTACATTCTTGTAGAAAACCTTAGAAATAAAGATACTTAGCTTTTTGGTACTCAAAAAATTGTCTAAGTATAAAATTGGTTTACAACAGTGTATTGTTTTGAAGTATAACATGTTTATATGATGTTATCTATGAGAGAGAGGTTAGATGGTAACACTATACATGTTGATGATGATGTGTATAACCTCAGACATCATTTTAGATAGTACAAAAAATAGATATACATGATTTACCAGTGTACAAAACAACAAAATTAAAGGTAAATGAATTATTTTGTTCATAAAAGAATTACTTGACCAATTAGGGAAGACATCCTAGATGTTTATTCTAAGTTGGAAAAGTTTATTTTGGCATTAGCCAACTTAGGAACAATTTGTGAAAAGGCATGGCTTTTATGAAAAGATGTCTTGTGAGATTATTGTGATGTAATGTGATGCAAAGTGCAAGTGAAGTATGAAAGTTATGAATGTGAAGTTTTGTATCATATGCAAGAGTGATTTTTGATAACTTAATTTTGTGACCCGAGATTGAGCTAAGGACAAAAATCAACTGAAAGAAGTTACAACATCTATACTTCTATACTTGAGGAACTTAAAGAAAATTACTTGTTCGGGCAGTGAGCTCTTCTTGTAATTGAAAGTGCATGTTTGGGAAATGGGCTCCTCTTTCATACATTGTACTACAACTCTTAATAGGGTTGGAATCTCCTAATAGGGATTCAAAGTCTCCTGATACGAACTTATATGTACTAAATGAGTTTATAGACTCCTAATAGGGTCCATCCTCTAATAAGGAACATTTATATTAGTACATTATCTAGTGGGTATCATCCCCACTAGGGTTATCCCTTCGCCAGGGTTTCCCTAATTAAAAAAATATGGTTTTATGAGTTCTCTTAGTGCATGGTTACTTTTATTGTTCAAGATTAATTGTTTACTTTCTTATATATAGTTCAAAGTAATAAACAATATCCAGTTGATAAAAAAAGTTTATAGAATACTAATTCACCCCCACCCAATGTTGCATATTTCTAACAATAGGTATTAGAGCATAGTTACTCAAAAGGGGCTTAATAGCTTGAGTAAGATTCCTATGGATATGGAACAATTGATGAAGAACCTTGACGAGACACTTGAACTAATTGATCTCTTTACTAAAGAAAATGATGATTTGAAAAATAAATATGAAGACTCCAAAGTCTACATTGGACAACTAAAGGACGAGATTGAACATCTGAAATCCAAGCCTGAATCTATTGAATCTAAAATTAGTGATGATAAATATTCAAAGCTGAAAACAGAGTACATGATCTTGAAGCATGAATTGAAGATTACCAATCTGAACTTGAGTTTGAAGAGTAATCCCAACAAAGTTGAATCTTATTTGAAGACTAAAAATTTAGATCTTAGAGCCAATCTAGAAAAGAAGACATCTAAACTTGAAGCATTGAAAGTAGATCATGAAGAACTACAAAAGTACAACACTATTGTGAAAGGTGAACTAACTTAAAGATGGGTACAACTTGAAAAGCTTTATTCTAGTAGTGAAAATCTTGATGAACAAATGTCAGTACAAAGACCTACCTATGAGAAGACTGGTCTTGGTTACCTATTTAGCATGTCAACAAAGAAACCTAAAAATAGATCAGATCTAGAAGAAAAGGATAAATATGATGATAAGATTGAATCGAGTCAATCTTCTAATAAAACTAAAGAAGTTGGACAAGACAAGGAAACTGAGAAATTGGATGAACCTAAGCAAGTTGAATCTCCTAAAGAAACTAGGCATGAATTTAGAGCTAAGTGTTTTTCATGCAATGAAATAGGTCACATGAAAAGAAATTGTACAAATAAGTTATTTAATCATGTTATGAATTTCTATTGTCATAATTGTCATGGTATTGGTCATAATGCAATTGATTGTAGGAAACCTAAATATGATAATGATAGAAGAAATGGTAGAATGTTTAGAAATACTAACCCTATAGATAGAAGAAGATCTAATGAAAGGACATCAAGAGAAAGAAGACCTTATGAAGAAAGAAAGAAGATCATGTCTTATAAGTGTAACAAATTTGAACACATAGCCTAGAACCTATTGATCAACATAATCCTAGAAGCAGAACTCCAATATGTCAGTTATGCAACAACTTCGAACATATAACAAAGTATTGTAGAATGGACAAAAGGAACAATGGAAGAAACTTTAGAAATATAAGGAACAATGAAAGAAACTTTGGAAATGACAGAAGGAACAATGAAAGAAACTTTGGAAATGGTAGAAGGAATCATGAAAGGAACTTCAGAACTAACAAAGCTAATGAAGATCAAAGAAATGTAGTTAGTGAACTTCAAGAAGAACTTGATGAGACTTTTGTAAAGGGATTAATTATTGGATCTGAATAAAAGTTAGATGATGCAGAGAAAGGAAGATTTAAGTCAATAATTGAGATTGATTCAACCAAGTTGAATTAAGCTTGTTCACAACACAAGAATTTGAAACCTGATTTAGATATTAAACTATGAGTAGTGAGGTTAAGAAAAGATGTATCTAGATGAGTTTAGATTGTAGCTAAGCTCACTTGCAATTTGGAGCTTATCAAAACAAGTTACGAAGGAAATAAGAGTTATTGTCATAACAAAAAAAGTTTATTCTATGACAGAAGATGAAATCTATTTTTTCGCAACAAATTTCATGGACCAAAGTTTTGTGGAGCATTGTCATGATGAAAACAAGCTATGGTGAACCTTGGGTAGCATTTGAAGATCAAATAGATAATTTTGAGTAGATATTTGATTTTAGAATGAAATAAACAACCATTTTGAGTTAGCATAGTATGCAATTAATGCTAGTTCAAGTTGGATAAATACAGTACAAATTTGATTACTTCCACATTGTGATTATCTCAGAAGCATAGAGCACCTAGAAGCGATATGTCAAAGTGATTTCAAGAAAAACCCTACTTCAAAAAAGGTATTTTATCATTTTGCACACAAAATTTCTTTGATAAAATTCTATTTGGTGAAATCATGGACATGTCAATAGCTCAAAATTTTGAGAATGTTGAGAGACCCAAATTGAAGGTTGTTCCTATGAAACCCTTAGAAGGAAACGCTAATTTGACTTTATCAATAACTCTGAACAACATAGATTACTTGGAAGACATAGGAATTACTTGTCTAGCAAGTTTGAAAATGTTGGAGGAGAATTTATGAACAAGGATATGGAATTTTTTTTCAATCATGATATGGTTGTGAAGCCCAAATATGAACATCTAAAAGATTTGGACCTAGTTAGATATTTCTTCTACTGTGAACTTGATAACGAAGAATGTGACTTAAATCATATTAAGAAAAAATTGTAATGGGAAGTTTTGGATGGGAGAAAATGTAGTTGACATCTTTACCGACCTTATTCATGAAGTTTCTGGTCTTAGCAAACAAAGCAGTGTGCCCATGGGTGAGAAATTAGTTAAGATGAAGGTGGAACTCAATACTAAAATAGTTTATAATGGCAAGGCAATGGTGATCAACACCATCAAACAACATGATGTAAAATTCTTGAGTAGAATCATTGCATACTCTATCTATGCAAGTTCTAAGAGTGATGAGTTGTCAGTGGGCTTTATCTATGCAACTTACAAGATTTGCATTGAGAAGGAATGAGTAAATTTGAGCGAGATTTTTGAGAGTACAACTCCTTGAGAATCTGGAAAAGATTAAAAGAACTAAGAATGGTGTATTTAGATTTCAGTCACTAATCAATCATATTTTCTTTCATGTACTTAAGAGATTTCCATTTTATCAGTTACAAAGATCATGATTAGTGAAAGATGTACTATGGAAAAGATAACAAATGTATGTAGAAGGCATCCTGTAGATAAAATCTTGGATAGTGGCAATTTGATGATGAGAACATTTCAGAATGAAATGAAACAAAGATTTAGAATTGCACCAGTAATTGTTGATAGATTTAAGAATGACATATATTTTATGATAGACACAGACCTAACTTATGTTGAAGTAGTAGAACTAAGAGAAACATTTCTTGAACCCTTAGGTTATGAATTGAGTGATGAAGTAGCTATTGGTTACATTGATCTATTGTTAAACTCCAGAAAGGACCAAGCCTCATATAGATTTGGAACATATGGGGAGATAAATCAGTTAGCTTACCAGGCATTTGTAGAAAAATTATCTCATAAGAAGGTTGTGACTATAATGAAGAAATCATTGTTTGAGGCTGGTATGTCAGAAGAAGAATCACAGGTAGTCAGACAAACAATCTTTAGACTGAAATAGATTGGTGGACAAGTTGTGATGTATGTGACACCTCTGTCAATTGGCCAAGCATCTAGTGTATCCATTGCAGCAACTCCTACAGAGAAGAGTGTCCCATATGCTGCTATATTAGCCGAGAAACCAAGTGAACCTAAAAGGTAGTCAAAGAGAGTCAAGAAAAAAGTTATTGGACTAGAGAAAAGGAAGGAAACATTGTTGACAATTGAAGATTCTAGTGAAGAAGAAGAAGAGGAACAAGAAGTCAAACAACCAGAAAAGGTTATTTTTTATAAGCAACCAACAAGTAAAACAAGGCAACCCTAGAAATCGAAGATAGAAAATATTAACACAACTATTGTTAATGAAGGAAACTTTGTGCAACTAAATAAGTTCTATGATTTATAAAATGATATTGAGAAAGAGTAGATTGATATCTCTACTGTGAGATATATGATTATTAAAAATTTGAAATTTAAAGACATTAAAGGCTTTGTGAATCAAAAAGTCTATGACAAAATTATAACAAAGAAGGCACCAGTTCGAGAAGAAGACAGGGAACTTTGGAATTTCATAATAAGAACTATGTGCAAAACTAATGATGAAGAAGAAATCAAGAAATTGATGAGCAAACCAGCACCCTACTTATGAAACAAGATTAGGAAAATTCTATTTATGGGAGTTGATAAGAATATCATAAGAAGTGAAATAGTTGCAACTATCAATAAAATGATAATTGAGGTAGAGGTAGCACCTACCACTACAGAGAAAACTTCATAAGTGTCAATAAGTGGTGATACAATGCAAATTTATCAAACAAGTGTTACTATTAACATTGATGATGATCATTTTGTAAGTTTTGATCAACCTGAGTCCCACTCCAAAAAAATTCAAGATCAACTGAATCTGATTGGAGGAGAAAAGGTAGTTAGAAGAGGAAAAGAAAAAGATTGAGGAAGCCAAGCTAAAGTTGCTTGAGTAGGAGAAGAAGCACAAAGAAGAAGAAAAGAAGAGAGAAGAGGAAAAAGAAAAGAAGCTAGAAGAAGAAAAGAAAGAAAAAAAAAAGAAAGAAAAAGAAAGGAAAGAAAAAGAGGAGAGGGAAGAAGAAGAGAGAAAAACAAGGAAGGTAGCAAAGAAGAAACAAGAGGAAGACAAGGTTAAAGCATCCTGCTCATCCACTTCAATATCTCTTGCTAACCTTATAGGTGATGATGATGATCAATCTGACTTGATCTCATCTTTGAAAAAATTGATTGAGAAGAATAGGAAAGTCAAGAGTCTGCAAAGAGCATTAATGGAGGTGACTGACAAATTGCACAACACTCTAGCAGCCAAACATACAGAATCAGACGTTGAACAGAGAGCCAAAGCAGTAGTAAAATCATTTGATGATGAATTTAAAAATTTGTTAAATTTTGCAGAGTTTAAGACTCAAATTTCTCATGATGCTAATCTTTTCAGCATTTTTTGTCAGAACATAAAGAATGATTTGCTGAGTCTTGATACTTGTATCAAGGAACTCTAAAGATGTCAACAAGTTGGCAAGGTATTGTACATCAAATGTACTTTATCTCACAAGTTGACTAAAAAGTTGGATAGTAAGATTGAAGGGAAGTTGAGTGAGTTGGAAGCTCTGACTAGTCAGTTACAACAACCCTCTAGCAGAGTTGAAGATTTTGAAGGAAAAGTTGTCGGTGTTCACACTGACATCAGGAAACTGCAACTTGAAATAGAGCAAATTTTGAGAAGATTATCAGAATTTAGAGTATCTATTGCTCTGAAACTATCAGCCATTAAGAGAAAATTGGAGGAACATGTCAAAGTAAAGGATACTTATTCCAATTTCACTTACTTCGACCTTATTGCAATTGAGATTGCATCATATGCCTTATGTGCAATGCTCACCATTGTTGAAGAACCAAAGGACACATTAGAGAAAGGTATGGACAGTCTAAAGGAAAATTTTGATGATTGTATGAAGATGATAGTAGCTTGAGGCAGTAAGACAAAATTTTTGACAAGTTTAAAATTTTTTGACAACAAACATAAATAACTTTTTTGACTGTTTTTGGACATTCTGACCTTTTTCATTGATGTCAAAGGGGGAGAAGTTGTATAAGAAAATTGTAAGTTATGTATGTAGTAATCATATCAAAAGGGGGGACCATTTTTAATATGAAGTATTTGTAATAGATGGTAAGTGTAGTAAGTTTTGGTAAAGTTTTTGTTACTTAGCCAATTTTCCCTACTTTGTTGCCATCAATGCCAAAGGGGGAGATTGTTGACAATTGGCTATATGTAGTTATGTAAATATTTTCATTAATGACAACACATGATGTACATGCTTGTAGAAAACCTTAGAAATAAAGATACTTAGCTATTTGATACTCATAAAATTGTCTAAGTATGAAACTAGTTTACAACAGTGTATTATTTTAAAGTATAACTTGTTTATATGATGTTATCTAAGAGAGAGAGAGAGAGAGAGAGAGAGAGAGAGAGAGAGAGAGAGAGAGAGAGAGAGAGAGAGAGAGAGAGAGAGGTTAGATGGTAACAATATACATGTTGATGATGATGTGTAAAACTTCAAACATCCGTACAGACAGTATGAAAAAGAGATATGCATGATTTACCAGTGTACAAAATAATGGAATTAAAGGTTAAGGAGTTATTTTGTTGACAAAATAATTACTTGAAAAATTAGGGACAACATCCTAGATGTTTACTCTAAGTTGAAAAAGTTTATTTTGGTCTTAGCCACCCTAGCAGAAATTTGTGAAAAGGTATGGTATTTATGCAAAGACATCTTGCAAGATTATTGTGATGTAATGTGATATGAAGTGCAAGTGAAGTGCAAAAGTTATGAATTCAAAGTTTTGTATTATATGTAGAAGCGAGTTTTGATAACCTAATTTTGTGATCTGAGATTGAGCCAAGGACAGAGATCAACTAAAAAAAGTTACAACATCTATACTTTGTACTTGAGGAACTTAAAGTATATTACTTGTTTTGGCAGTGATCTCTTCTTGTAATTTAAAGTGCATGTTTGGGCAGTGGGCTCTTCTTGCATACATTGTACTAAAACTCCTAATAGGGATTCAATGTCTCCTAATAGGGACTCATATGTATTGAATACATTTATAGACTCCTAACAGGGTCCATCCTCTAACAAGGGACATTTATATTAGTACATTGTCTAGTGGGTATCATCCCCACTAGGATTTTCCCTTGGCTAGGGTTTCCCTAGTTAATAAAATATGGTGTTATGAGTTCTCTCTATGCATTACTTGTTCAGCATTACTTGTTTACTTTTTCAGCATTACTTGTTTACTTTCTTATGTATAATTCAAAGTAATAAACAATATCCAGTTGGAAAGAAAAGTTTGTAGAATATTGATTCACACCCACCCCCCCCCCCCCCCCCCCCCCCAACCCCCATAGGAAAATTAATTAGATAGGGTTGTCCCATTGCTCCCTCCCTTTTTGTGATAGTTTTTGATGTCTTATATTATATCCTCAGAGACTCCTCTCTTGGCCCTCCTATTAAAGGACTTTTCCTTCCTAATGAAGATGTTCTTGTTAATTCCCAATTTGTTGATGACACTGCTCTATTTTAGAAGTAGAGGAAGACAATTTCTCCAATGCTATGGATGGAATCACATTCTTTTCCTTAGCCCTAGGTGCTAAAGTTACCCTTCATAAATCTTATGTTTTGGGTCGATCTAACTCCCCCTAATTGGATTCATTCTAGGTGTTGGCAATGGAAAGGTCAAAAGACTATTGTTAGATACCTCAATATTCCTTTTGCTATTGACCCCTCAACTAAAGATATGTGGCAGTGGTTGTTTGATAAAATTTAGAAGAAATATATTAAATGAAAAACTTGTCACCTTTCTCTTGCTAGTAGGATTCAAGTTGTTTAGAAGGTGTTGTCCTCTCATCATTTATACTTTGCTTCTACTTGCCTAATGGAAAATTACCAGATGGATAAGATAGAAAAGATTTGAGAGATTTTTTATGGTCTAGTGGGATGGGTAATAAAAAATGTACTCTAAGAATTGGATTTGGTGTTGTAAACCCAAACAATATGGAGGGTTGGGGCTAGAGTTGAAGAACAAAAAAATGCTATTGCTCTTGCTTCAAAATGGATTTTAAAGGCTATTCATGGTAATGAGCCTTGGAAATTTTTAATTGGACATAATATTCAATACTCCTTTATATATAAGGGCAAACAATGGAAGAATATTCCATTTTGTGATATGTTGATGGGGGATTTTATAGTTAAAATATTTGGCTCCACTATATTTTGTACCTTGTGAAGGCTTGGTCTCATGCAAAGATACTCCTACCAGACAGATCTATTTTTGGTACTTCTTCATCCTATCTAGTCTATAATGTCCCCTTCTCCATGTTAGGCTTTCTAACGCCTTTTTGGTCTATCTTTCCATCTGGATAGGGCTAACGACATTAATCTTGAGGATGCCAGCCATTCACAGTATTCTATTTTGTTTCGTTGGGGAGATATTTAAGTTGTGGAGATTTCTATAGTTAAGTCACTTCATTTTATAAATTTGATTTATAAGGTTACTTTATGATATAAAGTCATTTTATAACAAAAGTAACTTAAATGACTAAAACACTGTTAGTGAACAGATTTTCCTCCAAGAACATATGTGCAAATATAACCTTGACTGCCCAAGTGAGAAGACTAATCAACACCAATAGTTGGACAGGTTATCATTGGATTGATAACCTTCCTGTGAATTTTATCAGGTATAACTCCCCCTGTAAGATATAGAATGAATTAATTATGGATTCTTTTAACTAGAAAGCACAAAAGGATTACAAACATCTATCGGTAAGCACAGAGTAGACGCGAAAACCTAATAGTTGAAGAGGAAAGAAAAGCAAAGAGCAATAGATGACACAAGGTTCATTTTCCATATGCTACATCACATAATGAAAATGAAAATATATCTTTCGTCCTCTTGAGAGAATTAAAAGTAGAGCTTTTAAAGATATTTTGAAATGATAGTGTAACAAGAAAACAGTGACATTGGAATGTATTTTAGAGAAAACTGAAAATGACACAAAGATCATGATCGGTGGAAGGAAAATACATTATAATCAAAGCTCTAATGTGATTTACCTCCAGTCTCCCTTCCCTGAATGTAAAAGAGCACAAAGACTCTTGTACCCATTTACAACCAAAATCACTTTCTAAAGAAAAACTGAAACTCTTCTCAATATTACATTAACAATCAAAATCTTATTCCTATCTCTAACACCCAGTTCAGACAAAGAAAATCAGCCCATGCTCTGCCTCTCACAATCTCTCAAGAAAATGGAATAGTCTAGAAAATTTCCCTCCCTATTGTAGCACACAGTTTGCAATCTAGAAGAAAGAAAAAGAATCCCCCCTTCTCCACATGTTGAGGCATATTTATCTTTCTTGTTGTCGGTTTCTTTTCAGTTTGGGTAACTGATTCTTGAAAGAAAGTCATCTCCTTCTTTTCTTTTATGCTTTTATACGTGCATAAGGTTCAATTTATAATTTAACACTTTATTATAAATCACTTTTAGCATCGTAACAACTTCTTTTACATAGAATGGACAGTCATCTTCAAATTTGTATTTGGTTAGGAAATAAGCAATAACACCTGTTTAAAGGAAGCTCTACACTTTGCATACTAACCTCCACATGTCATTGCTTTCAATGCCATATCTTTCCTTCATTACATATCGGCTTTGCATTTGAATTGCCACTATAACTATAGATATGTATGCTCTTCATTGACACATATGTAAACTAGAGGGTTCTACCTGCCATGCGATCAAGGAGAAAATTCAGTGTTGGTGTTGGAATATCTATGGATTCATTCCTCACTATTATGCATATCTTAAAGGCTAACAAGAAGATATGGGTAAGATTTGATACATTCACAGTGAACTCATATTTTTCTTCTTGTTTGGAATCCATTAAACACCTTCAAGACAATCCTCGTGACCCGAGCTCATGAAGGATGAATTCATAATACACTTAAAGCGCAACATTCATTAACCCGATGGAAATGTGAAATTTGAGTGAGCATCTCACATTTATAGCCTTCTTCATTAGGGATACTCAAGTTTGGGGAATGATAATAGTCGCACAAACCATATTCATGTATGCCATTGTGCCTTGGGAATGATCATCATACCAAAACTCGGGTTGCTATATGGTGACAGCAAGCTCCCATTTTGCATGTAATAACTTACTATCATCACCTTCTTTGACCTGCCTTCTCCGTATTCATCATTCCACAGCTGTAACTCAAGAATGCTTCTTGCATTTGCAGAGACACTAGATCGAACATTTTCCATAACCTTATGCATATCCTCCATGCTTATAGGCCAAAGTTCTGGTGTTTTAGAGGCTAGAGGAGGTACCTAAGCCTTCACCACTCAAATCCATGTATCATTTTAAAGCTGCAGACCTAGAGTTTTTATGCAATTGGCTTGCGATTCTTATTGTCTTCATTGGTTGTTTGAGTATAGAAGTACATATATAAAAACATCTTATTTCACCATCCTTCATGACAATTGCCTCATGATATATGTCGATATTCTAATATGTTCCAATAAAGAATTTCTATTGCAAGAGAGGGGTCGTGGGCTTCCCACTATATGGATTTCATTAGATTTAGGTCCATAGAGACTATATCCAGAGTTGATAAGACTATTTGAGCCATCACACATCCACTTTCATTAAAGAATTCAAGCCTCTGGATGACTTATCTTGCTTATTGATTCCCATTATAAGCTATTGTATTTCCAGATGGAAGCCACTGTAATATTTCTGACTCCCATATGGAGACACCCACAGTTGATGTAATGATAAGAATAGGTTGAGTTATGTTAAATTCCTTTATCATCGATAGAATAAAAGGAAATTGCTATCATTATGCACTCCTGATCAACATCATCTATGATAAGAGCATTCCTATGATTTTTCCAAAGCTCTCGAACCTTGTTAATACATTTGAGGTTTATTTGGCATTTATGCCCCACTTTCATCCAGTCATGAAGCTTTTTCAACCTTGAAAAAGCCTTATTTCAGAGTGTCTTTGCCTTTACTGGTTGCTGAGTACTAGGTCAATTTTGTGCTTCCTCTTTGCAAATTTCATATGCTTTCATTAGTCCCTTGGAGGTATTTGAAGTTAGGATGTCTATACTTTCTAGTTCCCATGTACATTGATCGTAACCTAAACCTTTCCATTTGACATACCATTAAACACAAGAATCTGCACTTTTTTCCCCATGTTCTTCTGGATTTTCATAGAGTAATGATCTCTTGTTTATGAGCTGATGTGGTTCAATCCATTCAGGATCCCATTTAGGAGCCTTCCCTTCCTTTCATTTTTTTTCTTGAAATTGGCTAGCTTCTTTGGTGCTTCATTAATAAGAAACTTTTCATCCACCCAATGGTTATGAAGATGAGAAAGCCCTATATATTTAACAAAATAAATCTTCTCTTGCTTATTAGAGCTTTTTTTATTTGTAGTCTCAATTGGAAGCTCACTTTTCCAATAGTCACTGAATCACAGCATAGCTCTTCTTTATTTCTATTACTCTCCCTTTGATCTTTCACTGGCATTGAACTATGATTGAAGCAACAAATGTGACCCTTCCCAAAATTGTGATGCACTTTTCCTCCAACTGAGACATCCCTTTCAACTACCTTTCCAAGTTTATCTCATTCAGCATCAAGATCTTTCATTTCCTATATTGATTCAATTCCTTGACAAACTGAATGCACACCATGTGATACTCTTCTATATGCACAAGTTGAGCAATACCATTCACCAAGAGGAACTCACACCAATGGAGGTTTCAGGCAATTGAGATGGTAAGTTATGTTACCCCATCACAACATAGGAGTTCACCACTTTTTTACATATTTGGCAACTGTGACCTTTTTCTTGTTCAACAAAATCCACCCCAGTTGTGCTCTCGAGCTTCATAGAACTCTCTACTTCACATTCTTTAGCAACAGAATGGTGGGTGTTAGGGTGTGAAACCTTCTTGCTTAACTATTTTCCCTTCTTTTGAGTTACAACTGTGTGAGCTACTCTGTCCATGTCTAATTTTCCTCTGGTTGCATCCTTCTATAAAGGTATAGTTGGCTCTTCCTCTTGTCTTGTTGATTCAATTTGATTTTTCTTTTGCAATTCATCTTGATATAGCTTATATGCTTTACTAAAAAAATCTAGAAAGCACTTGTTAGTTTGAATATTTTTAAGTTGGTCATAGTTCTCTCGAAATGGATGAATAGACCTTGCCTCCACAAGTTTGGACTCCTTTGTTGAACCATCAGAGTAAATAAATTTAGCTAATTTCAACTCCTGAACCTTTTTGAACTAAGCCTTTGAACTTGTGAATTGACAATTGTATCTTTGAACTGGGAATGAATCACCAAAGCCAAACCACTGAATCATACATCTGAACTTCTTAGAATGAGCCATTGAACCTGTGAGAACAAAGTGAACCATTTCGAACCTCTTTGAACTGCTTTGAACCTAGTTCGAAGTAGTTCAAGACTCCACACTTGAAGTTTTAAAATTGGGTCCATATTGGTACTAATAGGGGCTCTAAGGGAATGTTTTTGATGAAAAAATAGAGAACTCTAGCAATCTCTGGCAAAAGACAAGTGCCTTATACATTGGGCAAATAGAGTCACCAAGAAAATTGGGAGTTGCTAGCAAAGAGGGCAGAGGGGAACAGGGAAAAACAAACTAACCAACACACCTAAACTACCAGCAAGTATGAAGCTTGAACATTATTCAAACTACCACTACACAGACAAAAAACTTATTTACAAAAGGATAGGCTAGCAGCCTGTACATCTGAGAATGCATTCATTCACTCATGGAAACCCATTGACTAGTTCAGAGAAATACATGTGTGCGAAAGAGTGACTGATATGCAGAATGCACTAGCATTAGTAGACACCTTGTGATGATTGCAAAGATGGATTCAACAACCACGTGTTATAGAGACTCTTTCTCCTTGGGAATACCAACTTCATCATAAAAATGGCATGCCTCCCATTCCACCTGTGTTTTCTACAACATGATATGAATGAAATGTTGTACAATAGTTTGCAATTTTGCTTTATCAAAATTCATGGATGTTTTAACTTGTGAAGTTTCTTTATTATTGGCGCTTGTTAAAAAAATCAAAGATTGCATGGTTTGACCCACCATATTCTTCAAAAGATCTCCTTGCTTCATCACTACTTTAGATTGCAAGCATCCCTTTGGCTGCAGTATATATTCAAATGAGAAAGATTCAGAGAGAGGAATGACATACCCTTCTTTGTTGTCTGTCATTTTTTGTTCTTGTTGATACACCATATCATGCTGATCTAAATCAATAATAGAGAGGGCATTAGCAACTTCAAAAGTGAAACTTCCATGTTTCAAAAAAAGGATAGCCATTGATAACCCTTCATTTGACTCATGTGCAACAAGTCCTTCCTTTGTAACTAGTACATCTAGGCTGGTCATTAGCTCATCTGATTGAGCAACACACTCCTCATCATTTTCAATATGCAAGCAGAAGAATCCTATCATCTTTAAAGCATTATCTTCAGCCAACAAAGGTTCTTGGAAATCTTCATCATTAAAAATAGTTAGATTCTAAAAAAGAGGAACATTGGGAGTGGATTTGGTTTCTTCTAGAACATGCTTCTTCTTTGTAGCTTCCTCATCAATTTAGTGTTGCTATCCACAAAGGTATTCTTTCATTTGTGGAGTCTTTATAGATTTCATACCACCAAGAATCAAGGCATCATCCAACCTGATTGCTTCCTTTTGTGTGTCCACCAAATTTTGCACTCCAAGGTGTTGTAACCAAAACTTGACTTCAACATCCATAGCAGCAATAAAGAAGCATAACTGATTGATTTCATTAGGTTGGTGGGCTAGAGGGATTTTACCAACACTCCGGTTAAATCTATCAATAAACTCCCTTACAGATTCATCCTCTTTCATCTGAATTTGAAAAAGATTTACCAAAAATTGATAGGAATCGATTGTGGGTTGAAATCTCTTAAGGAATCTCTCCTTAAGATCATCCCAATTTGTGATACATCCATCCTATAGATTCTGAAACCATTTTGCAACTTTTCCCACAAGGCTTTGAACAAACAACCTGATGAACACATCTTCTTCTTGCACACCGAGAATCCCACATGCAATAGTAACTGCTTTGATGTGATCAGTTGGATCTTGTGTTTTGTCTCCATGAAACTTGGGAAGGTATTCCCATGATCTTTTAGGTAAGGCTAAATACTGGGCCAAGGAAAATGGTCCGATTTGAGCCCCCCATGGCTGAGTTGCAACCACAGCCATAATACAAAGTGAAACTCCAAAATCAAAGATTCAATAGGTTTGTAATGTAGAGTCACCAATCTCCTGCACACAGAGATAACCATAAAAATGAGGAAACAAATGTTAGCCAATGATCTTCATTTCCATCCCCAGTAGAGTCACCAAAAATATGTTAGTGAATAGATTGTCCTCCAAGAAAATACATGCAAATATAACCCTGAATGCCCAAGTGAGAAGACTAATCAGCATCAACAGTTGGACAGGTTATCATTAGATTGATAACCTTCCTCTAAATTTTATCGGGTACAGCTCCTCGTGTAAGATATACAATGAATTAATTATGGATGCTTTTAACTAGAAAGCATGAAAGGATTATAAAACATAGAGTAGACACGAAAACCTAACAGCTGAAAAGGAAAGAAAAGAAAAGAGCAGCAGATGACACAAGGTTCATTTGTTGTATGTTGCATCACATAATGAAAATGAAAATATATCACCTGTCCTCTTCAGAGAATTAAAATCAGAGCTTTTAAATATATTTTGAAATGATAGTGTAATAAGAAAATAGTGACATTGGAATGTATTTTAGAGAAAATTGAAAATGACGCAAAGATCATGATCAGTGGAAGGAAAATACATTATAATCAAAGTTTTGATGTAATTTACCTCTAGTCTCCCTTCCTTGAATTTAAAAGACCACAAGGACTCTTTTACCCATTTACAACCAAAACCACTATCTAAAGAAAAACTGAAACACTTTTCAATATTACATTAACAATCAAAATCTTATTCCTATCTCTAACACACAGTTCAAAAAAAGAAAATCAGCCCATGCTCTGCCTCTCACAATCTCTCAAGAAAATAGAATAATCTAGAAAAATTTCCCTCCCTTCTATAGCACACAGTCTGTAGTCTAGAAGAAATAAAAAGAATCCCCCCTTCTCAACATGCTAAGGCATATTTATCTTTCTTGTTGTCAGTTTATTTTCAGTTTGGGTAACTGATTCTTGAAAGAAAGTTGTCTCCTTCTTTTCTTTTATGCTTTTATATGTGCATAAGGTTCAATTTATAATTTAACACTTTATTATAAATCACTTTTAGCATCATAATGGCTTCTTTTACATAGAATGGACAGTCATCTTCGAATTTGTATTTGGTTAGGAAATAAGCAATAACACCTATTTAAAGGAATCTCTGCACTTTGCATACTAACCTCCACATGTCATTACTTCTGACACCATATCTTTCCTTCATTACATATCGGCTTTGCATTTGAATTGCCATTGTAATTGTATATTTTTATGCTCTTCATTGACACATATGTAAACCAGAGGGTTCTACCTGCCATGAGATCAAGAAAAAAATCCAACGTTGGTGCTGGAATATCTATGGATTCATTCCTCACTATTACGCATATCTTAAAGGTTAACAAGAAGATATGGGTAACATTTGATACATTCATAGCAAATTCATGTTTTTCTTCTTGTTTGGAATCCATTAAACACCTTCAAGACAATCCCCATAACCCAAGCTCATGAAGGATGAATTCATAATATGCTTAAAGGGCAACATTCAGCAACCCGATGGAAATGTGAAATGTGAGTGAGCATCTCACATTTATAGCCTTCTTCGTTAGGGATATTTTGGTTTGGGGAATGATAATAGTCGCACAAACCATATTCCCATACGCTATCGTGCCTTGGGAATGATCATCATACCAAAACTTGAGTTGCTATATGGTGACAACAAGCTCCCATTTCGCATGTAATAACTTAATGTCATCACCTTCTTCAACCTGCCTTCTCCATATTTATCATTCCACTACTGCAACTCAAGAATGCTTCTTGCATCTATACAGACACTAGAACAAACCTTTTCCATAACCTCATGCATATCTTCCATGCTTATAGGCCAGAGTTCTGGTGTTTTAGAAGCTAGAGGAGGTACCCAAGCCTTCACCACTCAAATTCTTGTATCATTTTAAAGCCACAGACCTAGAGTTTTTATGCAATTGGCTTGTGAGTCTTACTGTCTTCATTGGTTGTTTGAGTATAGAAGTGCAGATATAAAAACATCTTATTTCACCATCCTTTGTGACAATTGCCTCATGATATATGTCGGTATTTTGATATGTTCTAATAAAGAATTTATGTTGCAAGAGAGGGGCCACGAGCTTCCCACTATATGGATTTCATTAGATTCAAGTCCACAGAGACTATATCTAGAGTTGATAAGACTATTTGAGCCATTACACATCCACTTTCATTAAAGAATTCAAGCCTCTGGATGACTTCTCTTGCTTAATGATTCCCATTATAAGCTATTTTATTTCCAGATGGAAGCCACTGTAATATTTCTGACTCCCATATGGAGACACCCATAGTTGATGTAATGAGAAGAATAAGTCGAGTTATGTTAAATTCCTTTATCATCGATAGAATAAAGGCAATTGATGTCATTATGCACTCCTAGTCAACATCATCTATGATAAGAGCATTCCTATGATTTTTCCAAAGCTCTCGAAGCTTTTTAATACATTTGAGGTTTATTTGGCATTTCTGCCCCCCTTTCATCTAGTTAGGAAGCTTTTTCAACCTTGAAAAAGCCTTATTTTGGAGTGTCTTTATCTTTACTGCTTTTTGAGTACTAGCTCGATGTTGTGCTTCCTCTTTGCAAATTTCATATGCTTTCATTAGTTCCTTGGAGGTATTTGAAGTTAGGATGTATGTACTTCCTAGTTTCCATGTACATTGATCGTAACCTAAACCTTTCCATTTGACATACCATTCAACACAAGAATTTGTACTTTTTCCCCCATGTTCTTTTGGATTTTCATAGAGTAATGATCTCTTGTTTATGAGTCGATGTGGTTTAGTCCATTCAGGATCCCATTTAGGAGCCTTCCCTTCCTTTCATTTTTTTTCTTGAAATTGGCTAGCTTCTTTGGTGCTTCATTAATAAGCAACTTTTCATCCACCCAATGGTTATGAAGATAAGAAAGCCTTATATATTTAACAAAATATATCTTCTCTTGCTTATTAGAGCTTGTTTTATTTGTAGTCTCAATTGGAAGTTGACTTTGTCTAATAGTCATTGAATCACATCATAGCTCTTCTTTATTTCTATTATTCTCCCTGATCTTTCACTGATGTTGAACTATGATTAAAGAAATCAATGTGATCCTTACCAAAATTTTGATGCACTTTTCCTCCAACTAAGACATCCCTTTCAATGACCTTTCCAAGTTTATCTTTTTCAGCATCAAGATCTTTCATTTCCCATATCGATTCAATTCCTTGACAAACTGAATGCACACCATGTGATACTCTTCTATATGCACAAGTTGGGCAATACCATTCACCAAGAGGAACTCACACCAATGGAGGTTTCAGGCAATTGAGATGGTAAGTCATGTTACAATTTTTCCCATCACAACACAAGAGTTAGCTGCTTTTTTACATATTTGGCAACTGTGACCTTTTTCTTGTTCAACAAAATCCACCCCTGTTGTGCTCTCGAGCTTCATAGAACTCTCTACTTTACATTCTTTAGCAGCAGAATGGTGGGTGTTAAGGTGTGAAACCTTCTTGCTTAACTATTTTCCCTTCTTTTGAGTTACAACTATGTGAGCTACTCCGTCCATGTTTGATTTTCCTCTAGCTGCATCCTTCTGTAAAGGTATAGTTGGCTCTTCTTCTTGTCTTGCTGATTCAATTTGATTTTTCTTTTGCAATTCATCTTGATATAGCTTATATGTTTTACTAACAGAATCAAGAAAACACTTGCTAGTTTGAATATTTTTAAGTTGGTCATAGTTCTCTCCGAATGGACGAACATACCTTGCCTCCAAAAGTTTGGAATCCTTTGTTGAACCATTGCAGTAAATAAATTTAGCTAATTTCAACCCTTAAAACTTTTTGAACTAACCCTTTGAGCTTGTGAATTGACAACCGCATCTCTGAACTAGGAATGAATCACCGAAACCAAACCACTGAATCATACATGTGAACTTCTCAGAATTAGCCATTGAACCTACGAGAGAAAAGTGAACCATTTCGAACCTCTTCAAACTACTTTGAACCTTAGTTCAAAGTAGTTCAAGACTCCACACTTGAAGTTTTAAAACTGGGTCCATATTGGTACTAACAAAGACGAAAATGAATTTTATCCCACATTGCCTAGTTGTTTGTATTTCCCCTCATATCGAGGTTATAAAAGCAAGGAGCTTCATTGGGATTGGCACCATGAAAATTATGATATTGTTCAAAATACAAAATGTTGCTTAAATGTGACTTGTTGTTCTTGAGGATGAAACCCCTTAAGACATTAGAGAAGCTGGACATAGCCACAACATGTTGTTGAAGTTTTCATCCATACCTCAATGTGAAGTTTGAGTAGTGATATCTATAGCTGTTGAAAGTTATCCACCAGTTAGTGGTATATCAAGCTTATACAGGGAGTGGTAACTCATAACATTAGTGGGAAGTTGCAGGGTAACTTAGAAGGATTGAGCTTATACAGTGAGTGGTTACTCTAAATATTAGTGGGAAGCCATAGGGTAACTCCATAGGGCTAAGTGGAGGACGTGAGGGTACCTGCACAAAAAAGAAGACTATATCAAGCACACCGCTATACTGCTATAATAGTTAGGTTAAAGTGTGGAGGTTGGCAGAATAAGTACCTCACATTGCCACCGCAAGGAAGTGAAGTTGAGGCACATTGTCCTTCATGTGGGAAGGCTCAGGTGGTTTGCGGGAGGCATTTTGGAAAGGTAGACCTGAGTTGTGTTAGCTACTACAGTAGAGGCAATCAATAGTCTGCATTCGTAGGCTAGTAGGAGCACGAATTAGCCAAATAGGATTCACGTGAAGAGGTAGGCCAATTTTGGCAACACAAGTGTATGTTTGTATGGGTCATACCTTGTTCATGTAAAACCATGTGCCTGTGATATCAAAACTACGTTAGTCATTATCAAATATTGTTTGCTTATTATACATTGTGTTACACGACTCGGGAAACTAACTATAGAGATTTAATACATTTTTTAGCACATTGAAATCTGTAATTTTCCTTTGTGTAAACACATTACTGTATTGTTGTTTCGTTGTTTTGTGGGGAAGTTCAAAGGTAAAAAGGAAAATCTGTGGGTCATCACTTCTAGTAATAAATCAAGCCACATTAGTAGTTTTTATTGCTCTACGGGTTTGGATAATTATAATGTATCAAAGCCACAAGACTTGCCAACATGTGGGTAAATTATTGAAGTTGCAAGCTAGTTAAAATGGAAAAATGGCAGACAAGCATGAATAGGAAACCCTATAATTTTAGTCACGTCCAACCTGAATAGGAAGGATCTTCCAATCAGATTGATATTGAGGACAGTTACACGGTTGATGAGGAGTTAACCTTTGAGACAAGCACACAAATTGAATAGGTTGAACAGGTACATTTCACTTAAATGGCTCAAGATGCAAATGAACAGGAATGAGAAGTGAGGGAAACATTGCAAGCTATTAGAGATGGACAAAATAATATTGCTACTACACTGCAACAGCTTATAGGGACTATGTAGCAACAAGCTCTGATTCATGGGAGAACCCAAAGTCATCATAGTGGATGTGGTAGTGTGGCAGGATCACCTTGAGCTAGTAGGGACCCCACATGGAACACTGACAAGCCATTGATGCCCAATTTTTTTGAGAATAATGTTGAGGAGGAGGTAGCTCAACCTACAATAGTGGGCTTACTTTCGGATAATGTTATCGCTATGGATGATGAATGGGATTTGTTCCCTAATCTGATTAAGTAGAATTTGTCCTTTATTCAATACATGAATAAAAAAAGGGATACATAAAGACCACGGTAGGACAAGAGGCATAGGGCATAGAATAGGGACTTGAAGCATGCCCTGAACAAGTTATCCCTCCCCATTTTCGATGGCATCAGTAAGACATCCTCTTGAGCTTGTATTCACAAGCTAGACACCTACCTGACACTTAAGCCCATGTCGAAGACAACAGCCATTATATTTGCAACAATGCCTTTGGAGGGAGCAATATATGATTGGTGGCATCATGGACTAGTCACCTAGGATCATGGTCTATGATCACTTGTTTTGATAGGAAGGACATTGAGGTCTATTATAGAGATTTGATGCAGTTGTGACAGGGTGGATCTTTAGATGACTTCATTGACTAGTTTCAATAGGTCTTGATAATGGTTTCAGATATGATAAAACAACATAAGGTAATGCTATTCATTGAGGGCTTACACGATAGATTTAGAGGTTTTCTCAAGGTCCTTAAACCAAACACATTGGATGATGCTATTAAGATCGCACATGATCTAGAATCACCTTCTTCGATACTACACTCCTAAGAAATCTTATAAGGGGTCTCCTTCGTTCCAAAAAAATAAGAATCATCATAAGATTTCCCCTCCTAGATTGAGAAACAAAATGAACTCAGGAGGAAGAAGCTATGCTTCACTTTAGGGAGCTATGGACACTGGATCACAAATGCCTTAGCAAAGGTAAAATACATTATGTCGAGGTTATTTCAGAAGAGGAGGATGAGCAGAAGAGGGGTAGTGATGTTGATGGCAACGATGAGGGAGAAAGTCAGGAGCAACCTCCTAAAGAGAGGAAGAAGGTATCTACTTTGGGACAATCCCTTATCATAGCTTTCCTTTCTAGTGATCCCATAGGTCACCCCTTTTTCTTGAAGAATGTAGTTAGAGGGCAGTGTATTGTGTGTCTTTTAGATACATGTTCATCACATAACTTCATAAGCACATGTTGGGTTTCAAAGAGAAAGTTATAGGTTGATGGCATGCCCAATTTCGAAGTTAGAGTGGTAGGAGGTGATAGATTGAGGTGCACAGGGAAAGTCTCAGGGTTTTCGATTCACTTTGATGACTTTCTTCTCGAGGCATATTTTTATGTTGTTGATTTGGATGGATTAGATGCCATGCTGGGAAGATAGTGGTTGCAAACTATCTGTAGGTACAAAGTTGATCATAATTATATGTAGCTAGAATTCTTACAAGATGATCGACATGTGATTCTCAAGGTCATGCTAGAGGGAGAACCCAAAGTGATTTCAACTCACAAGATGGAGGCTATTATGAGGCATGATGACATGGAGTGGGTAGTGCACTATTTCATTTCCTCTAGGGACACTTTAAGATCAGGACATCTTCATGTTGACATTTAGCTAGTGCTTGATAAGCACAAGAGGGTTTTTGAGGACATACCCCCGAGTATTCTCCCAGATAGAGAGTTTGAGCATATCATTGAGTTAGAGGAGGGCTCCAAACCCATCATTACCACTACTTATTGTCATCCCAAACACTATAAAGAGTAAATAGAAAGGACGATTAAGGAACTCTTGGAAATTGGACACATCACACCCAACTCCAACCCTTTTGCTTCTTCGACAGTTTTGATTAAGAAGAAGGATGACACTCTTCACATGTGTATTGATTACTGTGCTATCAACAAGAGAACCATTAAGAACAGGTACCCAATTCCTCGCATTGATGAGTTACTAGATGAATTGCATGGGGCAGTCTATTTCTCAAAGATAGATCTTAGATCTAGATATCATCAAATATGGGTTCGTGAGGAGGATGTGCATAAGACAAATTTTCAATGCCACTATGGACACTGAGATCTTGGTTATGCCATTTGGGTTCACTAATGCACCAACCACATTTTAGTCATGTATGAACCATATTTTAAAAAACAATTGTGAAAGAGTGTGTTGGTATTCTTTGATGATATCTTGATTTTTAGCAAAACTTGGGAGGAACATTTGCAACACCTAGATGAGGTACTTAGCATAATGGAGGAGCATTCATTATTTGTGAAGGAATGGAAGTGTGAGTTTGGATTGACTAAGATTCTTTACCTTGGACACATGATTGGTGCAGATGGGGTGAAGGTACACCAGGAAAAGATACAAGCAATCCTAAATTGGCCACCTCCAAGGAACGTATCAAGTTTGAGGGGTTTCCTTAGTCTTTGCTCTTATTATAGGAGGTTTTCTAGATGCTTCTCTCAAATATCAGCTCCCCTTACCAATCTCACACAAAAAGGGGCATTCAAGTGGACAAATGATGAAGAGGTGACCTTTGACAGGCTCAAGAGGGTGATGAGCACATGCTCAGTTTTGGAACTTCCTGACTTCTCTCGCCCTTTTTTCTTAGAGTGTGATTCTTTAGGGAGTGGAATCGGCACAATTCTGATGTAGGATAGGCATCTGATAGCTTATGAGAGTCAGAAGCTCAAGAACAGTGAGAGATTCTACCCCACCTATGACAAGGAAATACTACTCATTATGCATGCTTTAGCCAAGTTTAGACAATACTTGGTGGGTGGAAAATTCACGGTTAAGACAGACCACAACAACTTGCAATGTTTCTTAGAATAGAAGGATCTCAATGAAAGACAACAAGAGCAGGTCAACAAGATTCAAGCCTATGATTTTGACATTGAGTATGTCAAGGATAAGAATAATATGATTGTTGATGCACTTTCCAACAAACCTTTAGTAATAGAGTGTTGTGTCATTTCAAAGATATTGACAGATTGAAAGTCCCAATTACTGGTTGAGTATTCTAAGAATACTCAAGCTTGCCAGATCATGGATGGGCAGCTACAGGACAATAGGTACAAGTTAATCAATGATGTGATTTTTTATAAGGATAGGATCTATCTCGTACTAGAGTCTAAGCTCAAGGGAAAAATTATGGAGACTTTTCATGATGCACCATCAACAGGACACCCAAGATTCTTCGAAACTTATAAGCAGGTCAAAGAAAGGTTTTCATGGAAGGGCCTCAAGGACGATGTCCTTCAGCATGTCAGAGAATGCCAAACTTGTTAGCACTATAAGTCGAAATACAAGTTTCTGACTAGATTATTACAGCCTCTCCCTATTCTAGCACAAAAATGGGAGAGTATCTCCATGGACTTATTTACAGGATTGCTGAGAGTGCAAGGCAGAGATTCCATTTTCGTGGTTGTGGATAGATTGACTAAGTTTGCTCACTTTTATGCTATAGCGGCAGATTGGTCAACCTCTAAGGTAATCGAGTTATTTTTTTGAGAGATTTTTCATCTACATGGTCTCTCTTAGACCATTGTGAGCGATAGAGATAGAAAATTTCTCAGCACTTTTTGGCAAGAATTATTTATATTGGAAAGTACAGAATTGACACCCAACACGAGTTACCACCCCCAAACGAATGGGCATACTGAGATAGTAAAGAAATGGGTGGAGGGTTATATCTGGAACTATGTAGCGGGGCAACATAGAGCTTGGGTTAAATGGTTATATCTAGGGGAGTAGTGCTACAACTCCTCCTACCACATGTCCATCCGGATGACACCATTTTGAGCTCTCTATGGCAGCGAACCACTGTCATTCATAGATCTAGATTTATAGGACGACAAGGTATGGCTAGCTGGAGATTGGATATAGGATCAGCAAGACATTCTCGGATCTCTTCGAGAGAACATTCTACAGGCTCAAAAACAACATAAGATGTACGATGATCATCATAGGACAAAGAGGAGTTTTGAGTTAAGTGACATGGTTTACCTTTGTCTCCAACCTTATAGGCATGGCTCCTTGAAGAATATTGGGTTCGAAAAACTTCAACCTAGATTTTATGGTCCTTATCGCATTACTCGAAGGGTTGGAGAGGTTTCTTATGAGTTGGATTGGCTAGATGATAGTAGAATACATAACATTTTCCATGTGTCTTTCCTCAAGAAGGCATTAGGTCAATATGTAGTGCCTTCCATTTGATTGACCCCATTTGATGTGGAAGGGAAGCTAGTTTTGGTTCCAACTGAGGTGATTGAGATTAGATAAAAGAATCTGCATAACAAGTCCATTAGGGAGTATCTAATTTGCTAGAAAGATTTTCCATATGAAGATGCCACTTGGGAGAGCGAATCAATCCTGCAACATCCAGCACTAAGATTGCTTGAGGGCAAGCAATCTCAGGAAGGGAGGATAGTATTGTCCCCTTCTTCGCACTACGCTTTCTAGCACCTTGTTGGTTTATCTTTCCATCTGGATAGGCTAACGACATTAATCTTGAGGATGCCAGCCAGTCACATGATTCTATTTGGTTTCGTTGGGGAGATAAATGAAGTTGTGGAGCTTTCTATAGTTAAGTCACTTTATTTTATAAAGTTGATTTATAAAGTTACTTTATGACTTAAAGTCATTTTATAAGTGACTAAAAGATGAAAAATGACTTTTATCCCACATTGCCTAGTTGTTTGTATTTCCCTTCATATTGACGTTATAAAAGCAAGGAGCTTCATTGGGATTCACATCATGCAAATTATGGTATTGTTCAAAATACAAATGGTTACTTAATTGTGACTGGTTGTTCTTGAGGAGGAAACCCCTTGAAAAATTAGAGAAGTTGGATGTAGCCCCAGTATCTTGTTGAAGTTTTCATCCATAACTGAATGTAAAGTTTGAGAAGTGATTGTGCAATTGTTAAAAGTTATTAATCAGTTAGTGGTATATCGAGCTTATACAGGGGCTGGTAACTCAAAACCTTAGTGGGAAGCCTCAGGGTAACTTAACAGGACCAAGATTATACAGTGAGTGGTTACTCTGAATATTAGTGGAAAGCCACAGGGTAATTCAGCAAGGCTAAGTGGAGGACATGAGGGTAATTGTACAGCAGAGAAGATTGTATCAAGCACGTCGTTATACTGCTACAACAGTTGGGTTAAAGTGTGGAGGTTGGCAAAACGATTACCTCACATTACCACCACAAGGAAGTGAAGCCGAGGCACGTCGTCCTTCACATTGGAAGGCTCAGGTGGTCTGTGGGAGGCATTCTAGAAAGGCAGACCTGAGTTGTGCTAGCTACTATTATAGAGGTAGTCAGTAGTCCCCATTCGTAGGCCGACAGGAGCACAAGTTAGCCAGATAGGATTCACATGAAGAGGTAGGCCAATTTCGACAACACAAGTGTACATTTGTATGGGTCATACCTTGTTCATGTAAAACGTTGTGCCTATGATATCAGAATTGCATTAATCATTATCAAATATTTTTGCTAATTATACATTTGTTTACCGTACAGTGTAAACGGTTTATTAATGCATTCAGATAATAGACAAGAACATGTAACACAGAAGTATTCCTTTTATTATTCGCATGTATGCAGAAGATACTACAATATTCGATATGCTTGATTACAATGATTATTAAAAAATCCATCGTAGAGGGTGTACATATACGTTTCTGAAGGGGTGACACAACCATCACGTGCCCATTTGGATACTATTCTACCCATTGGCTACAATATAAATTTTACCGACAACATCATCCCCCCAAAAGAAAAGTCGTCTCTAGACGACAACACAACAAAACTCAAAAATAACAACTAATTACATTAATGCATGGATACTAAACCAAAGGATGTGTCCCTGAGTGTGTAGACCGGCTTCGTCGCAGCTAATACACTTTCTCTGTACAAACCTCTAAATCAGCTCTGATTTGGGAGTTCTCTTCCACTACCTCCTTCAGCATCATCGTGACCTCTTGGCATTCACCTTCTTTCAGATTTTACCAACAACAACATTGTGTTACACCACTCGGGAAACTGACTATAGAGATTTAATGCATTTGTTAGCACATTACAATCTTTGATTTTCCTTTGTGTAAACACATTACTGTATTGTTGTTCTGCCATATTGTGGGGAAGTTCAAAGGTAAAAAGGAAAATCCGTGGGTCATCACTTCTACTAATAAATTAAGCCAAATCAATATTTTTTATTGCTCTACGGGTTTGGCTAATTACATAGTCATTGATAGGTCAGTTTGGTGGGGATTATATTTAAATGGAAAACCATTGGCCCTTACTCAAAGTTGTTTAGCTAAATATTGGAATGAACTTCGCATTTCACTAATTAGTAATCTAATGGTAAGTAATTGGTTGGGAACTTGGGATGAAATTAGAGAAATGTTTGGCATACCTCAGACACAAAAGAAAACGTATACATTGATAATAAAGGTCCTTGGCAACTGTAACTTCTCTAACATGATTGATTCAAATAGGTTCCTCAAGAAAATGAAGTGGTGAGATGGGACTTTGCTTAATGAAGTAACTACAAAACAAGTATATAATATGCTTGTTTAAGATTCAAATATCTACTAGAGAGTGATCCAGGGCTGGGGTTTTTGTTCTCCATTTTTTTAATTGGTCTTTCTTTTTACATCCCAAATTTTTGCCCTAAATTTTAAATTGAATATTCTATTGGTATAACAAATTATAATCATGTCAAGCAAGTTAGTTAATTATAGCTGTTGTATCAATTTATTTATTTCTAATCATGTGAAGAGAGTTAGTTAATTATTGTCATTGTATCAATTTATTTCTTCCTAATCATGTGAAGTGAGTTAGTTAATTATAGCCATTGTATCAATTTATTTATTTCTAATCTTGTGAATCATATATGTGGTATTAACTAATAACGAGATATTTTCATGATCAAGTGAAATGAGTTAGTTATTTAGACGTTGATGAAATGATCGGCGATGGTTTCAAATTAACAATTGATATATCTTGAATTAATGTCTTGGCAAGAATGTATGTTTGAGTGATTGCAGGAAGAAGATTGAAGAGAGGGGAAGCATTGCTAAATAGGATCATTGGAAGGGGATGGTTGAATAGTCCAATCATCTGAATTCGACAGATTTGACCTAAGACCACTCTGGCAAGGATACTAGGTTTGATAATATGATGCATTATGGAACACACATGAGCTATTAAAAGAACAATATAATAATCAATTAAAAATTAAAACTATAATTCATACCTTTGAGGAAATTATTAATAAATTCATTATTTAATTATTATTATTCACACTTAAATACGAACATATGTACATAGAAATAAAGTGACACCAATAAATGATAAGCTATAATCTAATGATGCCACTTTACCTATACGTACACATGAACATATTTGAAAATGAATGACAATTATTAAAATTATAATAATTATTCTTTAACTTCTTATTTTCTTTCTTTCTTTCCCTCCTTCTCTTTAATCGTTTTGAATAGCATTCGAATGGATTTCTTGTAACTGAAGGGAATCGTAGAGTCGAGCTCCTTTTTAATAGAACTTCTTAATCGTATCATGCATTCTTCTTTCAATCATTTTGTTCTCTACTATTGATGCTTCCCAAAATGATTGATACCAAATTTCGTTTGTTATTACTGCTCATATTGTCCTCTTTTTATTTTCCATATTCCTCTCTCCTACTTGGCTGCAGGATCCAGAACAAGTCGTGGAGTTCTCTTACCCAACCACAGAGTCATCCAAGAATTACAGAGGTGTCACGTAAGATTACTACCGTGACATGAAATATTTTCTTTATTTATTCTTCTTATGCTATGTCTGATACAGAATATGAATCATATGTCGTCAATTGTTTCCTGAATTTTTTTCTTTCTAGATTATAGAATCAGTAGAATAACTTTTGTGGCATCGAACCATAATGTTTTCTATCATACTGCTATGCCGGCTGTGAGCCTTGACCATCCTATGGAACCAACCAAACTTTGAGAAATTTTATATCTTATTTCCATTCCATTCGAGTATCTGATTTTATTAATTTCAAATCCTGAAGCTACCTATTTTCTTTTCAGTCTGAAATCGAAATGATAATGAGAATATTTTAGTTCAACTATTTTGTCCAATATCTCATTAACAATCTTTGTTTTATTTAGAGTTTCAACCATGGAAATGCAATAATAACCTTGAATAAATAACTCTAATCAGAAATCAATGCATTCATTTCTACCATACTGAGATGGTAAATATAACAAACACTGAGGAATTCATTGGCGATATTGTCATTATAGGTGAAGAGGTGAAAATAATACATAGTGGATATGACTCATGAGCACCTAGGAATCACCAGCATGGTAGCCTAAGAAGGTGAGGAGGTGTAGATGAGTCTGAACAGAAAAAGAATGGCATCAAATTTAATAAATAATAAGTTAAATACTAAAATAGCTCATGCATGTCCCACTTATGTAAAATGTTGTCAAGTCGAGTGGTGGAAATCGGGTTTGTAGACCCAATTTGAAATCCTTGGCCAAGGTAGAATTTAAACAGATGTGCCAAACATGTGATCTTTATTGATTATCCAGACACTTCAATTATTTTTTAAAATAACCGTTGGGACTTCAACCCACCTGATTACTCTAATGGTTGGGCTTATGAATATCCCAAGCTCGATCTCGAAGTAGGGAGAGTCATTCTATTAATTTAGAATGTGTGGGGATAAGTAATGGTCCACAGTTGGAAGGTTAAGCCTATGCCAATGCTTCTCCTCTCACCAATGTCGAGGCTTGGACAACAAAATAAAGAGATTCATTTGTTTTCACTGTATGTTCTTTCACTTTTTATCTCTGCTAGAATAGATAAATATTTTTATTTCAAGATGTAGAAAATATTTACTTTTATGTTAATAAGCTTTTCAATTGATGTAATTAGTCGTTACCTTATTTTTAGCTAAATATTTAGAATTACTCAGATTGTTAAGCAATATCTTTTTTGTCGAAAAATCAATTGAATATCTAAGATGGATTGAAAAGAGTTTCTTTCGGTTATAATCAGTTGGTGGAAATCTTTGTCATGTGAACTGAAATCAGTTACTTGTGAGATTAATTTAATTTGAGATCAAAATATGGTTATGAAAAATTCATATGTTACATATGGTATCAGAGCGTTGGGTTTGACACTGAACCTAGGGCACCCTACCTTCTTGAAACTAAGAGAAATCTGAATTGCCTTCAAGATGTTAGTACATAAAACTCCCCGCAAGAAAACTTAGCATCCCATCTTTCCCTACCTCATTAGAAATATGACTACTCCTGTTGTTTTGAACCTCAAGACAATGAAACCTTGAATCAAGCAATTCAGCGGATGAAGAAGGAAAGAGTCAGGTGGCTCCTGTCAAGAAAGCAACATATAAAAAAAAAGTTGATACAAAGTTGAAATGCTTAGCAGAGCAGCCCCCTTCTACAGTTTCATAGGTCTTGGATGGTACAAGATATGTACTAGTCTAAATCAAAATGTAATGCTGCAAAGCAAGATTAAAAATGTTGTATGAATGTAGACTTCCTCAATAGAGGAAATTTTGTAAATAAGATTGCTTAGGTGAGCAATGAAAATAAAATTAAGTTATTTGAAAATGTGTTGTAAGACTTTTTCACTTATAAATTTATTCTTTTCACATAATAAGACAATTGCAAATTAACAGGTGGAAATCCTAAACATAAAAATGAATAACAATAGGAATACAGAAAATCAAGATATAATACGTGAGAACCCTCAATCTTCCAATGAACTGCTACTCCAAATCTTGCAAGAAACACAATTAAAGTTAGAAACCATGGAAAGAAGGATGAATGAAATGGTAGCCCAGAGGAGGCAGAACCGTGAGGAAGTACAAACCACATCTACTTTTAGAGTGGAGACAGAAGTCTAAACGTAACAAAACCCCCTCTCCCAAGCGATCAGAAAAGCAAAAGAAGAAAGAAATAGTGGTTGATTTATCAGCAAACATAAAGAAAATAAAACCACCTAAGTTTTTTGGTTCTGAGTCCAGAGAAGAAGTGGAAGCATGGTTGACCGAGATGGAGCAATATTTCAAGATTAGGAATTTCTCTAAGACCTCAAAGGCAGTATGGGAAATATATCATTTCACCGGAGAAGCTGCAACTTGGTGGGGAAACACTAAGGTTGAGCAAAACATTAGAACCACTGATATCACTTGGGAGAAATTCGTAAGCATATTTTAGAGACATTGGCTGCCTCAGATCTTTTATGATCAGAAGCTCTTAGATTTTTAGAACTTAAAACAAGGAGACATGTCAATACATAAGTACTAGGAGAAGTTCACAAAATTGCTTAAATATGTGCCACCTTATTAGCAAGAAACCAATCTGAAGGTGAGAAAGTTTATCATGGAATTGAATAATAGGATAGGAGGAGTTGTTGATGTTCTTGCTCCTCAAACCATGGAAGAGGCTCTAGAAAAGGTTGTTCGACAAGAGCACAAGATCAGAAAGGACGACTCCATCTGAGACAACAAAAGAAAAACTACCTGGAATTCATAAGGCGCTGGTTTTGGACCACAAAAAAACCAATTTAAGGATTATAAGAACAATAACCCTAAATTTAAAAGCAGTGGAGTAAGGGATGTCAAAATTAGTTTTTATGCGAATAAAAACAACAGGAATAATGAGAAGAAGGGACCACCATGAGGATGTTTTAACTGTGAAGAGAATCATTTATGAGGTAGTGCCCCAATAAACCCAACATTAGCCAGCCACAACGTCCATCTTTGTCACAGTAGCAACAAGCCTTTCAACAAGGGATTCATGCAGCTCTGGATAATAGGCAAGCAGAGCAACAGATAGGCCCCATTGAAACTTCGGGTGCGAGAGCCACGAGTGGTAGAGGTAAAACCGCTTAGAATATTCAAGGTACGTAAGCTACGCTTATGGAATCGAGAACTAACGCAGTGCAAGGTCCAGTGGGACAAGTATACATAAGATAATGCCACCTGGGAGGATTATCATGATATTTTTCAAAGATATCCCTATCTTTTCTCTGAGATTGAAAACTGAATATTTCTTTTCTTTTCTTATAATTGACTAAGTACTACTTAAATTTGCTATTATTTTCATCGAGGATGATCTAAGGGGGTGGGAATGTTACATCCCAAATTTTTGCCCTAAATATTAAATTGATTATAGCCATTGGTTTAACAAATTATGATCATGTGAAGCAAGTTAGTTAATTATAGTCATCGTATCAATTTATTTCTTCCTAATCATGTGAAGCGAGTTAGTTAATTATAGCCGTTGTATCAGTTTATTTCTTCCTAATCATGTGAAGCGAGTTAGTTAATTATAGCCAGTGTATCAATTTATTTCTTCCTGATCTTGTGAAGCATATATGTGGTATTAACTACTAACAAGATATTTTCATAATCACGTGAAATGAGTTAGTTATTTAGACGTTGATCAAATGATCGGCAATGGTTTTAAATTAACAATTGATATATCTTGAATTAATGTCTTGGCAAGAATGTATGTTTGAGTGATTGCAAGAAGAAGACTGAAGAGAGGGGAACCATTACTAAATGGGATTGTCGGAAGGGGATGGTCGAATAGTCCAGTCATCTAAATTTGACAGGTTTGACCTAAGACCACTCTGGCAATGATACTTGGTTTGATAACATGATGCATTATGGAACACACATGAGCTATTAAAAGAACAATATAATAGTCAATTAAAAATTAAAACTATAATTCATACCTTTGAGGAAATTATTAATAAATTCATTATTTAATTATTATTATTCACACTTAAATATGAACATATGTACATAGAAATAAAGTGACACCAATAAATAATAAGCTATAATCTAATGATGCCACTTTACCTATACGTACACATGAACATATTTTAAAATGAACGACAATAATAAAGTAATAATAATAATTCTTTAACTTCTTATTTTCTTTCTTTCTTTTCCTCCTCTTTAATTGTTTTGAATAACATTCGAATGGATTTCTTGTAATCGAAGGGAGCTGTAGAGTCGAGCTCCTCCTTTTTAATAGAACTTCTTAATTGTATCATGCATTCTTCCTTCAATCATTTTGTTCTCTACTATCGGTGCTTCCCAAAACGACTGATACCAAATTCCATTTGTTATTACTACTCGTCTCGTCCTCTTTTTATTTTCCATATTCCTCTCTCCTACTTGGCCGTGGGAATCAGAACAAGTCGTGGACTTCTCTTACCCAATCACAGAGTCATCCGGGAATTACAGAGGCATCACGTAAGATTATTGTCATGACATGAAATATTTTCTTTATTTATTCTTCTTATGCTATGTCTGATACAGAATATGAATCATATGTCATCAATTGTTTCCTGAATATTTTTCTTTCCAGATTATAGAATCAATAGAATAACTTTTGTGCCATTGAACCATAATGTTTTCTATCATACTGCTATGCCGGCTATGAGCCTTGACCATCCTATGGAACCAACCAAACTTTGAGCAAATTTATATCTTATTTTCATTCCATTCGAGTATCTGATTTTATTAATTTCAAATATTGAAGCTACCTATTTTCTTTTCAGTTTGAAATTGAAATGATAATGAGAAGATTTTAGTTCAACTATTTTGTCCAATATCTCGTTAATAATCTTTGTTATTTAGAGCTTCAACCATGGAAATGCAATAATAACCTTGAATAAATAACTCTGATCATAACTCAATGCATTCATTTCTACCATACTGAGATGGTAAATATAACCAACACCAAGGAATTCACTGGCGCTATTGCCATTATAGGTGAAGAGGTGGAAAGAATACATAGTGGATATGACTCGTGAGCACCTAGGAATCACCGGCATGGCAGATTAAGAAGGTGAGGAGGTGTAGATGAGTATGCACAACAAAAAAATGGCATCAAATTTAATAAATAATAAGTTAAATACTACAATAGCTCATGCATGTCCTAGCTATGTAAAATGTTGTCAAGTCGAGTGGTGGAGATCGGGTTTGTAGACTCAATTTGAAATCCTTGGCCAGGGTAGAAGTTAGGCAGAGGTGCCAAACATGTGATCTTTGTTGATTGTCCAAACGCTTCAATTATTTTGGAGAATAATTGTTAGGACTTCAATCCACCTAATTACTCTAATGGTTGGGCTTATGAACATCCCCAGCCCAATCCCAAGGTAGGGAGGGTTGTTCTATTAATTTAGAATGTGTGGGGATAAGTAATGGTCTACGGTTGGGAGGTTAAGCCTATGTCAATGCTTCTCCTCTCACCAATGCTAAAGCTTGGACAACAAGATAAAGAGATTCATCTGTTTTCGCTCTATGTTCTTTCACTTTTTTATCTCTGCTAGAATAGATAAATATTTTTATTTCAAGATGTAGAAAATATTTACTTTTATGTTAATAAGCTTTTCAAGTGATGTAATTAGTCGTTACCTTATTTTTAGCTAAATATTTAGAATCAGTCAGACTGTTAAGCAATATCTTTTTTGTCAAAAAATCAATTGAATATCTAAGATGGATTGAAAAGAGTTTCTTTCAGTTATAATCAGTTGGTGGAAATTGTCGTCAGTAGATAGTGTAGTCGACAAGTCCATGTCGTCAGTAGATATTGTGTAGCCGATAGGTAGATTAGCATTGTCATGTAGTTAATGGACCCCTTCGGGAAGGTTCGACGGGAAGTATATATACCTTATCTGGGATATGCTTTGTAAATAGAACAATAGTATATATACTCCTTTTATTATTCGCATATGTCAGATAGGGTATATATACTCCTTTTATTATTCGGTGGGATCAGGAATAATCAAGTATATATACTTCCCGTTGAACCTTCTGCGGCTACACAATATCTATCGATGACATCATTCCCCCCAAAAGAAAAGTCATCTCCTGATGACTTCAAGACTAACCAAACTAGGAGACCACAAAATACAATATAGAAAGAATATATGCTAGAGGAGGCTATGATCCTGAAGAATGCTGCTGTCGGCACAATTCATATACTTGATCCCTCTGGATGCTCAAATCCTTTTGAATCCATGTATTAACCTCTACGGCTTCCTTTAGAAGAAGTGTTGTATCTATAGCCTGGGTCTTTGCTAACTGTAATTCCTGCTCAGCCGCTTTCAGGATAGGTTAATAGTGGGGAAGGTTTGGTGGGAAGTATATATACCCTATCTGGTAAGTATAGAACAACAATACTCCTTTTATTATTTGCATATGCCAAGGACATTACATTATCCTTCTCATGATGATTTACAATGATCCCAGATAGGGTATGTATACTTCCCGTTGAACCTTCTCGAAGGGGTCTGTCGACTACATGGCAATGCTAATCTACCTGTTGGCTACACAATATCTACCGATGACATGAACCTGTCAGCTACACAATATCTACTAATGACATCATCCCCCCGAAAAAAAAGTCGTCTCCTAGTGACTTCAAGACTAACCAAAATAGAAGACCACAAAATACAATATAGAAAGAATATATGCTAGAGAGGAGGTTGTGATCCTGAAGAATGCTGCTACCGGAGCAATTCATATACTTGATCCGTCTGGATACTCAAATCCTTCTGAATCTGTGTACTAACTCTACGGCTTCCTTCAAAAGAAGTGTTGCATCCATAGCCTGGGTCTTCACTAACTGCAATTCCTGCTCAGCCGCTTCCTTATCCCGCAAAAGTGTTGCATGCTCAGCTACCCACGCTGCTTGCTGGCTGGCCAAATCTGCATTTACCTTTTCTCTAGCCTCCCTCTCAGTTGCCAAAGACCTCTCAGCAATGACCTTGTTTGCTTCCCTATCCGCCTCCGCACCCCTGTGAGCATAATAGACTTCTTTGTACAATCCTATTATCTCATGTGTCAGCTTCTCCATTGAAGTGGTGCACGGCCCCAACTCAGGCTTGGTGGCTCAATCTGCCAACATCTCAGGTGTCTCAACTGCTGTCCAACCCTTGTCCTCAAAGCACGAATGGAACCACTCCGAACAAACCCCCCTAATATAAGCCTAGACCAAATGCAACTCTTTCCGCCGAATCATGTCCCTTCTTTAGTGCAACTCGCATGGCTTTGAGGTAGTCCCTGCACTTGTCCTCATCTTACCCATAATCCTCCTTTGCCACATCGTCCATGGTGCACTCCCCATCACTACTCATCTCTGCCACTCCTGCGGTAACCATGTCCACATCTGGTGCCGCCTCCTCCTTCCTAGGTGCATCCTCGGACTGTGGAACTACCACCTCCTGTGGCTTCGATACGGCTGCTGGTCCTGAGGAGACTCCTCCATGCCTTGGGGACTGAATGGACGATCCAACCTCTGCTGGAATGAGTTGGAATTGCTGCCACAAAAATGCGCTCACTCTATCTATCACCTCCATTCTCTCGGGCTGCTCTCTCTATGTTGGCTCGATGCTCTCCTTTTGTTGTGCTAGTTGTGCCTCCGTCAACAAGGAAGACGAAATAGTGACCACAACATCTGAGCCAATCACATCCAAACGAACCTGGGGTTCAGGCTCTGGCACTGGCAACTCTATCAACTCTGGCTCTACTGGTGCAATAGAGTCTAGCGTAATATCCTGGGAAGGCATGCCCTCAGGTGAAACAACATCTGTCGCGGTCGTCCGAAAAGAAATCTCTGTAGTGGCCGCCAGTGCAACATCTGTCATCCATGGGACACCATCTGCCACTGCCAACGGGACATCTGCTACTGTCTATGGGACCACCTCTGCCATTTCCGGTGGAGTCATAACGACCTGTGCATGACATTGACCAAACAGAGGAATGCGTGAAGTTGTGGACAAGTGCGCCGAAGTTGGCAACTGCGGCGGGGTGAAAAATGTGGACTCGCTAACTGCTGGTTTGCTGCCAACTTCTGCAAAAGTACTCTCTTCCTTGGACTCAGCCCCACTGCTCTCTGAAGTGTCCTCCCATCTTCTGTCCATGTCCCCGTAAGCCTCCAATCCTTGGAATACCTTCTTCTGCCCTGCTGCTGTTCCACCCGTGTCCAAATGTCTCCAATAGAATATTGGAGGCTCTCTTGGTGCCAACTTTACCCGTGGTGGAGCCTCAAAATCATCCATTGGTATCTAATTAATGGCTGCCTCCAGAAACAGGCCAAGGGCATGTTGCGGCATAAAGAACGTCCTGTGCCAAAGTGTCATGAACTCCTTTGTCCTGTCAGCGAGGACTGTAGCCCAATCGTACACTGTGCCATTCATGATGTCGTTCATGAATACAACCTACGGCAAAGCTATATCCGACGCCCGACTTGCCTCTATCAACTTGCTTTTGATGACATCCATGATGCATCGCCAGTGGTCCTGCCAAATAAAATCTCGCCAAAGCCCTCTGCACTTAGACCCCTTTACCACTAACTCCATCTCCTCAGGCGTAAGATCACGGCCTACTAACTTCACCCAATATTCTTTCCGTTCCTGTAACAGCTTGTGGTTCTTGATTTACAAAAATCTTTGTCATGTAAAATGAAATCAGTTACTTGTGAGCTTAATTTAATTTGAGATTAAAATATGGTTATGAAAAAATTATATGTTACATTTCTTTTTTCAGTACTTTTGGCAGTCTAATGTTGAACCAAAAAAGTTTTGTTTTAGATGGCTATTGTTTATTAAACAACTTGCCTTGCTTTAGGCTCCAATATGGACTCCTTGGGGCTTAGTCCTGGTCATTGTAATATTTGTGACACTATAGAGTCTTTTGAACATGTGTTCTTTCAATGTGATTTTTCCATTATGGTCTGTTCAATCTTTTTAGGAAGTCCAGTTTTGTGGAATTCAAAGCTTGCTCTTTCTTAGAGTGAAATTCTAGTTGGATGTGTTGAAATCTTTGATTCTAAATTGAACCAGTTTTGGTCTGCTCTTACCTATGAGGTCTTGTGGTTCTAATGGAAAGCAAGAAATGAAGAGGTCTTTCAGAAGAAAAATAGAAGACATACTGGGTTTACAAGTAAACTCACATTTTCTCATTAATTCACAGGTGTCTCTTTCTTTGGAGATTTCTATGGCTCAGTTTATTATGGTAGTTCGGGATGGACTACTTCTCATTCACAAGGAAGATGTCAAAGCTATCCACTATCTGAATCAATACAAAGACATGATGGATCCTGCTGAATTAAATCAGCTAGATAAGATGATGAAAGATCTGAACATTTCCAATGATCCCCAGAACTCTGCTTCTGATAAGAATGAACATAAAGATTCCACAAGCCCTGATGATAATGCGCCAAAAGAAAATGTCCTTGCAGGCTGGAATGATGAACTGTTTGCTACAGACTTTCTAGAGTCTCTAGAAAGTAATGATGGTTGGGGCCCTAGTGAAGGATGATAATTACTTCTTTATCAAGTTTGATACTATCAAGTTTTGATGTGCTCTGATGTTTATACTGCTACTTTTAACTCCTCATGCTATATATACTTCCCATTTTATTTCCATGGGATAAGTTCTTGATTTGTAATAAGTTGTATACGTTTATTGTGTCTAGTTCCTGAAGCAACTTCTATAATTTTGATACTTTTCTGCCGAATATATTCAGCTGAACTGATTGTATCCAGTGATTTAACTATTCTAATATCAAAAAAATTGATTGCATTTTCCATTGATGAAAACTTACGTAATTGCTGCAATCGTTCAAGGAGAATAAAAAATCCATTTCCCCTGGAGGTTGCCAACTTTGGTGAATCATGTAATTCATGGTCTCTGCACAATTTGTGTTGCCATTTAGTCTATTGTAATTTTACTGTTTTACTTCTGCTCTGTTTTCTTAACAGGTTTATGATATATAAGATAATAAAATAGTAAATGCAGAAAAAACCGAGCAGGTTATTGGAATGTTAATGGAGAGCAAAATAAATCCAGTTAATCGATAAATATGTGGATTACAGATGATATTCGAGCAAGGGTAGTTGGCAAACTATATAAAAGGGCCAATGAAATGATGAAAGATTATGAATTAGGGAAAGAGAGCATAGAGAATGAAAACCCAAATCCCAGAAAAGGGATCAAGGAACAGTACACTAACTTGAAGATTCTAATGTGTTAAAACTTCTATCCAAAAATGAATATACACAGACATTTATAAATAGTAATCAGAGTACAAAAAGGAAATGAAAAAAATTAGACACAGAAATGGCAGTAGTGGTAATAAGAACCGGATCCAAAAATTATTCATTACACAAGTTCCATACAGTTCGTGTTCCTGACATGGGAGACAGAATTCTGTAAATCTGTCTTATTCCAAGCATACAATAAACTTTCAATACAATTTATATGGATAGGAATAGAACAGAGTCAACAGACACCGGAGAAAGATGATTCATCTTCTGGCATTTACTGAAAGTTTGGCTTCACATTCATACCATATGTGCAAAATTAGCATCACGGCATTTTCTGCCACCGAAAATTGCCACTAACATTGCAATTTAGCAGTACAAACTAAACTGGTTATGAAGTGTAGCAAAAATGTCACCAAAATCACCTGAATTCAGAGCATATGGTGTTTCTGTTTTCTAGATCTTTTTGGGCACCAACTACTGGCCCTGTATGGCAGGCAAGAGAATCAATGGATGCTCTGTCAGAGCCATCATTTACTGAGTCACTAGAGTACATAGAGGCCTCTCGTGTCAAGCTGTAACCTGAATCACAGAGCAAAAAAGAAAAGGAATTAAATAACAGAATAAATAGATAACTGAAAGCGAGTTAGGTAGTTTACATAAAGCATGAAAAAGAGTTTTGTTCAAAGCTTTTTTGGTCCAAATTTTGGTTATGTGGGGAGTTGGTGACTGAAAGCTTACAATAAGCAGACCATAATATCATCCGTAAGTTAAACCAGATTATTATGAATAAAATAATCTAATCCTAAGTCACATTAATTGAGTAGTTGGTTGGTTTCTCCCAGGTTATTTTAGGAGCTAACTTGCACTTTATATGTATCTTGTACACTGATTGTATGAATTAATGGAGAATGAAGTGATTGTTTTTAATCTCTATTGTTCATGGCTTCTTCATTATCCTGGTTTGATGTTTAATAACTGGACGGTGGCTCAAACAAGTGCTGCAATTCCATTGCTTTCTCTAAGTTCTAGCAACCATTGCCACTGTAGTGGGATTTTTGTTAGCAAGTTTGATTGAAGGGTAGATATCTTACTGGAAGTCATCGGTTGACTTCTTGCAGGTGGTTTCCTCTGTAAAGGGCCTTTAGTTCTGGCCTGAGGTTATTGATGAAGAAGCACAGAAGCATTTTTCCCTTCATACCTAATTCTATGAAACAGGAAGAGACTGCAATATAAAAGAAGACCAGCACAGGTTTGCATGTGAAGTGCCCATCCAGCATGTGAATTCCTAAGTAAAAGCTGTTACTTCAACTTTAGAAAGTTCACCTATTGAAGCCAGAAATTTTCTTCATCACATAAATGTCTTTGCTGGTTTAGGACACACCAAATCAACATTTTCAGAATAATTAGTATGCTGGGCTGCATACTTATCTACTCCCATGCACAGTCAACACCTCTATCTGCAATATCTATTTATTCAAGCCTTCTGATTACACCCTATATGTCTCACTCATGATTTATATAGATGAAAGTAAAGCATATTGATATTCATGTTTTCCATTCTTCCAAAACAGGCAAATAAATGTACATCATCTGAAGTGTGAGTATCATCCTCTAGGTTTCCACAATATAAAAGATTCTTCCCTAACAGCAGTTTGGACAGGAAAATATATCTTATGGATGTTGCTTGCGATGTACTTATCCATCAGCACAGCTAAAATATTGATCTTAGTCAAGAAAACAATTAAGTGAAAGCAAATATGATTGAGCTCCTGTATAGGGTAATCTGCAGGCACGGGATTCAACCATTATAGATCTGGTCTTCAAAGAAAAGGAACAAAATGGGAGATTCAAATTCAAACATAGACAAGTTGATTGGGCATTTCATTCAATGTATAGATTTAATGTTTGAGTCTCACAAATGCTAAATTTAATGAAAGGTCTTACTTCCAATTCTATTTTTCTGCCAGAACCACAAAAACTAGTACCCATGGCTGCACCTGTTAATGTAATTTTGTCATTCGGTGATTACGGACTGTAAATTTCACATTTCTGGAAGTATGATTTTGTTGGCTTTTCAATAAGTGCAAAGATCCAGGAATAAAAGTTGTAAGGATGGTTTATTTTAATCCCCAAAAATAAGAATAAAGCATAAATTCATGATTTTTTGTTTTGTTTTGAGGTAATAGATGTTTCAAAGTTGGGTGTAACAGTGGTACATTTTGAAACTTTGTTTTCTGTGTTTGCAGTACAAGTTCACAGACCCCCAATAAATTTTGTTTCAATTATTGAGCATTTTCAGTGGTACATCAGATATGTGTGTAAGGTCTTGCACATTACATATTGCTTTGTTTGTTTTTCTTACCTCAAACCATGATATTTGTATGCTTTTAATAAGTAGATCAAAGTAGATGATAAAAAGAGGCAGAACTAATCTCAAAATGCTGGTCTGATAAGCTCTTCCCTGCAAGCCAAGGGAGTTCATGGGAAAAGTGTTTGGAGTGGTTGCCTCCTCTCTATAATGGGTTCATTTTGAAAATAATTTTTTATGCCTAATTGAAGTGCCTACTGCCATTTGAATATTTTGTTCTTGCACCTACTCAAACAGAGTGTGTCATGTCTTCTTTCCAAAAATCAGATGAAACACTCTTTGCTCAAGGAGCCATCAGAGATCAGGGGTCAGGACTATTGCCTCGCCCACGCCAGGAAAATGTTGGAGATTGAAGGTTGAGATTGTCACTTCATTCATACTAAGGAGACGTTAAAGATCGAAGATCGGGTCCATGGCTTGACAGATGCCAGAGGGCTGTCAAGGCTAGGGGTTTGAGGATACTGCTCCACCCATCCTAGAGGATAAGGATAGAGTAGATTCAACAAAACACCGGGATCAGGGATCCAAGCTTCTGTCTAACCCACACCAAGTCAGAACTTCGACTGAGAAAGCATAAGGATGGAGTAGATTCAATGACACACTGGGATCGGGGGTCAAAGCTTTTGTCTAACCCACACCAACTCAAAAGGAAGGAGAGTCTCTGAACTTTGACTGAGAATTCTATAAGGCCTCAGGCCGACCTAAGCTGTAGTGTGTAAAACTAAAATTTAGGACTTGGCACCAATTTGAATCTAGGCTGACTGATTTGATCTTTGGTGGGGCAGCATACAAACTTGGGAAGACATTTCAATTGTAATCATCCATGCTATGTTGTTTTATCTTTTGGGAACTTTGTGTTTAGCAATCTTCTATGGACAAAAAACCCATAGGAGACTGGAATAGAAGGATAAAAGAAGGACAAAACACAAGGGCAGTGTCAGTTGTAAACTTTTGTTGGTACACTTACTCAAGCAAAGTGTGCCATGTCTTCTTTCCAAAAACTAGATGAAAGGCTCCTTGCTCAAGGAGACTTCAAAGATCAGGGGTTAGGAACTTAGGACTACTGCTTGACCCATGCTAGAAATATGTTGGAGATTAAAGGTTAGAATAGCCATTTGAGTCATACCAAACAAATGTTGAGATCAAAGATCAAGGCCATCGCTTGACGCATGCCAAAGGGCTGTAGAGGATCAGGGTTTGAGGATACTACCCAACCCATGCTTGAGCATAAGGATGGAGTAGACTCAACAATGCATTAGGATTTTGAGTCGAAGCTTCCATCTATCCCATGCCATGTCAAAAGGAAAGAGAAGCTTTGAACCTCCAGCTGAGAATTCTGCAAGGCATGTAAAGATGACCCACGTTGTAGTGTGTGATATTCAAATTTGAGACTTAGCACCCATTTCAATCTAGGTTCCCTAGTTTGATCTTTGTGGGTAATATACAAAAATTAGGAGACATTTCAATTGCAATCATTCATGTTATATTATTTTATCTTTTGCGAACTTTTTGTTCCAGTCATTAAAATTAGGGAGACATTTTGCCTTATTGTCAAAAATGAAACCAAGTTCTCATGTAGAAGCAAGTGAAGAAGAAGGTTGCTTAGAGATCATGGATGAAGAGTTAACCTGAATTGAGAAGAATGAAACTTGGAAGTTGGTTCCAAGACCTAGAGACAAGAATATCATACCAAATGGGACTTGTTGATGAGAGTTTTATGCCACTACAATGTGTGGAATTGAATACTTAGTATTTCGAGATGAAACACCAAATATCAAAGTCTCTCTTGAGTAAGGATGCTCATATGCTAAAGAGTGCATATGGATTGTGTGATCAAATGAGACAACCCCAAGGTTCCTTCTTATTGTGGATTTAACTCAGTTCTAAATTCTAATGATGTGATACATTGGTTATCACAAAGGAACTTGCATTGTTCAATCAACGGATATCAACTACTTCAACTTCTTTTGACCAAACAAACTGCAAAGGAAAGGGTTTAGATAATCTAATCTGAGGCTACAATGCAAGAGATAATGAATGTCTTTGTGACTCTATTAGACTTAGTCTAGCCATCAACATCAACCAAGCTAGTGTAATATCCTATGGTAGATGTGAGATGTCCAAACTATTACCTTTCCATTGACACCATCCATCAATGCACATTAAGTGGTTTGGTATAATTAAGTTCACCAAAGATGCATCCAAAATATCTTTTCATTCAACTAAACACTACTTCTCAACAACATGAAATAAAATCCTACTCTAAGTGAGGAAATGTAGAAACCATAGAATGCTCCAAAGCAACACAAGTAATCCACCACTCACTCAACCACGCAAGACAAATTTACAATCAACAAGCAGCTAGTGGTTTGGTATAAGCAAGTTCACCAAAGATGCATCCAAAACATCTTTCATTCAACTAAATGCTACTTCTCAATAACATGAAATAAAATCATACTTTAAGTGAGTAAATGTAGAAACCATACAATGCAAAGCAACACAAGTAATCAACCACGAAGACCACTAATGAATTAGCAATCACATTAATAGCATTATGGCAACAATATATCCATGTCTCCCCCTACTCTAACCTAAAACTAATTGTACTGAGTTACAAATGAGAAGACATTACCTTATATAATTACTCAATTACAATGAGTGACTAGGATTGATCTAAGATCAACCAAGATTAAATTACTACATAACCCTAATTAGGGCTTCCAACTACAAACATTTAATGCTGGCCAATTACAAAAAGGAACTTTTTTATGGGCCAATAAGAAAATTACATTGCTTTTATTGACCAATCAGAAAAGAGCTCCAGTAGAGGCACTAGATGCCTTCCACGTGTACAATTGGCAAAATATGATTGGAGAATTTAGGACACGTGCAACTAGAATTCTCTGATTGGTAAAAAGCTTTAGGCATCACATCAGCATTCTTATCTTGCCATCTTTGTTTTATTTCCACTTCTCCATCTTCAAAATTTGGAAATCTTCTCATTGGCATGACCTTGAACTTGCTTTTACACAAAATCTCGATGACATCTTGAGGTACTTGCTTGATCAATCCTCATGTTTATCCTTGCATTGATTATACATCATTATTTTTTCCTTGAAGTCCGTTTACATCATGGCTTGTACTATGACCTTGAACCTCTTGCAACTTGCCAGTGAATCACTTGTGATAGCATTGATGACTCCTTCGTGTTGTCATTTGTTTGTCACCTTCACCCTTGCAAAACAAGAAAAAAAACCTTGTGCTACAAACATAGCTAGTGTAGACAACATCAATATAATCTAATGATTGAAATTCACATTATGTTAACTTGAGATAAAGTTGCAGCTGTAAAACAATTGCCACATTATGAATTTAAGTATGCTGGTAGAATTCTGGGTTTTCTAAAACTTAATATTTTGAATATCCTTGCATATACCAGAAAGCTGCTTGGATTTATCAGGACCAATCCTTGAACAACCATTAAACACTCAGTTTGCATCCTTAATCCCGATTTTGCTTCTCAAATCAAATCTGCATTAGTGATCATGTTCTGATTTTGTCCTCTATGCTGGGTGAGTTTGGGAACTGACTGGACATGGAGCTCCACAAGATGTCGGAATCCAACCTCTCCTTGGGGTCATCATGAGTTGTAAGAGAAGTCAGATTCTGACCATCTTTTGGGCACAAGCCCAAGGTAAAATGTTCAACTCCCAAATTAAAAAATTCAATTCAACCTCCTTCATGCTCTCAAGGTTGATTTAACATTCTAATATATACTTTCTACACTTCACCTTTCACACTCTGATCATTCCAACTTAGCATTTCATCTCTCCATCAGCATGTTCTTGCAATTCAACTTCATTTCTTGATCTCCTGATCATCCAATACTCTGATTTTCAGCAACTTGTACTCTCATGGATCAATCTCCTTGATTTCAAACCAACCATCCATCTTGTCATCATGTCATTGTTTAACTCTCATCTGCTTCCCAAATGGCTCTTTGGCTCGTGAGCCCCGAGGGAGGTCGAATTCTGACCCTTTCTTGGGCTCGACAAAGAGGCAAAACTCGCCTAAGTCATTGATTCTTTGTTCAAACTTCGTCATTATCTTGCCATCTTGACTTGCAATTCAATACTGCAATGCATAAAATGAGGAATGGAGCCCCACAACAAGTCAGATTCCTACCTGCTCTTGGTTCAAACCGAGGGTCAATTTTTTTTTGAAGTGTCAACTTGCTGCTTAGGGTGGAATATTTTATATAAAATATAGCATTTAAGAATTATACTTTAATTTATTTTTTAAATAAATACTGACAGGATATTCAAGAGTAGTTTTAGGTCTCTAGGAGTTCTAATGGAGATTCTAGATTTTGGGAGATCCTAAAAAATTTCAGACAATCAAATTCAGTAATTAGCACGCTTCCATCAATGATCTTTTCCATGGCTTTTCTTGACTTTCCAACATAAATTTGATACTAGGACAAGGATTTTAATTCATTTCATCATAAATCACTTGACACGACTTCCACTTCCTTGACTAGCTTGGCCCAACTCTCACTCATATTCTTGACAGACTTGACTCCTAACAAGCCAAAGTTGCTCAAACTCATCTCTTAAACTCATAGACTTAACAATTGCCACTGAACTAAGACTATTTAGGACAACTACGCCCTTGCCAAATGAAAAGAGGAGGTCCTCATTTGCAATGGGCAATGGTATGAAAACCTCACATCTAGTACCTATCCAAAGAATTGTTGCTGAACATTTAAAGAATAAAACACGTTTGGAATCTAAAACCTTTGATCAGTTCCCTTTTCATCTATCAAACAGTTATGAAATGCAATCAAAATGGAAGAAACCAGGAATTGAGCTAAGAGCCTTTGTTCTCAATTACTTACATGTTTGTAAGTGTAATCATTCCCCGCTCAATCAGGTCATTGGAAATGATCTAAGATTCACTATAGTTAGCTACTATGACATCCATAGTTCAAAAGCATCCTAGATAGAGCCTAAGTGCCAAATGGGCATCTGTAGCCCTAAAAATATTTCACTTTGGACATTGCTCTACTTTTGGCAAATTTGCATGGAATAGATATCCACACACCCAAACACAAAATACTTTGGATTTCCCTTCTCTTCATTCTCTCATATTTTTAATAGCAAGGTCCAAGAGACAAATTTGGGATCAAAGCATACCTACTATCCAAACCAACACACTTTCCTATATAAACTTTTCTTTAGCTTTCATATTTTCTTTTTCAATGTCATATTTCATTTTGGTCCATAAGTAGTGAAGCGCATAATGGGTAGCGGGCATAAGATCTTTTCAGTTACTCTAATTTCTCCTCCAAGACTCCAATGACTCGAAGCAATTAAGCATCAGTAAGATGTTGTAATTGAAAGACAAGTACTTTTTACACAATGAATGACTCCATTCCAAATTTAGGACAAATCCTTATGAAATGATGACGTTATTAGGAACAATCTCTAATTCACGAGAGTTTCACAGAGAGAGATCCAAGAAATAAACCGAACAAACCTATTGGGAAAACACTAAAGTGTGATTTATAATACATCACCTCTCTCACAAATTGGGAACTCTTTAAACTAAACTAACCAAACAAGTACACCTAAACTAAAGAAAACTAAACAACAAAGCAACTAAACTACTTCGGTCAAATCACTCAAGGAAAATATACTCTCTAGGCTCCGAAGACAATTAAAGTAATTGATAGAAAGGAAACTTGTACTAATTTTCTTGAACCAAGCAGCCCAAGACAAACTTTAACCATATACAAATGTTTAGACAAATACCTCAAAGGACCTACATACATACTTACCTAATATGACTTCTCAAAATGTTCAAGAGCAACAAGGCTTGAGTCATGTTTCTCGATCTGCAAATTTATACTTGTGCTCTGAGAAAAAATTATGACCTCCAACTCAAATTCAGGAAATGTATTGTGCAAAATTAACAATTGAGGCAATTCATATGGTCTATGGTCAATCGAAATGCAAGTTGTCTTTCCTAAGTCAACTTAATCAAAAAAATAATCTTCATAATTAAGAGAAGGGAAAGAGACAACCTAGTGTGTTTTGAGTAGAATCTTTTGTTCAAATCCTTGTTGATCTTTAACAACTTCAAGAGGTTGAAGTTGAAAGTGAACCATTCCATTGACACAAGCATCAAATGCATGAGTGATCCAAGCAGAATCAAACTTGAGGTCAAGTTCATGGAATATTGCTTCTAGCGGCTTTTCCTTGTGTAACACGAACCACACATCCTCGTGAATTTCTTTGAGCATATCCTCAAAAATCAAGGATTCTTTGATAATTTGTTTCTAAAATATTTCAAGTTGTTTAAATAGAATGCTAAACTATAGCACAAACCCAATCTGCTCTTCATTCTCTTCTTCTACAGGAGCAACTTGGTCTTCACTTAATATATCTTGCATATTCTCACCAAAGACACTTGAAGCTTCTTCATCTAACATACACATGCCAAATGCCTATTCTTTGGGTACATCTTGCAATTCTTCATTTGAATCTTCATCAAGCATGGTGTCCTTGAAAACTAAGGATTGCCTAATAGGTGGATCTTCAAATCTCTTCATGAATTGGTCATCAAATAGCATATCAAGGGGCAATGCATAAGAAGTTAATAATGAATCATGGCGCTTGCAACAACTTTTTTGTCTTGAGATGTCTTTGGCAATGACTCCATTTGCACTTCCTTTGTGAGATCTTCTAGCGCCCCCCAAAAAAACATAGTAGAGAGATAACTTGTAGCATCTTGTGAAATTTTTCTTCGTATTCGGATTCATCTAGGATATCTCGAAGTTCTTTATTCAATCTGCCTACTTGGTTGACCTAATCTCCAAGGACGCTTGAAAGTTCTTGCAACTCATTTTGGAAAACCTCCTCTTGAAGCATGAGTGAGAGTTCATCAAGAATTTCTTCTTCAAATTTGTAATGATCTTGTATTGGAATTTCTTCATCAAGAAATTCATCAAGAATTTCTTCATTTCAAGACTTTCCAAAGATCGATCTTGACTTGCTAGCATTTCTCTTCCTTGGATGAATAATATTGCCTCCTTGATAATCATTTCAATACCCCTTCATCTTTTGATGTAGTGCATGAAAGGTCATCCTTCGCTTGATTATCTTGGTCATTAAGTTCAAACATGCCACCCTCTTGGAAGTTGTCTTCTTCTTCATTGGATGAGGATGCAATATACTCATCTTTTGGCACCCAACTCTAGTGTAGAATGTTATCCTTGTTGCCTTCCTTTGATGCCAAACTCATTCGTTCAAGGAACACTCCCAATCTTGTTTGCATTTGGTTGTTCAAGATCAAAGAGCTCCATTTCTTGCTCGATTTGCTTGATTTTATCCTGACATGGTTGATAAGTGAATTCTGAATGCGCTACATTCTGTACTTTACACCAACCAAAGAGCAACATGGCTTCCACATATAGTTCCTTCTCAGTCACTTCTTGATCATTTCCTTGAAATTATTTGCAAACATATTGACTCTACCATGGGATTCAACAAATGGGACTAACTTGAAGATATCCCAAAAGAACATCTTTTGTAATACCAATTCCACCCTAGACAGAAATGTCAAATAATTGAATTCTTCATGCTCAATTGTCACATTAATCGTACACTTTCCTGGTGCTGCAAGTTCGGATAAACTTCGTGAATCTACTTGTTCAATCAAAGCTTCCCAAAATTGGGAAATGTCCACTAGATGTATGCCATGACCACAAAATTGTTGCCCATCCTTGAGACACTTATTTTATTTATATTTTCTGATTTTTCACTTTTTTGTAATGTCCCAAGTAGGACCCTTTCAATTTGCTCTAAAAACCTTCAAATTAATGTTTGTGATTTGAATGTCCCTATAAAATTACCTTATGTTTTCTTTGCTTCGTATTGTACCGAATCGATTATCTTTATTTTGACTCCCTCAAATGGATACATATGATGCAGATTTATCGATATAATGCTTTAGATAAATATGAGTTCTGTTGACAATGCTGACTGTATACTGACCCAACCATAAAAAATGTAAAGCAAAACAGGAACAGAAAATAGATTCCTTGAACCTCAATAACAATCTCAACCTACATTATATTCTGTGCTCCAAACCGAGCTGCTCTCCCACTATTAACGATGCTAAATCTTATCTGCTATATTTCTTCCTGAATTTCTATCCTTTAGTCGATGTGCTCAGGCTTGCAAAGGTAAATGGCTTAGTGGGGGTATTCCAAAAGAGATCAATAGGTAGTAAGGTACAATCCATGATGATTGTTCTTATTCCATGCTAATTTGTTTGGATAGGAATCCGTCTTCTATTCCTGTGATTGAGAGGAAGACTAGTCACTCAATTCTGGTCGAATATAAGAAATAAATAATGCGATGATCTCTTTACTTCTGGCTCTAAATCTATTCATTTGGTGGTCTCTATAAGGTATGCCAAATGCTATGCCACAGAAGTCTTGATCTGATAAACTCCAACTCGATGATGATGATGATAGTAGTGATAATAGTCTTGATATGTAAATACAAAATGATTATATTAGTATTTATTAATAATTGTGCTAGTATGTTTATAGATGTGATTGTGTATATTTTTCTACCATCAACATTTTGGATCATACCCCATGCTCCATCATTAGGATGCAAGAATTCAAGGATGCAAAAGATCACGAAGTGCAATACAGAACATTGATGGTTGAAAAAAATATATACACAATTGCATCCAGAAACATACTAGCTCAATTACTGTGCAGCGCGGAAATATATCATTTTTTTAGTACAAAGTGGGACAGGCCACATATATAGGTGAGAGTGGAACTTAAGACCTCCTATATGGAGGTCACCCCAATTCACCACTAGACTGAGGTTGGGCTCTCATATATATTAGATTGTTTTATATTATTATTATTATCTATTTATATTTGATATTTTAATTATTATTTGTTATTAAATCTTTAATCAATTTTCTTTCCTTATCACTTTGTAATTTTGTCTCATAGAGACTTCACAAAATTGATGTGAAATAGGTGGGGATGTCATAATAAAGCTTCAACCAAGGGACATGAAAATCCACTCCCAAATATTGTTTGTCCTCAAGCAATAACCAAATGATCATGGAGATCTATCCATAATCCAACTTCTACGGTGCTACTTTTCTATCATCATATATATTTTCTTGAATGTGATTTGTGATCAAATAGTAGAAACTTTCATCACTTCAAGATGAGGAACAAGGTCAAGTAGTAAATTGATGTCAAATTAACCCAATGTTTACATGATGACCTATCTTTATTTATGCTTTTGACAATGAATCCTGCAGCCACAAAGTGAACACAAGTGCATATATATCCATATAGACTAATAACATCAGCTAGCTAGATGTATATATAAATTCAAGTAATGCAATTTCCTCTGCTCTTATCATTAATTTGGTTCATAGAGATTGATTCATGATAAGTTTGCCCAAGCCAATCTCATACTAAGCCCAAGAGCAGAACTTTGGCCCCCTTGGCCTCAATGGCAAGCCTTAGACATCCACACGAGGTGGTCTACTTAGCAATATGCTTTCGTTGCTTCCTTATCTATGCCCTTTCCCAAATAGTTGGTTAACTCGTCATGGTAGGAAGGGTAGGAAGATTGTATTGAGGTTCTCAACTTGTCTGACCAAGCCCAAGAGTGGGATGTTGACCCTCTTGGCCTTAATGGCAGGACTTTGGCATCCACCAAAGTGGCCTACTTAGATGGCAATATTAACCCTCCTACCTACATTTCTTAGGATAAAGATGGTATTGAGATTGTAGTGGAGTTCTTAGTTTGTCTGACCTAAGCCTATGAGTTTAACTTTGACCCTCTTCGCCTTGATGGCAAAACTTTGGCATCCACCAAGATTGTCTACGTAGATGGAAACCTTAAGCCTCTTAGCTACATCTCTTATGGTTAGAATGGTATGAGGAATGTAGTGGGATTCTCAACTTGCCAATCTTTAGTCCAAGAGCATAACTTTGACCCTCTTGGCCTTGATGGTAGATAGAAACCTTAACCCTGTTACCTACCTCTCTTATGGTAAGAATGATATAGAGAATGTAGTGGGATTCTCGTCTTGTCAATTTAACTCCTAGGGTAGAACTTTGACCTTCTTCGCCTTGATGGAAAAACTTTGGCACCCATCAAGGCAGTCTACTTAGATGGCAACCTTAACCCTCTTATGTATGTCTCCCTCTACATTAATTTCACATATCTTTCACATATCAAACAAGGGGGATGCATTTGAAAACACAGAGTGTGTGTGTCGTGCGTGCGCGCGTGTGTGATATATGAATACATGAAGTATTTTACAATATTTTATTTTTGAGAATTGATCTATTTTATGTTGTCACTACTAGACTTACACCTCAAAGCTCCATGGTTTTCCACCCCTTCATTATTTTCTTGGGTGCTTTTGAGATCATGTATTTCTTTTTTATTCAGTGTCCCTTTTGTTTCCCTATTCGGCATAGCTTGTATTTTTTAGGCTTGATTCCTTTTCCCACATATATGTCTCTCTTCTCGTCATTATTTCCACTTGAAGCATAATTTTCTCCTTTCAATCATCATGTTGCTTCTTGAATTCCACTCCTTTGCACTTTTACAATATTTTATTTTTGAGAATTGATCTATTTTATGTTGTCATTACTAGACTTACACCTCCTCAAAGCTCCATGGTTTTCCACCCCTTCATTATTTTCTTTGGTGCTTTTGAGATCATGTTTTTCTTTTTTATTCCATGTCCCTTTTGTTTCCCTATCAGGCATAGCCTCTATTTTTTAGGCTTGATTCCTTTTCCCACATATATGTCTCTCTTCTCATCATTATTTCCACTTGAAGCGTACTTTTCTCCTTTCAATCATCATGTTGCTTCTTGAATTCCACTCTTTTGCACTTATGCCCATTCACCCATGGTTCTTTGCAATGGTAGCATGACTTCCTTTTTTGGGATTCCCTCCTAGTATTGTCTTCTTTATGAGAGATTTTGGAGTGTGTGTTTGATGCAAGGTTTTTGGATCTATCTTTGGGTGGGTATGTGTCAAATTTAGATGCTTTTTGGATTGCCTCTTCCAAGTTTGTTGGATCCAAGGCACTCACTATGCTCTTGATTGATTCTTTCAATCCTTCTATGAATAGGTAAGTGAGCCTTTCTTGAGAGATTTCTAGTACCATGACTACCGACCTTTCAAGTTTGGTGACAAAATCTTTCATAGTCCCTTCTTGCTTAAGCTAGATTTATTGTTTGAAGTACCATTGTGGGTGTGTCCTATCAAATCCTTTTATAAGCTTTTGTGTGAACTCGTCATAGCTTTTTATTTGTTGGTGACCTTGAGTAATAAGGCCATGATGTTGTAACGTTCCCATTATAAAATAAATCATTAATCAAACTATTGTTAATGGGCCGATTGATTTAATATATCTCGGACCCATTTTTGTTTTGTTTCTATAGTTTGTGTCGTCGTCGGCAATCTTTGTATAACCTTAGAAAGTTTTCCCCAACGGGTATTTAAAGCACAGCTTGTAGGTAGTCATTAGGTATGCAATTTTGGAGTTCTCTGTTGTTCGCCATTTTGGAAGTGAAAGACCTTCCCTATTTGGTTTATCTAGTTTCAGTGGGATTTAACCCCCACCCTATTTCGTTACCTATAACACTTTGCTCGGATCTAGCAAATTAGAGCCCCATCTTTCGGCTTATATTGAAGGATTATTCATATTCAAGTTTCTATTATTGTGTCTGATCTACTTGTGTTTTTGTATGAACGAGTTTGCATTCTTTGTGGTGGCTCAAATACCTAACCGTGTGGCCTCCGAACATTCCCGTATGGCTCCCTCATTTCCCGTATGGCCTTCATTCTTACCATCTACCACACCATTGTACTTCCCTTCCAATCCTTCTTTTGTCCACTGTATGGCCATCTTGGCTCTCACACCATACACGAACCCATCCTTAACCATTGTACGACCCTCCATATCCCATCATATGGCCTCCCCCCGAACATCGTACAACATTCATAATTATTAAAATTGTACCTTCACCACCACACTACCATAACCTCACTGTACGACTACAATAGCTCCCCCCGTATGACCATTCTACCACCACCGTACACCATTCCACATTAGACCATTATACGGCCTTCACCCTGTACTGACGGACCCATCCGTACTTCCCCCTCCACCGTACAGCCCCATTTCAAGAATACACAAACTGGAATACACAAACTGCCATTAACACCTAACAATTCACTCATCGTGTTTTAGACACTGCACTGCTAGCACGAAACATTACAGATGTCACCATTCATGCGTTGCCCTTGTTAAATGAAACACCGCAATTTAATGGCATTTCTTTTCCATCATGGGGCTTGATTAGAGATTGGTGTCTAACTTTTTTTCCCATGAATGTGCAGCGATTCTTCCCAATCCTTCAAAGTTAGGAAGGGCCATTTTATTCTTTCTTTTAGGTCGTTACCCTACGATGTCTTTCTTTTCTTATTAAAGAAGGCTTTCATCCTATCATCACAATATTCCTTAAAGGAGATATTTCTAAGCTCCGGATCAATTCTAGAATATGCCTCTACAATCTCATCAATATTATTCAATGGGGGAGCATTTGTTTCTTCTTCTTCTTCTTCTTCCATCTGCTTCTCCCTAGGTAGAAAAGATGGTATTGGCGGTCTAGGGTTTGGTACCCTACAAGGACCATTATTATTTGTGGAGTGATTGGAATTAGCATCTCTTTCATAGTTACTCGTGTTATGAATGGTTTTAAGGAGAAGTTGATTTGCTCTTTTGTTCGTGGCGTTTTGCTCCATGAGGGCCTCGGTAGTTTGGGTTGTTTGTTCCATAAGAATCCTCAATTCATTGCTCATTTGATCACTCATGGTCGAAAGTTTCTTTTCTCTCTTCCCAATGCTCTTTGAGCCCTTTGGCTAGTTCACATCAACTATCTCTCATAGGATGGCAAGAAAGAAGCTTTGATACCACTTGTAATGTCCGCAAGTGGGACTTATTCAATGTGCTTTTAAAAACTTCCAATTAAGGTTTTTGATTTGAATGTCTCCAGAAAAATTACCTTATGTTTCTGTTGCTTCTTATTGTGATAAATTGATTCTTTATTTTGATTCCCTCAAATGGATACATATAATGCACATGTATAAATATCACAGCTCATCTCGTATAGCAGTAAATAATGCTTCAGATACATTTGAGTTATGTTGACAATATTGATTGTATACTGACTACAAACATCAATCATGTACAGAAGAACAGGAATGCAGATAGACTTCTTAAACCTCAAAAACAATCTCAGACTACACTATATTGAGTCCTCCAAACGGAGCTGTTCTCCTGCTCTTAATGATGCTACATTTTATCTGCTATATTTCTTCTTGAATTTCTATCAAATACAGATTGATAGATAGTAAGGAACAATTGATCATGATTTTCTTATCCCATGCTATTTGTTCAAATAGGGATTCGTCTTCTAGTAGTGACTTAATTCTGGTTGATGGTAAGAAATAGATAATGGGATGCTCTCTTCGCTCCTCCTTGTAAATCTATTTGTTTGTTGGTCTCTATAATGTATGTCAAATGCTATATCGCAGCAGTCTTGATCTGATAAACTCCAACTCAAAGATAATATTCTTGATCAAATTTGTCGCTAGAACACGTACGTGTTCACTACTCAATCTATGACTCCTTAAAACTGTCAGCCTGACCTCAATTTTGCAGATTGGATATATGATTCTCCTCTTCTCCTTCCATTTCCATTGGTTGCCATGTTCTTATATCCCTGCATATGGTATGGGGGAGGTCGCAACCTATTCCCTTTTGATCGCAAGCTCTTACTAGCTGATTCCATTCTCTGTGATTAGTTTTATTGATCTTTATTATTAGTTATTTATGTATTCAAATTTACTATATTTAATCTCTCAACATTATAGTGTGTGTGTGTGTGTGTGTGTGTGTGTGTGTGTGTGTGTGTATAAAATAATTATGTTAGTATTTCTCAAGGTTACCGGGTGATGGGGAGATCTGGAGGTCTCCGGTACCAGTGCTGTACAACTATTTTTCAAAAATAGGAGACGGGGGGTACTTGGAGACGACAATTTTTTATTTATTAGTTTAAAGAGTCTAATACTAAATACAAAATAGTAAAACTGTAAAACTAAAAGACTAAAGTAAATACTAACAGTAATGTCACATAAATATAGAGCCAAATAGTTCAAAACTCACATAATCACATTATTGTATCTCAATCATATCTGATTTCTAAATATCGCATATGATCATCATCATATCAGATTAATAATCGCTGAGATTATCATTGGATATTCAAATTTTAAATTCAAGAAAATATGGTTTGATACTAAGTGGTTGGATATGCAAACAAAATTGAAAACACTTAGTACTGCAAACAAAAATCAGAAATCTGTCTAGTATCTAGTATGATGATGATACTATCATCTACTCCACAAGGTTGTGATCATCCATCTCAAGGTCTTCGGTTATTGTGCTCTCCAAAAAATCATCTCTCCATGTTATTATTGAAACAAAATTTTAAATATTTCTAATCATTGCTGGTCGGGTTGGATTCTAGAATTTTTTAAAAAAAAATTAGAAGTGTCTCTAATGTTTCATAAGTTATTAAATAAAATACTAAAATGATTAAATAATTTAAATTGTCATTGGTTTTAATTATTTGCATTAAAAACATTAAAATGAGGGCCAAAATACATTAAATAATTTAATATTATATTTTACATTCATTTCCATATTAGGAGACTCCAGGGAGACTTCACTTTTTGGATTCAGAGACTTTGTCATTAAGTCACCAACCTTTTTTTGAGGTCTCCAGAAATGTCAAAAGTCTCTGAGGGGGAGACGAGTTTTCCCGTAACACTAGTATTTATATTCACAATATTTAATATATATGTTTCAGCATATATATATATATACTCGTATATACATATCATCTTATGATGGTATATGCTATATTACTAATTATCATTATTATGATAGATTGTTTAATATTATTGTTTATCCATTTACATTTTGATAATTGATTATTGTTTGTCATTAAATCTTTGACCAATTTTCTTTCATTATCACTTTGTAATTTTATCTCATAGAGTCTTCACCAAATTGGTGTGAAATAGGTGGAGATATCCTAATAAAGCTTCAACCAGGGGACGCGACATTTTGCAACTTTTTCACTTTTTTAGATTTTTCACTTTTAAAGACATCTTTCACATCTCATGATTGAGCTTGAAAGCTCATTTTGTTGATAGTTCCACAAATGAGCTTTGTTCATGCCCTCCTAGCGCCAATTTATGTTGATGCGGGTTTTATGCCACTACAACATGCAAAATCGAATACTTAGTATTTCAAAATGAAACACCAAATATCAAAATCTCTCTTGAATAAGGATGCTCAAATTCTCAACAATGTATATAGATTGTGTGATCAAATGAAACAACCCCAAGGTTCCTTCTTATTGTGGACTTAGGTATAATGATGTGATATGTTGGTTATCACAAAGACACTTACATTGCTCAGTTAATGTGTTTGAAATATTGTCATTGATGTCAAGGGAACCCAAGAGATCTTTAGAACTTGTCCTTGATGTCAACCCAAATTGTCAAAGAGTTCTCATTGTGTTCTCATTAATGAGGAAGTCATTAGAGAGACTAACGGTCAGATGACATAAGGAAGATGATCCAAACACATAAGGAAGATGATCTAGGCATTTCAAAATAAGAACAAGATTGCATTCTAAATGATGTGTGAAGAACATTTGGAATTGATGATGTGCAACAATTCAAGGATAGTTTTTAAAGATTCTAGAAGATGTGCAACAGTGTTTGAACCATCTACTTGATGTGCATATTCAACTCTTGCCTGTTGATGTGAGTTTTGATCCACTACAACATGTAGAATTAAATACTTAATGTCTCAAGGAGAAACAACAAACATTCAACCCTCTCTTGATATAAGGCCAGGTCTCATGCTAAGCTTGCAAAGTAAGATCATGAAATGACCTCAAGGTTCCTTCTTAATTGTGGACTTCGCTCAATTTTATAATGTGATATGCTAGTTATAACAAAAGGACTTACGCTATTCATTCAATGGATATCAACTCTTGCACTTCTAAAGATTTAGCTTTATGATGTGCAATGAAAATGTAGTTTGATTTTCCAACTTTTCCCTTCAACTCCAACTTTAACTTATAACTTATATTTCTACTTCTACTTCTAACTATGAATGCAAGGAATCATGGATGACTTGGATTCTACTAGGTGTGATCTTGCCAGCGACTCCACCTGAAGAGCACACGAATATACTGAGGGGGCGGGGGGGGGGGGGGGGGCATGAATCACTATATTAATAATTTTGCCAATTTAAAACTTTGATCCAAACAATAACTTTAAATGCTGAAATAAACATTTATGCATATGAACACAATGACACAATGATTTACGTGGGAACCCAATACGGGAGAAAACCATGACAATAAATGCTTTTATATAAACTTGTCCTTTTACAATAGATTTCTAGGCTTCAACCTACTAGAGGCTACGACCTCTATGTTTATGAGCACTAACTCATTGGAAGCTCCAACTCCCACATTTTGTAGGCTCTGACCTACTGGAAGCACCAACTCTCTCTGCTTGTCTTGGTGAGCACCGACCAACTACACAAAAACTCATTTTCCACCTTAACTATGTCACTTGATTCAGCTGATGATGGATACTTTAATTACTACTTATACTTGTCCTTTATATGAACGCTTCAAATCTGCATATTCCCTTTTTGATTTACATTTGTATGTTCTTCTTTTATGCCTTCATTATTTTCTGCTCAAATATATATATTTCTGTCTCTACTTCAGCAATCTGCTCTACATGCAATCTTTTAAAATATATCTTTACAATATTTTTCTTCCACTCATATATCTATTCTTAAATCTTCTCTCAACTGCTCACTGCTCCATTTGCTGCCTTGCTCTGCATATATGTTTTTTTCTTTTTATTACCTTTCTCTGATATTCTGTATTTTCAGATATTTGTTCTTCTTCTTTTTCTTATTTCTTGAACTTCTCATTATATATCTTTATTAGTAAGGGGGATGTGACTGTTCAATAAGTCACGTCTCTTGCAAACTATTTAATAAAATAAACCATATTCTTTTGGTATTGTATAATTTTCTCACTTAATTTTGTCATATTTTCAAATCTGATTATCTTAGTATTCACCAATTACCAATTATTATCGTTGTGCCACATACCAAAGTATTTATTCATTTCTGCTTTTCGAATATTTATCAGTCTTCCTATGCTTAAGCAACAAGATGTCCTTATCATTCTTGTGCGATATTGTTACTTTCTTTTGTGACATGGAATATTATATTACTGGAGAGCGTCTTTTGCCTGACCACTGCTCATATCAAAAACCTCACCGCTTCCATATTCTCACCCTCACTACATACCTCCACTGCATGTATATCTATCCAGGTGGCTTGATTCAAATGTGATCGCTGTCAAATATTCCTGCCTTCGTCTTATAAAAGAATCGAACACTTAACTGCTTGAAGAATTGATTATTGTAGTAGACAAATATATTAAATACACTTGCCCAAGATTCCAACGCTAATAAATCCTTTCAGTGATACCTTTGCTTGAATGAGTCACTGCAAATATTCTTTATTGCTGTGTAATCAAGTGAATAAGATATTTTCTTTTTCTTGTATGCTTTGTCTTCTTGCCGACCTGTCCCTGCGTATTGCATTAACTTACTGACTGATTTATTAATATTTCAATGATAAATATCTTTTTCTTATTGATATTTGTTTGACTTTTCTGAACTGACATATCATATTGCCACCTGGACATATCTTCCCTTCCACTAGGATTGCAATTTTAACAAAGAGTTCAAACAGAACTATATCGCACTTCTTATCAGAATATGACTTTTCAAGGAAACATTCGCAATTCTTGTTTGTGGATAAAACAATAAAATTTGTCTTTTCCTTATTTTCTCATTTTCTGTTGTTTGACTTTTCTAATTTTGTCTTACGTATTTATCCATTTTGCTGTTATTTACTGTCGTGTATACTTCTGCTTCATGCATCCTATATAGATACAAATATTGTGTCTATTATTATGTCTACATTCTGTAGAGTTCATCCTTTGTATTTGTTACTGTATGATACGTTCTGATATGATTGACCTTCACACTCTTACAGTCAGATTCCATTGTTGTTCTTCTTTGTGTATTGCCAACAGGAACTACTTAAATTTGTTCTTCTTCCGTACTGATGACACTTTGACCTGCTATGTTTTATCACTCTCTATCAGGCTTCTCCAATATCAAATGCCGTCTTCTTCTGTGCTGACTGACTGTATAATATATAAACTCCTTATTGGTTCCTTGAGTTGCTTCACATTATTGTTGTTGACTATGGTAGACTTTTGTACTGTTATAACTGGTTGTACCTGACTTATATCATGCATTGCTACCTTAATCAGACACTGCTGAGTATATCCATTTCTAAATAAAGATATCTTTAACTAGATCTATATAAACACAAAGAGTCCAATTGCTATCTTCAATTTTCCTTTGACATTGATAATCTTGATACTTGCAGTTTTGTTCATTCTCTTGAGATCTTTTGACATCAACGACAATACTTCCATCACCACCCACCTAGTGCAAGCTTCTAAGGAACACTTGAATGGTTTTCAAATCAATATCTCCTCTCCAATCCCATCAAATAGATGCAAACTAAAAATTCAATATCAATTGACATTAAGTGCACTCAACATTGGCTAACAACACAAGGCACCTTAACCATCGGCAAGAGGCTAGTGACCCAGATTTGTTCGAATCAAACAAGTAAACATCCACACCAAAATCCATTCAACTAAACTAATTCAAGATTAAATAAATCTACTCCATGTGAAAGATTGAGGAAACCATGCAACACTTCAAAGCAATAACAGGTAATTCACCATGAAGAACCAACAATGAACTATCCATTACATTGAAAGCATCATAGCAACAATTTGATTGTCTCTCCCTTAGTTATCCTACTCTACTTTAGCTCTCTAATCTCAACTCCTAAACTAATTTCCTAAGTTTCTCTAATGAGTTAAAATGCGAAGCCCTTGGCCTTTTATACTAGTTCAATTACATCGAAGGGCCAAGATCGATTGAAGATCAAGGGTCGACATTCTTCCCACAAAACCCTAATTAGGGTTGTCAAATTTACAACCGATTACATGAAGGCACCAATTCATGGGCCAATAAGAGAATTCAATGATTTTTCCAGCCAATGAGAAAATAGGACACTTGGCATATTGTGATTTATTGTGCTTGAAACTGAAATTTTCTAATTGGAGGCAAACGATTGCCACCTCATCATCCTTATCCTGTTCTTGGAGTCTTGGATTGAAAAGATGTTTGTTAAAATTGCATAGGTATCTCTCAGCATTTGAAATTTTCTACATCCTTTGAAATTTCCTCATGGAATTGACTTGAATCACTTGCATCTTCGTGAAACTATGAACTTGATCTTTCTTGATTTTCCTTGAATATGTCCTCATTAGCTGGATCTTTTGTGCTTCCCTGAATTTCCTCTTGATTTCAATCTGAATTTCTAGTTTGATAGCTTGAATATGAATCCTTCCTTCTCATTTGAGTCCTTGAGCTTGACCCATCTTCTTGTAGTATCCACTTGAAGTTTTGAGACCTTAATCATCACCTTGCCCTCGAGCTTCCCCTTATAGTGCCAATTTATGTTGATGTGACGATGGAGGGTACATGCACCAACAAAGTTTTGATTTTCCAAGATTTTCCAAGAATGAATTTCAATTCAGCCCTTCCTTCTCAAACTCACCTTGCAAAACAAAGGAAAATAGCATTAAGTTCGTGAAAGAAATCTGAAAATACAATCATATTAATAATAAACAAAAAATCATCCCAATTTAAAACCAACCATTTTGCAAAGTTGAGGTAAATTTTAATCTCATCTCAATCCAAAACCATTCATTTTGTTATTTTTATTTTTTATTTCTAATTTAAAATAAAAAAATTCGGCGAAGACTCATGAAGGGAAGAAACCAGTAAGAAACCCTTCAATCCTGGTCCAATTACAAATAAACATTGCATTATACTGAAATTCTAATATAAAGTCAAAAATCAACCCACTAAAAAAGTTTAATGCTAGAATTAAGACAAATCATATATCCATGACACAAAAAGCCCCCAAAATAAAGCAAATTAATATTTACATCATCATTACATTGCTATCTTCCTTCCTATTTTTTACACAAATCATTCTATCTGTCTTGTCGTACACTTCTCCTGCTTTCTTTCCCCGAGCAAACCTTAATCACTGTCCATCTTCCCATTTCAGCACTATTTGCTATAACCAGTTGTATCTTTCAAAAAAACCTGCACACTATTTCAATAACACCTACAGCAACTTCGATACCCAAAACTGGTCGCATTCCTCTAGGACTCACCCCAGCCACACTCTGTACCCAGGGAACCTTAAATACTGTCCACCTCCCTATTTCAGCATCAACGTCATTTTTACCAGTTTCAAAAAACCTGCATTCTTACCAATACTTCTTCCTGCACCATATCTAATACTACTATGTGAACGACCTCCTCCAAAAAAACCTACACTCCTACCTTCACCTATTATGGTTGTTTTGCCTCCCAATCCATTGAAATCAGTCCCACCCCATCAACCAATTCAGGACGTTCCAGAGGTTTTGCAATCTGCATAATATTCACAATTCAGTCACTTAAAACATCCTGCATCTCAATATCTCCATTGTACCCACCCATCATAACCGTCTCAAAATGAGGGTGATTCAGTATATCTATAATGGCCAACACTTTGTCTCTAATGTTTCCTGCCACTTCTGGAAGAATTCCACTATGAAGTCTCCAGATTACTTGCTCAAAGGGCCTACACCCCACCCTCAACGAAGCCCTAATCCCATTCATGATTTGGGAAAATTCCCCTGCTTCCCACTCCAAATTTTTATAGATAACACTCCCAACCCGAGCATTTCCACTCCTATATCATACCTACAAATGGTTTCTTCAATCTCTGCATCCAAAACCATACTACTGCGGATTGTCCTTCTGACTATTATTCCTATCTGGTGCATGTCTTGGAGGAAAGCTACAGTATTCGACAGTAGAATGGAAATCAAATGGCACAGAAAGATAATCCTGCGTTCAGGTGGATATAACAGCTCAGACCCCAAGATACGACAAATACTACATTTGCAAATTTCGCATTCCACCATGAACACCTCTTTCAAAACCTAATATGTAATCCAACCCTCCAAAGGCATTTCCCATAACTTTAGAGGAAGGTGAATCCTAAAGTTTCTTGGTGCAAACTCCATGTCTCTGTTTTTCGGCTTTCTTTTCCTAACACAAATTATCCCGCAAAGCAAAGACATTATACCTTACATATTAATAATAGCTGCATCACAATCTTAAATTTCCGATACGCACATGTATTGTAATATGATTTTTCGTCACACCCCCCACACAAATCTGCCATATTCCCAATTTGTACATTATCTGTTATTTGATTTTACTCTACACACTCCGCAAGCCTCCATGTCATATCTCATATTATACTTCTGAATTTCTACCACTTATTCCATCTCAACATCATTTATAGTGCACACCAATATCTTCTAATCTCATCATCTCTTAATAATATTAGATCGCAAACCTTTGATGTCTTATGTGACTTACATTCCCTCTCCTCCAAATGATTACAAACCTGTACTTCCCAATCTAGACACTGAGCTTTATTTTATTTTATTTTTTCAAAATTGTTCTGCTTTGTTTTGTGGCATTTGACAGACGTCCAGAGTAATGTCAAACATAATCATAGTAGTTACTCGAAGCATGTGATAGAAAGTGATCCATTGGCTCATCTTTAAGTTGGAAGCTAGCACCATCAAAAAAGTGCAAACATCAATTCAAGAAAAAAACCAACAGTGCAGCTTAATCGCAACCTACATACATATCGGTGATGCAATTTCACAGCCCACATGTCAAAACTTTCAGTCAAGTTGCTGAAATGGACTGAAGCTGAGAAAATGATAATCTAATTGTTGAGTGATCATTGGTACTGGCAAGTTTGCAAACAAGTGCTTCTGTAGCTTGTTCTTCATTTTCAAAAAGTATCAGTGCCTTCTTACCATTAGCCTCAAAAAGTCTGCTGTTAATTATATTTCCATGTTCTTCCAGATGACACACAACTTCAGCCTCTGTCACATCACCAGGTAGGCTAGAAACATGAATCATTTTTGCTGGAGCACAACAGTACCGGTAGTTCTTTGCCAATTGCAGTTAAAACAATTCAGTTTAGAACCTGAGTAATCAGTTGAATCTGAAGATGGATGTATTTGTGCATGCTTAGAAAAGTTCACTTCCAAATGTTTTCCGAAAAGCAAAGGTCCCTTCAAGAAGCGGCCATAAATGGAGAACAAATTGAAAAGTTTGTCTCATCTATTTTCTCTGGGTTTAAGTTGGCAACTAGAATCATGCATCTATCATTGTTACCAGTGACTCCTCGTGGTAAGATACCACCAAAGGCTTCCATTATAGAAGCTCCAATTTCTAATTTTTGTCACTTTCTCTCTCGTCAATTTATTTTTAGGAGAGGTAGGGTAGTTTTGGCGATTTAATAAAGGATGAGAGTTGGCTGGGGAAAATCCTGAGCATCAGGAATTTCCCTTGGGAGAGAATTCTAAGAGTCGGGAATTTCCCCAAAACATAGCATTCTTAAAAAATTCTCAATTCAACATTCCTTGGTAATTCCTTGTTCTATTATTGTTCGTGATGTTGCCCTCATGCCATAAATCAATCTTTAAATGACTTAAGAGGGTGGCAAAATTTGAGAGAAATAAGGTGGGGGAGAATCTTGAGCATTAGGAATTTCCCTCGAATTCATTTTTGCCACTTAGACTCCCTAAAACTTGCCATTTTGCCCCCTTATGCCCATTATTTCACTAATTTTTTGATTTGCTATGCCTTACCACGATCTTGCATCTCTTTTGGGTTGATGAGGAGGGAAAAATCTTGAGCGAAAATCTTGAGCATCAGGAATTTCCCAGAGGAAGAACCCCGAGTGTCAGGAATTTCCCCTAAATGGAGAATCCTGAGTGTCAAGAATTCCCGTCAGTGGAAAATCCTTAAGAAAATTATAATTTTCTCCTCCTCATTGTTCTTTGCATTAGCTTGCCACCAAATAAAGACCTCTCAAAGCGCTTGCACCTCATTTTGTCCAAAGGAGGGAATCTTGAGATTTTTGGTTGATGATATGGAGGGGATAATCTTAAGTGTTAGGAATTTTCACCAGAGGGAGAATCCTAAGAGTCGGGAATTTCCCTTGAACATGGTTCGCTCAAGAACTTTGTCCTATTTCTCGAACATGCAAACCCTCCTCACCTAAACGAAAATTTCTACCCATCAACTTGGAATTAGACTATGTTAACACCTCAGAAGGATGCTAAAACTCTCACACAAACCCTGGACAAAATTACTTCCCAACGAGCCAAAATTGCTCAAACTCACCCCAGACTTGAAGGCTTGAAAATGTTGCAAACTAAATACACCTAAGACAATGACACCCACTTGCTAAAGCAAGAAGAGGGGGTCCCTATTTGCAATGGTGCGACTGTGTGAAAATCACACAACACTGCCTAGAAGGGAGGAGGTCATCACTTGCCAACCCTTCAAGCTTGGTACCATATTTGACCTTGTTTGGTTCTAGCACCAACTCAAGGGCTTTGTGGACTCTCCAGAGGGCCATTGCAGATATTCCTACCTAGTCTTCTTCTCTACCAAGCTTGAAGGGGTCGATAAGTTGATGATCTAGACTCTTTAAAATTGTCCTTGAATTGTTGTGCATCATCAATTCCAAATGTTCTTCACACATCCTTTAGAATACAATCTTGTTCTTATTTTGAAGTGTCTAGATCTTCTTCCTTATGTGTCTAGATCATTTTCCTTATGTCAGCTAACCATTAGTCTCTCTAACAACTTCCTCATTAATGAGAACACAATGAGAACTCTTCGACAATTTGCTTTGACATCAATGACAAGTTCTAACAATCTCTTGAGTTCCCTTGACATCAATGATAATATTTCCAACACATCAACTAAGCAATGTAAGTCTCTTTGTGATAACCAACATATAATGAGAACTCTTTGACAATTTGCTTTGACATCAATGACAAGTTCTAACAATCTCTTGAGTTCCCTTGACATCAATGATAATATTTCCAACACATTAACTGAGCAATGTAAGTCTCTTTGTGATAAACAACATATCACATCATTATACCAAGTAAGTCCACAACAAGGAACCTTGGGGTTGTTTCATTTGATCACACAATATATATATATATATATATATATATATATATATTGTTTAGCATATGAGCATCCTTATTCAAGAGAGAATTTGATATTTGGTGTTTCATTCTGAAATACTAAGTATTTGCTTATTTTGCTTATGCATGTTGCAGTGGCATAAAACTCACATCAACAGAAATTGGCACTAGGAGGGCATGAACAAAGTTCACTTGTGAAAAAATTAACAAAATGAACTTTCAACCTAAATCTAAAATGTGAGAGATATCTTTTAAGTGAAAAATCCAAAATGTGAAAAAGTTGCAAAATGTCGCATCCCTTGGTTGAAGCTTTATTACAATATCTCCACCTATTTCGTACCAATTTGGTGAAGACTCTGTGAGACGAAATTACAAAGTGATAAGGAAAGAAAATTGGTCAATGATTTAATACCAAATAATAATCAATTATCAAAATATAAATAGATAAGCAATAATATTAAACAATCTATCGTAATACTGAAAATATATGTAACAACCCCTTTTTCCGGGTCTTAGCTAACAACAAACATAACATCGAAATGCAAATACTACTTCACATTTATGAGAAGGCAGTTATAACAGTTATGTTCATGCAAAGGAGATTAACAGTTACAATCAATTTAACTGAAATATCATAATCATTGAAGGCATCATCAATAAATCTAAATAGAGGATTTAAGTTTTCCTTGCCCTAAATTCCAACGCTGGAATCCGCCTAGGGCAGCATCTGCGAAACCCAGGTTAGTCCACATATACCACTTAAGAGCACAAATAGTTAAACCAATGTATCATAATGACCAATACCATCTAGGGCTTCAAATACCACTGTATCATTCCTTTTTCTATTGCTAATTATGGTAGTTACATATAGTTAAAAGATACGTTCATTTTCGTTATTCACATAAAAGGGCAGTTATAACATCCATCAAGTGCATACAAATATATTTCATGTTTAATTTGGAAGACCAACTGATCTAACTTTAAAACAAATTCCATTAAAGAGGAAAAGTTGATTTCATTCAAGGGAATAACTAATTCAACGATATTAATCAATCTAACATATCTTCAACTTGTAATTTCAAATATCATAAAAGTAAAATACTATATTGAACGCAGAATCATATCTTTGTCTTGTGCAAGTCTTGACATCTGGTGGAGAGAAGCATTCTTAGGGGCTTAACCTCCCAACTGCGGACCCTTAAATATTCCCACACAACCTCATCCGAGAAAGGCCCTCCCTATCCAAAAATAGACATGGAACACTTTGTCTAGCCACTGAGCATCCTAGTACTAGAGTATCACTCTGACCGCTCGACTAGGCATCAAGATCTAAACATTGGACTATCATGAACTGACTCGGTATTACTTATATAGTTTAATTATTCATTTACTCTTGTTACTAACATTCAATTGTTCTTGTAGGAGTACTTCTCCCCACCCATTCATGCTTGACCTTCTTGGTCTTGGGTGTATCCTAAGAGATTTTTGTGTTTGTAATGCTATTCAACTTATCAAACAAAGTAACTTCCTCAAATTTCATTCTTATCTCAATGGCATATGGACAATACTATTGTAAAAGTCAAATCGATGCCTCATTAATTATATCAAAGTTGGCTCCATACGTAATGTACACAGTATGCATTTTAGAATGTGCTTGCTAAACATTCGCAATGAATGTCAAACTATTTATGGCAGTGTGGGTCTATAAGGTTATCAGCACCCGATAGGCATAGTAATAAATGAGATGAAATAGTTCTATACTTTCTAAATCATCATACTAAAGCCTTTGGTTATGGCCAGTATTGCTTCATCCATGATTGCGGATGCATATTAACACTACAGTCATTCAATTTCATCATAGGTAACCATCTTGAAACAACCAGAAAAGGCACAGAGTGAATGAAAATAAAATTTGAGCAAATCGTTGCATGACCTAAGAATGGTATTTACGTTTAGTTATTGCGACTCAAACTCACAAGCTTCAACAAGAGAATGAGTTCTGTACTGATAGCAAATAGCATGGCTTATCTTGCAGCTTGGGATGTCGTGATGTGTAACAAAAAGAATAATGATATACTAACAACGGGGAATGTTAAAATAGATTACCTGCATGCTCCCTCAGTTACAAGAAAAGGAGTGATGGTACATGGTCATCCATCGGTCACAAGTAACTACTCCAAACTTAAATTTTTATAAGAGGAATAATGTCGATATAAAGGTGGCAATCGATCATCGATATGGAGCCAAATTAAAGACATAAAGATTATACTTTGTCATGGTTTATATATTAAATATATTGACATTATGCTATTGGTATCACCTACAGTTGTACGTACACACATACACATATATATGCCTGTGTAATTTTGAATCATATTTCCTTTTATCAACAAATTGATTGTGCACACACACATATACATGTAGGTGAAATAAAAAAATATCATGTAGTCAATCTTTACAGTTACATCCTAACTACTCAATGGTCCCAAAATATGAAGAAGGTTAAAATTTTTTATGTTATTAAATGTTTAATGTTTTTCTTGTACTAAGAACCGTCCAGGTAGCTCATGATCATCCAACGTACACTCTTGCTTGTCTAATCATTCTCCCTTAGCCATAGTGGTTCGTGACTAATACCTATCTTCCCAAGGATGGTGGTGCCCCCCATGCCCAATTCCTTTCTAGCAATGCTTTCCCCCCTTCGATGTGCTCTTGCAAGCAAAGGATATTCTCCACAATTGTATCAAACTCCTCAATAAAATCACAATTTTCATACCAAGTTATTATTCATAAATCAATCACAATGGCTAACCACCATATCCTTCCCATGAATTCATAATGAATAACTATTTTCCAAGTTTTCAAAATCATGATATAATAACATCATAACAGTTAGCTAACATGTCATCTTCACATGGAACCTCAATAATTATATGAACAATTTTCAATCGAGCCAAAAATTGGGCTGTCACAATATAGCATATACTATCATACGATGATATATATATATATATATATATGCTGAAACATATATATTAAATATTATAAATATAAATATTTTTTTACAAATAGAAAACTTGAACCATGTGACTTTCAAGTTAGGAGTTGCTGTGATGTTCCCATGTTTAGCAAGTTCCTATAGTTGGCTTGGCCAGTTCATCATCACGACTCTCATGAGATGACAGTGGAATTTGAGGGTCTCAATTTTGGGGTTATAGGCTTTCTAGCAGCCTATGGTGAATTTTGGCTCAATTTTGAGAAACTTACTATTTATAGTAAGTCAATTGTTGGTTCTAATGAACTTAGTTGAGTTAGAGGAGTTGAGTGATGCTCTCAATTTTATTTCGAGCTTCTGGTTTGGGCTCCAAAAATCTTGGAGGGAGCATTTATTTATAGTAAGTCACCCTGTCCAATTCATTCATCGCCTTACTTCATCAAGATCACTCCAGAGTTGTCAAATTTTGATTCTAATGTTTCTTCAATCATTTTTGCAAGACGGGTGAATTGTTATTATTCATCTAAATATGTTGAGGTTGTTATTTTTGTTGCTTTTGTATTTGGCTACCTTAGTGTCATAGCTCATTGGAACCAGGTTGGAAAGTTTCAAATCTTGGGCACAACAAATGGTGGCCTTGTGTGTGATAATGTTATGATATGGTTGAAAAGGTCATTTTTGGGAGCCAAAAAGAAATTAATAAATTATATTATATGACACGTTATAAAATGATCTTGTGTTGAGGAAGCTTCTTAAGTGAAGTTGCATTTGGAAAACTTTGTACCAATGGGGGTTATAAATATGAACTCATTTTAAAGGAAAAGCATCCGATTATCTTATTTCCTTTTGTTGTCTTGGTGACATTTCTGAGGTTCTGAATTTTTATGCCCTTGTTGAGGTATAAGGGTTTGGAGTTTTGATTTGTGCATTGATTCCACAACTGAAGTATTGTGGATCAATTTCTGAGTATTACATCTTCCGTTTCTGTGAATCCTGTTGCTTGGAAGAAGTCTTTGGTGGATTGATTTATTTTAACTTCTATGTTGTATTGACTGTGATTGAGGAGCTAAACTCTGCAAAGGGATTTGATCTGATTCTGGAGAGTTTGGTGATTCCAATTACAATACATCATCCTGCATTATGCATTAAGGGGTTAGTGTGCAATTGGTGGCTGTTGCAATCACTGGAAGCAGTGTTTCTTGACTGGTTCCACACCTGTGATCAGCTCACTAGGGCTGCAAACATGCCCAGATAGGCTGCGGGTGGAATTTAGGGGCCTGCAGCTAGATTACAGAGGCCTGTGATAATTTCTTTGGGCCAAATTTCACTCTTTTCAGACATGTGTCCAAGCTGGAGGGTGTTGCATTTGCAATCTGGAGGGCTGCATTTGGAAGTAAGAAAGCTTGGACATCATTATAGGGGTTGCGATCAGTTAAGCAGGTGGAAGAATCAAGGACAAACTATCAAATTGAAAAACCAGGTTCATTATTTGTTGAATGTAATTTCCATATTCCTACCTTGCAAAAACCAGAATTCCGTGTTTGATCTTTGTAATTTCCAATTCACAACTGATGTATTGGCACATTTCATCTTTGGTATTTGTTGATCAGTTAGCATCTAGTTTCAGCATTTACTATTGAATGTATTTTATTTGCAAAACAATCATACATAGCAAAAAACTCAGCAAATGTATTTTAAATCATCCTATATAGTTTTAACAGAGTTGTGCACCAAGTGTTTGACGAAATGTCAAACCATTAAATTATAAAGAAAAGATTGGTGTTTGTTTGAGCTATAACTATAGGGGTTATTACATTTGCCGAGGCGCTTGTCTGTCTTCATCTTCTAACAATTTCCTTACTAATTGAGCTTATTCCATTGTACTGGACTGCACAGGATTATACAGTTCTTCAAGATATATAGCGTAGATAAGAACACAAATCATATAAATGTAACACTCCACTTTGGTGCAATATTATTTTCACATCTTATTAAAGAGAAGTAACATCAGATTGACCAAATAACCTTGATGAAGTGCCAATGTAGACAATTATATCCGACCTGATGTCTTGAAGTAAAATTATAAAAGAATAGTATGCCAGCCACATTCATTTTCTTTGATGCACCTCCATATTCTGGCTAAAAGTTTTGACATATCCAATAATATATCTTTGATATTTGATATACATGTTTGACAACTTTGATACTGGACAAGTTCAATAATAGACATGTTAGCCAATGGCGAGCTTTTCTTTTGATAGGATGATACACCTTGGGAATTATGTCAGTGGCTTACATGCATTTGTGTATGTTTCCCTAGTTCAAATGTTTCGTAGTTGCTACATCTATAAGCATTCCAACCTTAATACTTACAAAAACCAATACCATTTCCCATTTTATGAGGTGTCATCTCTTTGACCATTATGTCATTCTATTTTACCTACCACAGGGAAGGTGCTAGCAAGGTCGTAGAAGGAAGATTTTGCAGTTGAAATTCATGCTTGTTGTGGAGCTTTTTAAGTATCAACAGATCTATTTTGTGCATATTCTGTGATCATTAAATTCCTTGAAATGTCATCCCCATGAGTCGAACTGATGAATGGCTTTCACACATCTCTGAGGACAAGCTTTTGAATATTTTGAAGATGATCAGGTTACATTGTCCAAGTGCCTGGTAAAATATTGCCATGTTTGGAATGCATACATGCGAGTTCCACTAATCGAGACCTTTAAGAGCTTTTTAAATAAAAGTGTTCCTTGCACATTAGCTCGAAACATATAAAAAGCCTTATCCACAAATTCATTTCTGCAACCTTTGAAATTATTGCATTGCATGAAACAGCGCCACTTTGAGATGGCTGCCAAATTAGTCACAGTCCTTGTCTTTGATTCCATTATTTGCATCCATATGGTTATATTGCGTTTCCATTGTAACACTGACAAGAATCTCCACAAAGATGCTTTGATTATTTATATACACACAGCCGAAAATGTTACCTTTAACTGAATTCTTTAATCCTTCATCTCTTTGTGGCATCCATAACTTGAGCAGGGATGCAACCTGTCAACTAGTTTAGTTTCTTTGTTCATAGCTTCACACTTCGCATGCATGTCTTCATGACAGTCCAAGAAATCAATTCACGTGCCTCTTCATGAACGTCAAAACCTCCTTTAGGCATACTGTCAAACAGTTTGCAACATTGGTCTATGTCAAAAAAGAATTTTGAGATGCCACTTTCTCAACCCAAAATGGTGAACACTTTGCCTGCACATAGTTTGTATCTGCCACCTGTAGTTGCCTTGTAGTTCCCAGAACCTTGTTCTTTTGACTTTATTTGTTGCAGATCTTGCAACAAATTATATCCATCGAACTGCATTCAACGAAAAATGGTTTGTGTGTCATTGTCTAGGCTTGTACCTTTTGCATGTTTGTCTACTGGAACAACTTAACCCCATTATCTAACAGGAATCTTTATTCTTAAGTGCTTCAATGGATGTCTATAACCTGCTTCAAATCTCTTATTGTAGGCATGAAAAGTTGGTGACAAAGGGTTGTGGAACGCGGCTTTACACCTTCCATCCACAATTTCTTGGGAATTCGTAAAGCCTTTCCTCCAAATTTGTCCCTTTTCCTGCTAATCCTTGTGAATTAGGTCATTTCATGACATTATATATTTTTGAGGCGACTGTCAAATTGTTCATACACTGTCCCAAAGCTTCCATTTGTGGCAGGGAGGTTGTTGGCGACAGGTTATCGAGCAACTGGGTTTTACAATCTCCCATTTCTTTTCATAAAAAAATTCTAAAATATTTACCAACAAATCTAATAATTGAAATTCAGACGATGATAACTTGATATAAAGTTGCAGCTGTAAAACAATTGTCAAGTTATGAATTTCGGTATGCTGGTAGAAAACTGGGTTTTCTAAAGCTTAATATTCTGGCTTTCCTTGCATATACCAAAAAGCTGCCTGGTTTTATCAGGACCAATCTTTAAACATCCATTAAACACTCAATTTGCATCCTAATTCCAGATTTTGCTTCTCAAATCTGATCTGCATTAAGTGACCATGTTCTGATTTTGTACTCTATGCTGGCGAGTTTAGGAACCAACTGGGCATGCAGCCTCAAGAAAGGTCTGAGTCTGACCTCTCCTTAGGCTTGTGAGCTCCAAGAGAGTTTGGATTCCGACCATCTTTTGGGCTCAAGCCCAAGGTAATATGTTCAACCCCTGACTTAAACATTTTGAATTCAATCTCTCTCATGCTCTTAAGGTTAAATTCACATTTTGATTTATCCTTTTCTAGACTTCATCTTTTACACTTTGATCATTCCAACTAGTGTTTCATCGGTCCATCAGCACGTTACTTGCAATTTGACAACATTTCTTGATCTCCTCATCATCCAATACTCTGATTTTCAGCGACTTGCACTTTCATGGATCAATCTTCTGGATTTTCAAACCAGCTCTCCATCTTGTCATGTCATTTTTCAACTGGCATCAACTTCTCAAATGGCAAAGCACAGTTATCAATCATAAGCAAAAACAGTTTCAATACAAGACTCGTCAACGAGATTTTGAAAAATTCCCAATGATATTTTTTCAATAAAATTCACAAGTAATTGCAAAAAATCTTGAGTTTTGTATTAAAAACTCCATCAAAATTCACATAATTTAGTTTTTTGGCTTGCAATTAAAAGAATATGATTTTCATTGGTGGTAAGCCTTAATTTGGGCATGCCAAGGGCGCTACCCTTGACCCAATTTGGGAGTTTCCCCAAACCTCCACTAGGGACTATGCTCCTTGAACCCCCTAGGGGCATCGCTTCCAAAATCCCGTGAGGGGCACTACCCCTCAACTTTATTCTAGTCTCCACTCCCAAATTCTCATTATTTATTGGAATCTATCAAATAAAAAAACTTGATTAAAATGAGGGGGCTAAGTTGCCAAATTTTCTGCAGTAACACTGAAAGTCTGATTCGATTCTGTACAAAGTCTATCCCTTGTCAAATTCGCCCCAAATTCTCCCGCAGAATCACAAAAATGCTGCAAATTTAGTCAGACAAACCCGGGCAGAATTTGGAGCGAATTTGGAAGGATTTGCTGCCCAACAACCAAACCCAGGGCGGATTTGATCTCAAAACATTATTTTAAACTTTTTCAAAGTGTTTTTTTTTGCCTAATTTGGTCAATTCGATCATGTGATCAAGCAAGTGTATCTGTTGCATGTATGGCTAAATGATGGAATTTACACCCTATTGAACTGAAACATAGATATGGTGGTGTATTTTGCTATATTGCTTTACTATTAGCATAGTGATATAAGAACTTATTTGCTGCGACACACACACATATATTAAAAATGTATACTTTTGTACGGATGAATCCAAACCCGCCCCCAATTAAATTGAACAAATTTCGAACCTGAATCTCAAACTGACTCTAAACCTGAATCCGAACCAACAACTTAGGTAATTGGGATATAACTGGAGTGTGCCTACTTAGACATTATTGCACGACCTGCCAAAAATCTCTCTAGATGAAGCAACATCTACATATGACATGGCTAGTGGAAATGGCATCATAACTCATTTAGACTTGAACTTGTTTTTTGGTCTATGGTATGTATTACATTCTAATTTTGATTTATATAAGATGAAAATTAGTAATACTCTTAACAAATTTAGTAATATGTGTGTTTTTGAAGAATATTTTTCGACATGTGTATGTAAAATGTTCACCAAAATTGTCGAGCTATTGCAGAATTTTTGTTGAATACTGAGTTTTTTATTTTTTTGGGCCTGCCAAGTCCAAGTTTTTCAACCATGAGTACACCTATGGTTACTGGGTATAAATTGAGTAAAGATGATGGATCTGCTCCAGCAAATCATACACTATACAAGTCAATGATTAGTAGTTTGTCGTATGTGACTGATTCTAGATCAGATATAATGCAAGTAGAGGGGATTGTAGCTAGGTTTCAGGTAACACCTAAATAAACTCATGTCAAGGCAGTAAAAAGGATATTTAGATGTCTAAAGGCTACAACTGATTTGGTTTGTGGTATCCTAAGAATGAAATTGGAAGAAATTGAAGTTTAAAAAGTAAAATAAACCAAAAAATAATAATAAAGTACTTAAATACCTTTATATTTCTATGATTCTCAAGACAAGCAAAATTGAAAACTGAATGAAAAAAAAAAAAAAAAGTTCCAGAATAATAGAATTAGTACAGATTCTATTTTAAATTTTATAAATTTATCAGGAAATAACAGTGTTGTACCTTCTTTTTCCCTGCTAGCCATCTGCCAGATTGTCATACTTTGTATACTATCACCCAATTATCTATACTTGGGAAAAGAAAATTTGAGAAAAGGAAAAAACCAAGCTATAAAAAGTGCCTAGAACAATTTAAATCTACAAAGCAAAACTCTAAAGAGAGCCAAAAGACAGTCCCTCTTTATATTAGCCCTGGGTAAATGAATCTAAAATGGAATCCTTTCAAGAACAATGTATTCTACACAGTTCTCTTGAATGAATCATTCAAAAATTTGTAAGACACAAACAAGACTGATATAAGGTAGTAATTACAATGATATGCAGAACAAAGCAGCTGCAGGGAGAGCTGCAATCTTGCTCAGACTCCCTCCTGGTCAGATGCCAATGCGCTTGGTAACATATGAATTTTAGGTTTATGAAAATGCATTCAAGTACCCCAGTTGCTTGATCTGCTAATAGTACATTCAAGAACATATCTGTCAACTGTTTTTGAACGAAACCAGCATCTAGCAGTATTTTCAGGAAATTTCAGCTTGTTTTGTTTTGCTTGCCATGTTGTAGACTTCCATGATGGTATCCAAGGAAATATTAACTTAAGAAATATGATCAGTTCTGACTGATGCCTTTTTGGTACCTTAATCTCTCAATCTGCTGTTCTAGAAAATCAAGTATTGTATCTGTGACATGATTTGGAGAACAGCCTGCATCTATCATCATTCTCAAAGTTTTATAAGCTTTCTTTACCTTACCTGCTTTGCTGTAAACTTCTATTAGAGTGTTGTAAGTGACAACATCTGGAGTGAGCCCATTAGCACTCATACCTCTAAAAAGTTTTTCTACCTCATCTAAGTCACCTGCTTTTCCAGCTGTATTTATTAGTGTATTGTACATAACAATGTCCAAGTATCCTCCCTTCCTTAACATTGCCTGAAGAACTGCATGTGACATACCTTTTTCACCCTTCTTTCCAAAGCTATCGATGATTATGTTGTATGTAGCTACATCAGCAAAACATGATTTCCTACCCATTTCAAGGAAAAGTCCCCAGGCCTCCCCAAAATAGCCTTTCTTAACAAACACTGTTAGCAATGTATTATAAGTATAGGTTTCAGGCTCGCTTGCGTTTTCAATCATATTTCTAAATAACCTAAAAGCTGTCTTTACCTTCCCTTGTTCTGAAAAAACAGACATGAAAGTGTTGAACATATCAATATTAAAAGAATCCATCCCTCTACCTTGTATCCTTCTTCCTTTAAATGCCAAAAATCCTGGGTAAGCTTCAAAATCAAAATCCCTTTCTGAAGTATCTTGCTCACCAGCACCATTTGTATGATCCACTGAGACTTTCGAAGTAACAGAACATCCATTCCTCTTCTGTGGATCTTCTTCTGCCCTTGTGTCATTGACAAACATGTCTGAAGATGATAGACTAACAGTAAAGTTATTTGCATCTTCTATCCCTTGAGAGACCTTGCCTATATCTGTTGGAGCCTGTACGAGCTTCGAGGCATGGTTCTCGCTAATACTATCTCCCACGTTTGTTTTCAAGTATGATATATGACCAACGGGAGGCCAAATGTTCCTCTGTTCCTTTTTCTTTCCTGGCATACCACTAGAAGCATTGTCATTGTTTACAAACATAAATCTTCGGTTAAGACCTTCCTCTTGCCTCTCTTCAGTTACTACCTCCATATCAGCACTCCACCTTATGATATTAGGGACAACACTGCTATCTCCAATTCGCTTCATAAGCTGACGTGCCCAGTCCTGTCTACCACAGCGATGAAGCGCGATCAACAGTGATGTTACTGTTACCATGTCAGATGCCAGCCCTCTGGATTCCATTTCTTCCAATAACTTAAGAGATTCCTCAATTCTCCCTATCTTACACAAATACGAAATAACTATGCTGTATGTGATTCCATCTACACAATGTCTTTTCTTCTTCAAATCATCAAAGAGCACATAGGCAGCTTCTGCCCTACCTTTCTTGAATAATCCATCAATCAAGATATTGTAAGAGAAGCAATTTGGCACCATGCCCTGCTGCACCATCGTCTCAAAGAGTTTGCATGCATCGTCTATATTGCCGACCTTGAACAGGCCATCGAGAAGGGCATTATACGCAATCAGATTAGGATTGCAACTATCATGAGCCATTTTACTGAAAAGTTTAAATGCATCATTGATCTTATTAACTTTACACAGTCCACGGATCAGAGTTCCATAACTAATGGCATCAGGGTCATGCCCTTGGTCCTTCATCTCTGCGATCATGTCCATAGCTTCGTTCAATTTTCCTGCCTTACATCGAACAGCAATCATGCAATTGTATATACATACATCTGGAGCACATCCTTGATCTTTCATTTCTTCAAACACTTCTTCAGCCAAACCCACTTTCCCAACTACACCAAAAGCATGAATGCATATACTATAAGTCCAATTATCAAAAATGCAGCCATTGATTCGAGCATCATAAAACACTTTCTCGAACTCCGTCATCATGTGCACCTTTCTCATACCTAATAAGAGCTGATTTAGAGCAGTGGTATATGGTTTCATATTGGCTTTCAGCATTGAATTAAATATAACAAAGGCTTTACTAACTTGGGATTTCTTAAGCAGCGCTACAAGAATATAATTATACAGCTGATGGTCAATTTGGCTGGACCCACCATGTTGTTCCATTTTATCCAGAATCTCTAATGCCTCGTCAAACATACCTGATTTGATAAAACTGCGAAATAGAAGCTTGGAAGTCTCAGTGTCTACAGAGCATCCATCCTTCTTGAGGTCAATCAGGATAGAGGGGATCAATTCTAGCTTGTCTTCCCTGCACAATCTCCAAATCATGGAGATGTATGTTTTGGAGTGGTGTTTGAAGCCCTTCTGTAGACCTGCCCAGTTGAAGAAATTCAGAGTTTTTTCCACGTCTAAATGCCTGGCTTTTATGACACCTAAAACTATGTGATGGTCAAGTTGTTTGATGGATAGGGCAGAGAGGGACTTATTGACGTCTGTGCCTCCCTTTCGGAGCGCCTGGCAGATGGATGCCACCTCCAATATTCTCAATGCAGTGCCAACTCCTTCCCCATTCCGCATTGCAAATGGGCAGATACTTGTTTTTGTGCCATTCTAAGATGCTCTCACCATCTCCTCATTGGCAGAGTGTTTTCTTTACACCAGTTGCAGCACTGATCTAATAACAGAAAGCCGATTTGGGAAATACTATAGGAAAAAGTTTTTCCCAGGGTTTATGAAGATCGTGGACATAGTTTTTGAAATAAATTATTTGATTACTTTGAACTTCGAGGTTATGGCTCTCTAGCCTATCGGCTAAAATCAAATAAATCTTTTATAAATTATCGCGGAGTTGGAAGTCCCGAAGTGTTTAAACTCAAGTACTGTTAGTTTACTATGCCTGTTTTATATCATAGCAATTATAGCAATAGTATTGATGTGTAGGATATATTTTCTCTAGTTTTTCAGTTAAATTTATTGACCTATGTTTCATGAGTAATAGTTCACACTAATTATTTCGATGAAAAGTTTTTTTCGTAATTTTTTATTTCATTGTTGGTCTTATTGACTTTTGATCTTTGAGTCTTTTTTCTTACTTTTTTCTCATCTTCTTTATATTATGACCTTGTCTACGTCAGCTTATCTTTTCTTCTTCAACTCTTCTCATATTGATGATGGATCACGAAGTGTAATTTGATGTGTCAATGCAAAACTATTGCACACAATCAGAATCCATAAACAAGAAATTGTCCAAATGATGGATTGTGGAAATCTCTTCATGAAAAAAATTAAGAGAGTTTATGTGAGTCATGTCTACCAACATCTTTGACTCCTTCCATGTGAATGTGACAAAGTTACTCTTCTAGGTTGGCTATGTGTGAATGGATTACTCACCTAAAGTTATGGAAGATGTAGTTCTACAAAATAAAATGCATTTTTGTTCTTATTCATAGCATCATGTCATTAAAATAAATTATAAACATTGCACAACATCACATTTATTGCTTATCATTTTGATCATAAATGAAGTATCAAAACAAGTCTAATAGAAATAGAAATAATATTAAGCATCAAAGTCTAATAAAGTATAAACAATAAATAATGAAACACAACTAGTTTGGGACTTATTAATAGATAGTACTAATGAGGTGGAGGACATTTGCATTATGAGACTAGACTTGCAAGTCACCAAAAACATCAAGACCTGCGCAACTTCAGATTATCTAACTCACCACTATCTATATTTTGAATGAACACTCCAGTTACCAAAACCCCTTTTTATTCTTCCATTGTATGTTGATATACAACAATGCATACTTTTTTCTTTTTTTTCCCTTTTACTCTTCTCCTTTCCATCAATAACATTTTCTTTGCTTGGAGACTTGATTAAAACACCTAAATTTCTTAAATTGTCCTTAGTTATTAAGAAAGTGGTGTCTCAACCCTTCATTTGCATTAGGTTGATGTTTGTCATAATCTTTAGATAGCAACAACTTGAGATCTAGAGGCCAATAAATAACATAAGAGCAAGAGATATAAATTGGACAATAAAAAAATTGTATTCTCATCAATGTCGCCATAACTGAATTAAATTGCATAACTATAATAGGTAATGGATACAGTAAGTGTAGGCATGTCTATTTATATAGGTGAGACAATAACAGATTGATAACCAAGAGATAACTTATCACCCACATGAGATGGGAGGATTTGCATTGTTTGAAATGACTCCAAGGCATAAACAAACTTCTTCCAACATGGGGTTTGATTTGACTGGGATAATTACATCATTCTTTATTGCTATTGAATCTAAAAACTCTTTATCTAAAATAAAGATATAGGATAAATGAATACCTAAATTTTCATAGCAGGGTTTCGTTATTCGATGACCAAGGAGGACTGAAACATGACTTCTTCCTTATAAGACAATGTTTTTGTTGAAACCTTTAATGATTCCTAGGCTTCGACACTTTGATGATCTAATCTTATTTTTGCCATATATTTGGTTCAAAATTCTTCACTATGGGAGAAGAAAACAAATTTTCATCACCTAATGGGGAATCAAAGGGTTGAAATAAAGGGTTGTCTCTGATAATAGCTGTAAGATATAAAAATATGGTTATAAATGATTTAGAAAAATACACATGAAAGAGACCCTAAAGCCATATTTTTATACATAGATATGAATTGTAAGGAGATGGAATGTAAATCTAGAAATTCTAATATTGAAATGAAGAAATTAAAGTACTTACCTTCAAAAAAGAGCCTGCTGAAAACCCTGTCAAACAATCTCAGAAACTATTGATTTTCGCATACCTAAATCGAAACTATGAGAGCTACAAAACCTAGAAATATTTTTCTTTTCTTACCCAAGTTGATCTTGACCCAAATACGTGGTAAGATCTTACCCCTTTATTTCTGACCTTGACCTACATTGCTCCAACGAAAATTCTATTTGCAAATCTCAAAAGTTTGTCAAAAAGGGTACTCAAATCTACACTAATATTTGTTGTCCTTCACCTGAATCTGCAAGAAAAAGGGTTTTGTTGTTTGGATGAGGGGTTTGCCTTGGTCAAACCCCAATTTGGAATCAACATTAATAATGAAATTGAAATAGAGAATGCTAGCAAGTAGTAGAAGTAGATCTAACAATGAAGCTGTGATATTCAATAGATATGCAATTATATTTGAAATGTAAACAAGAATATTGATATGAAAGCTTGGACTCAATAATGTAAATCAAAATCATAAATGTAAATCAAAACCTCCATGATTGCTTGAAATCCACCTTGAGGAAGAATGAATAGATCTTGAAGATGAACAAAGGATCTTGAAGGAAGATCACACCACCATGATGGATAGATATAGGGTTTGAATGATGAATCTTGAATGCTTGAACCAAATCCTTTCAAAGGCTTGAATACTTGAATCCTTGATCTTCAATGAAGAACTTGAATGCTTGAATAAGTGATTGCTTTCTCAATTGATTTGCTTACTTGAATTATCTTGGGAGAAAACTTGATCTCAAAACTTGATTACTTGATCATGAAAAGTAGATATCTCCTCATGAAACGTGGATGTGAAAATGAGAGAGGAAGGCTTCTTTTTATACTAGTCGAGGGCTAAAACTTCTAGAGAGGTTAACATAGGAGAATTAAATTCTGATTAAGCCTTAACCCCTAGAAATGGACCTAGATTAAATACAATTTAAGAGCTTACCATTCTGAAACCTAAAACAGCTGACCCGAAAGTGGGAAAACAAACTTTTGAACTTCTCCCCACATCTGACAAACTTTCCAATGAAATGGGGGACCTAGTTCAAGGTCGAGGTCAACTTTGTGTAAGGAAACTTGGCAATAAAGAATATAACCGTTTCCACATAACCCATAATAAATCTAAAATAAACACGAAATTAAAATCCACATGCAAGAGAATAGACAACAGACCCACAAAATGTGACACAAGATATACCCTGGGAAACCCTCATTGAGAGAAAAAACCCAGCCTCCAAAAGCATCCATCATCATGTATTATTCAGCAAAAAACCATTGCCATACAACCATGGAAGCCTTCATGGCCATAGCCACAACCGAGCAAACTATGTGAACAAGCATGAATCCACACATCCCATGTCATGCTTTCAACCTTCACAAATGCTCCCTTGGCTAACCTGTCAAGCCTTGTCCCGCTCGACTCTTGCCTTTTGTCTTCTCCTTGTCACTCTCTCTCTCTATACAACAACTACCCTTGTGGCTGCTTATATAGTAGCAAGTCCCACCAAACCACCAAGTGGTATTACATAAACCATGTGCTAAAACCATGTGCTACCTAACCCGCTGACCCCACATTTAATATTGGGCATTTAATTCTTTTCCCCAATATTAAATAATTACATAAAATATTATCACAATGTTACAATACAAATCATCAAGAATATTCCATGGAATCTTTACATGTTGCACGTCCATCTAGATGCAACATTACATAATAAAATAACAATATTATGCAATGTGTGCAACACCCATTATCTCAACAATCTCCCACTTGTTGTATACATTGCATAGGGTCAATCAGCCACATAAATAAACAAGGGAACAATCCCTCCTAGCACATCCACCATCATGGATCAAAATACACCGAGTACTCCATCCTGGTACTCGCAACAAAATCAAAGTATCCAGCATCTCGAACATGAATGATCTCACCTCCTATTATGCCACTCCCACTAGACATACATAGAAGCCATCCAAAGAGAAAGCCACCCAGCCTGTCACATTAGAAGATCATAAAATCCTGTACCAACTAAAATTCCAAGCACAAATAAACTGATCCAAAGGTAATCACATGTATCCATAGTTGTCAAAATATCCATAGCTGAAATAGCACCCACAGCAAAGTGCCAAACTCATCCAACTATCTATACCTCAAAGGTATAACAAGTGAATCTCATATCACCAACATATCCAATCTATAACCTGCAATCACAAGCCTCAAGAGCAATACCTGCCACATATATACCAAGAAGCTCCCACTGCAAAAGATAATGTCAAATCTATAACCAATCCACTCAACACATCTCAAAGAAGTGAATCCATGTAGTATCAAAGACATCCACAATACATAAACCAATATCCTGCAAGAAAAAAAACTCTCATAACAAGTCTCCAATGCTCTCCCAAGTTCACCACAACCAACAGAGGAAAGAGATAAAGGAATAACCATGTCATCTCTCACATGACAAACATGAGCACAAACCAGTGATCATAATCTCCAACCAATCTCAAATCCAATGTAGGAAAAAATTGAACATCCAAGAAGATAACCAAGACCAGAGAAACCATGCAAATTAAACCTGTATCATGTCCTTCTACACACACCTCTAGATGTAAATTGTGCAAGTATGATCTCCTCCATAAAACCCCAACAAGAAGCCTCAACAACACCCAAACCATACCATATAACTAATCATGGATGTAAGCCTCTCACAAGAAGATCAAACTCAATAAAACCATTCCTAAACTAAGGAATAACCATTCCTAATCCAAGGAATATGCCCAATATAAAACCATCTCCCAAACTCAACTAGCATAACAACATATGCACATGGAGATAACCAATGCTTAACCATCCCTCCAATGAACCCTCCAGAACTAACTCATGTACCATAGCTCAAGATCCATATCCATGAAAGACAAGCATAAATATAATGCAACTAAGAGAAATAATGGGCCATACCTCTCAAGTAGCAAACCGCCGAGTAGACCAAGAGTGGGGAATGAGAATGCTCATCAAGATACCCAAGTCTCCAACCAAGACTCATCTAAGAACAATCTCCTCTCAAATCCATATCAGGTGACTGCCCCTCGGACTTCCTGCTGAAACCATCAACCGTCCCAACAAATACTTCTCTAATCCAAGAGAAATCAGCGTCACCACCGTCTCTAAGTATCCATGAGCACCTATAACCAATCAATCCATGCCAACTCCAAATTTAACATAGCAATAACATGAAGTATCCAACTTATGATCAGTGTACTCAATACCAAGAAACTAAACCAAGATCAATGTCAAAGTTCCAACCATGGCCTCAGGAACATAAACATGACAACATGATCTTACCATCTCAACCAAAGAGATAACATGCTTCATATGAACATACCATAACATGTCACAACTCTAAACGTGTATCAAGAGTATACCATGACATAATAATGAAACCATCCTCACACCAAGGATAACATGCCAAATAAAAGCATAAACCACACCTTTTCCAAGAACCTCCTAAGTCCTTAAGATGTAACCATCTCCACACACCATGAAGAAAACCATCTTCACATACCATGAAGAACCATCTCCACATACCATGAGGATAACCAAGAACTCCATGAGTCCTCAAGATCTAACCATCTTCAAACACCATGAAGATAACAAGTGCACCATGCAAATGTCAAAGACGCTTCTGCAGCAATAGGATCTAAGACAAACCTCCAACATCTGCAAACACTCAATAAATATATCAATACCAACAACTCCCACTCAACCATGGTACCAAGTCACCAATGGCATCATAAAATCCATCTTCTCCAAACCAAGAAGATATAAACCAAACAATGAACTAATCCTGCACTGTCACCTCATCACTGTCACAAGCTCCCACTAAAATGTGTATCCAAGCTATCCATGACATCATGATGAAAAACCATCCTCTAACCATGAGAATCAACCAAGGCATCAAACCATCAAAGAACTCAAAGTGCACATCATGAGCTCCTCAAAAGAAATCAAATAGCCATGATCCTCAACCAAGAAGATATACCACCATAACTGAATCAGAAATCCAAGCTAATGAACATCAAGGATGTACCTGTATAACCAATCATGTCATGCCAAAATCCATGACACCATGATCACATCCATGAACCGAGCATCTGGTTCTCAATATGTCCAACCTGTCAGCATAGTCAACCACAATCCTCTGCCATGAGTGTACCTGGTAACAACATCTCATCCCTTCTACATGAAGATAAAATCATAAAATCATGTGACTTAGGGCATAGACAACCCAAATCCAAGCCACCAATTTGAATATGCATCAATAATGAAAGATCAATGGGCAAAGACAACCCATAACCAAGATATAAATGCAACCTGTAAGTATAGACCGCTTACAACACTGCAAAACTTGTAGACCCAACAAGTCATCATGCATATCCAAACCAAACACTAATAACCATATCATCATGAGACCAATCTGAAATATGAACTAAGTATACAATGACATCAAAACTTAAATCTCCAATGCCATAAACTCACAATGTTACCATAGTCAAAATATATCTATAAACTGTTCAGATCAATATATCAACCAATAAATTATGCAAACCTGCACCAAATCTGAACCAATGTGTAGAGCTCTCCAAGAGCTTTTTGTTGACTACTCGAAGTCCAAAATTCGACTCCGTATGCCCAAGTTATGCCCTAATTCGTGCTCAAACTAAACAACATCTGACTTTAGGGTTCTTAAAACCTAACAAAATCTCAAAATCATAGAACCAAACCTACACCATCTTGTAGTGCTCTGAATTAGCTTTCCAACGCCTATAAGAACTCTTAAATCTAATATTCTGAGAGAAAGTTATGGCCATTTTACTAAGACAGTCTTTTTACCATTTTCAGTACGATTTTTCATTTTTTATTTTTTCAGTGACGAAAATTCCGACGGGATTAAATTTGACGACCATCATGGGCTGAAACCAAAAAACTCTTTCATTTCCTCTAAAAATGGCCAAACTAGGGCATATTATATATCAAAATTTATGGAAACGTTGACCCGGATCCAATGGTGAGGTTTTTTTTTACCTAGGTCATTTCTGCATGCTACCCCCCAAAACCCTCATTTAAATGAAACATCCGAAAAAATCTTTTTGTCCAACAATTTCACATGCCCAAATCTTTTAACATCCCATCATAACAGCAAACCCAAAGTCCTCAGATCTGCAATAAATCATTAATATATCTTGCCCTTTCTTTTATCCTCTCATGCATTCCCATGGACTCAATCTAGGGTTATAATAATAAAACCATAGCTCTGATACCACTGTATATGAGCAATGTTAGTATGCTAATAGAAACCAAATTTAAATAAAGCTTCTACAAACTAAACAAAATTCATAAACTTCAAGATAGACTAAGATGAGCTCTCAATTGAAAATATGAGCCATTAATGGGCTCTCTCAATGAGAAGCTCTCTTGTTGAGCGGCTTTATCTAAATGGATAGGATGTATGCTCAATATGCTTCCAAAGGCTTCAATGGATGATTGTGAATTTTTGGTGTGGATAGATGGATTTAGTATGGATTTGGCTCTCAAAATAGCATTATAACTTTACTTCATGGATTGTGTTATTTTGCAAAAGGGAAGGATCCAATTTATAGGCAAGAGGCTTGAGGGATTGAGGGCTAAGATGCAAGGATGGGAAAAAACTCATGGAGGGCTCAGATTGCATGAGAAGAGAGCACATGGATTGTGCTTCCTTACAACCAATCAAGGAGTGACACATGTCACATGGTGAGAGGATGGAGGAAAGGGGAAGGATGAGTCAACAAAGGAGGCTCAAGGGATAAAATCCTCATAAAGACCCTCATAATGACTTGTAAGAGCAATAAAAGAGCTTGGAAGAGTCATTTATGACCTAGTGGGCTTCATAAAGTTTTATGGTTGAGATATTTTGAGGGAGATGAGAGCAATTTTGACTTGGACTTGATTAGGAAGGTTTTAAGCTTGCTTAGGCTTGTGCAAATGATTAGAGGATGGATTAGGATGGTTTAGGATTAGCTTAGGGATAGGCAAGTGGATGGCATTTAATGAGGGTGGGTGAAGGAGGAGATATTTGTTAACTTTGGCTTGGGTTAGTAAGTTTTAACCCATGTTTAGGGAATGTGACAAGGTTAGGAGGGGATTAGGATTAGGTTTAAAGACATCTTCTAGAAGAGTCTAGACTTTGGATGAGGATAAAGACTTTCTAGAATAGTCTAGAATTTCCTAGGATGAGGATGAAGACTTTCTAGAAGAGTCTAGAACTTCTTAGGATAAGATTTTATGAAATAAATAAAGTTTTATTTATTTCAAGGGTTTGGGTTGAGGAGATATTTATTAAAATATTTTTAATAAACATGAGGATTAATATTTAATCTTGATTAAATATTTTGAGTTGGGATTAGGGGTAGGAAATGATGAGATTAGCCTTTAATTGAAATTAAAGAAGGATTAGAAGATTTTGGAAGAGGTTATTGGTCTCAAGAAGATTGGCCAAGTTTTGGGCAAAAAATAAATTTTTTTTATTTATTTTAGGATTTTTGGTCAATTTATTAATTAAATAATTAATAAATAAGGAAATAATGTTTAAATAAGATTTAAACATTTTAGGGAGGGATTCCTTAATTAAATATTTTTAATTAAGATAAAGGGATTTAATGGCATAAAAATTAATTAATTAATTAATTAAATAATTAATTAATAAATGATGATGTCATTAGAGATTTTTTCAGAAAATAAAAATACTTTATTTTTTAAAGGTTTTTAGGTGTCTACATTTTGCCCCTCTTTGATGTGATGCCACAAGTGGCATGGCATCAAAGATAAGAAAATAAGATGCCCAAGGCTAGAGTAGAAGAGGAGAGAATGGACTGTGAGATGCCCCCTCAAGAAGGTAGCGGGGAGAGAAAGGGAGGCTCGATGGCTTCTTGAAAAGTATAAGAATCTCGGATGAGTAAGGAAACTCAGATTGGCAAAGAGAAGGGGCTAAATTAGCTCAAACTCTCACTATGGGAGAATGATAAAGGAGAATCAGATGCACAAGAGGAAGCAAGCTTAAGACTTTAGGGAAGGTGGAGGATGAAGGAGCAGAGTGCTATAAAAAGGAATCCAGGATAGGGAGATGGATGAGGGGATTAAAAAGCTGATGCAATAGGATTTCAAAGAGTCAGATTGGTGGAAGATGGGTTTTGGAGATCCCTAGGACTAGGATTGTGGATCTCGAAAGGTGAGGCTTGGTGGATTGATTTGGATTGGTGGATCCCTAAGACTAGGATTGTGGATCCCTAAAGCTAAGAGTGATGAGTGATTCAAAGAGATACTGATGCATAAGCTGGGGTAGGAGAGACGGATGCTGGATATGGATGGGGGATAATGGAGATGAAGGAAAACCATTGAAGCTTTTTGAGTGGGGGGGATACTTCAAAGAGAAGTACCACCATGTAGTTGAGCACTAGATTTGCTATAGGACTATTGGTTAATTGTCAAGGTTACCAAGAACATCAAGGCCTTTTCACCAACCATCCAAAGGACTGACAAAATAACTCAAAACAAACACACAAGGATTGCCCCATCATCACACATGAATCCTAGAGGAAGCAGCATGGAAACGACACTAGAGAACCCACAAGCAGAAAAAAAAACAAACAAAAGACCTGATCAAGACCTTACGCTCTAATTGCCCCATTCGCAGCATACCATGATATGGAAGATCGTGGCAACCTTGAGGAGGGAACAAGGAGATTGCTTGGAAAAGATACTTCAAGACCCAAAAGGGAAGATCCCAAATCAAAAGAAAGTGAAAATCCAAAAGAGAGCCGTTTGCCAACGAGATGGGTAGGACAAGGTACTAACGGACCAAGATCAGACATGAGGAAAGCTATATCCTGCAAGGACCTATTGGAGAGCACCGAAGCTGGTGGATTTGGATGAGTGATGCATCTGGCAAGCTGAACTAAGAAAGATAACACTTTGGTGATAGGAAATCTAGCTAAAGGATGCGTTGGAATAGCTAACCAAGATGTGCGATGGGTGCAAGATGCTGATCAAGGACAAACTGACATGAACACTGGATAGATACAATGGTACTAAGCTAAAGAGGATGTACAAGCTGATAGACCAAGATATTTACAAGCAGGCTAATCAAGATATGGTACAAGCTAACAGACCAATGATATGTATGATACAGATGGATAAAAGCTCAGGATGAGAGGATAGTGGGATGGTTCGATGTTGTGCAAGATGCGAAAGCTAAGGGTGGGGTGATAGCAAAAGATATGGATTTGGCAGGATGCATCCAATGATGATGAGATATTTTGTGACCAAGGATAGCTAGAGGAGCAGGATGAGATGGCTGGATAGGATGGTAGATAGCTAGGATTATGATGGATATAAAGAGATGACATTGGGTTTGCATGAGGATAGCCTAGAGCTAGATACCAATGACAAGAGAGGATGGACAAGACAAGATCTCCAAGGAATATAGTGCCCCCAATCAGAAGATAACATGCGGAAGGAGGTCTTATGATGGATGTGATAGGATTGAAGCTAGGATGGAAAAAGCTGAAGGGGCTAGGGAGATGGATGATAGCTGAGATGATTGGCTGAAGCTGCATAAGATTAGTGGATGGTGTGAGATGGAAGCTGGAGGATGGAGGATAGGTGGATAGATTGGAAGATGGAGTTGGATGTCAAGAGATGACCAAAAGCATGAGGGTGATAGGCTAAGCTGGGGATGGCAGGATTACGCATGACGCTTGTTTGCCAAGTTTTCATCATGGTACTTGTCCAAGGTGCTTGAATTGCCAAGTTTTCACCAGTGGACGCTTTATTTTTCTTTTCTTTTTTGACTTTTTGACTTTGGACTTAGCTGGAATGATTTTGGCTTTCTTCAGCTATTTTGGCTTTTTTGGGATTTTTCACTGGTTGTTGGAATGTTCAATTTTGTTGCTAGTTGTTGGTACACCGAATGTGTGATTTATGCAATAGATCGGTTTAGATGGGATTGATGGTAGGATATGGAGGGATGAAAATGCTGGAAAGGAGCATGAGATGGGGATGCTTGCAAGAGCAACATTGGCACATGTTGGAATGGGTGTGAAAAGAGCATATGGGGGATAGATGGTAGATGCGGGCATGATGGAGGATTTGTGGAAGCGTGCTTGGGGATATAGGCACCCAAGATGGAGTTAGGAGATGGGGGACATGAGTCACTAGATGGGGGATTAGCAATGGTGGATGCCATTATGCATTGGGTTTCAACTTTTTTCTTGGGGATCCACATGGTTTTGGATTTTCTTTTCATAGGCTTTTGCATTGTTTTGCATTCTTTGATTGGATTTTGCCTTTTTGGAGTATGTCTTTTAGAATATACATATGATTGCCTAGGATGTGGATTTTTAGCTTTATGCATTTTGAAGTTGGCATTTACATTGTTGTGGTAAGCTTTGGGAAGATGGTTAGGAGAAGCTTTGTGAGATGGAGAGGATATGAAAGAGCATGTAGGGGGATGATGATGGATGATGTGCCCTGATATGTGCCTTTGTTGATCTTGCATAGGAATGGATGGAATAGGATTTTTATGATGGCTAATAGGAGGATGGAGGATGGTAGATTTTGGGACATAGGGACCCAAAATGGATTTAGCGGATGAAGGGGGGATATGGTAGGTTGTTTTGGGTTGCAAAGATGGTGGAGGGGGGATGACATAAGATTTCTTGAAGGAGTGATGGGAGGCTGGCATGGTGGGCTTGTAGATAGGCTTGGTTTGGGGGTGTGGTGTACCAACACCTTTAGATGGTGAGCCTTTGGATACATATCCAAGACCATGTAATCCTAGATTTTTTTGTGCAATAATAGGCTCTCTGATTCCTTGCTCTTGTGGTCCTAAACCTTGACCTTGATAATGCCATTGATTGAGCATTTGAACAAGCTGAGGAAACTTTTTGCTTGTAGAAAATGGTAGAAGTGATTTATTAGGTGTATTGCAATGGGGAGATACTGTTCTTAATTCTTTTGCTGAGAGAGGGCCACCATGGATGAATGTAAGTGAACCAAGAGGGTAGATAATAGATGGTGGAATAGCTTGGATAGGTGGTAAGATGGAAGCATGGAGCGAGGGAGATGGAAGGATAGGATCTTGATGTAGCTGGTGGGATGACAAGATATCTTGTAGTGGAGGAGATATGGCTTGAGGTTTTGGAGATGGAGGAGATAGTGACTCCACTATGGATGGAAGACATGGTACGATGATATCTTCATTTATGCTTTGGGGGATGTCAACATGCTTTTGGGCAGGATCTTGATAGGATTGGTTTGGAGTGGATGGTGCGATAGGAGGTGAAGGGATGGATTCTTCAAAGGCAGCGGATGGATAGATGGGAGATTCAGTAGTGGAGATGGGTGAGTAGAAGATGGATGCATAAGGGTCATTACGAGAGATTTGGGAAATGCTTGGAGGCGATGTGGATAGGATTTGGAGGGATTTGATAGGTGGTGGAATTTTGATGCTTGCGGGAAGTGGAAGGATTTTAAGCAATTTGATGGATGGTATGGGGATGATAGCTATGGGAGATGGAGGTGATATTATAGATGGGGAAGCTTCATCACTGACTACTTCACATGGTTGGATTAGATGACATGGCTTATCGACTATTGGAGGCAACTTTTCTTGTATTTCCTCTAGGAGATTCCTTGGAGACTCGTGTGTCGAAGGTGGAGGTGGATTGACAGGAATAGCTAGTGTGATGGGGGTGGAAGATTGGAAGCTTGGTTGATGGGGTGATGGAGGGGAAGCTGGAATATCGGATGGCATGACTAGATAGTTTGGAATAACTCTTGGATTTTGGGGGATGCTTGGGGGAATGTTTCTAAGGCTTTCAATATACCCGTCATAGTCAACAAGATTTTCATCATCATTGGAATAGGAGGTGGCAGGAGCAAGGACAATGCGACCAAACGCATCATGATAGGATTGGTACTTCATGCTTTGATGATGAGTTTGATGGGGATGGGGTCTTGCGTATGGATGAACACGGAAGCTCATGGTTGGATTTGGGTTAAGCACAGATTTTGGATTGGCTAATGAAAGATTTCCTAGGGAGAGTCAAAGTTGCATGACAGACCTAAGGAGGATTGGCTAGAGATTTTTGGTTGTCTTGTGGGTGGAAGACTTCAAGGGTATGCTGTCAAAAAGTGAGAGTTTTTCTTTCCTATGTGTTGGATTTGGTGGTGGCTATGTCAACTTGAGGATAGACTAATGATCCTATGGGCATGACATGAGATTGACCACTTGTGGATCCCAACCTTTAGCTCAAGGTGATGAGGGATGCAAGTGACAAAGCTAGATTACCCTAGACAATGCTCTGTCAGAGGGATAACCTTGGTGAGATTGGTTGATTGGTAGGATTGATTGGATAGCAAACTTTGGCAGAGTAACAACAACTCTTTAAAGGCTTGGGTGATTTTGGATTGGGTTGCTAGCTAGCTGGGGGGAATGATTTAGAGAGACTTTGGATTTGGGATTGTTCTAAGGAAAAGAACTAGATAGATTCGGTTGCAGCGAGGGAGCTTGGATGATTTTCTGATGAGGCAGTGACTACGCTAAGTATGCCTTGACCTGGGAGATTTTTGCTTTTCTTGGATTTCGACCAAAATTGGCAAACATTCATTCAAAAGCTATGAACAAACAAGCAGACAAAAGTTTTGAGCAAGCACATCAAACACACCAACATCCTAGGAAGCTTCCTACAAGGATCAAATTTGGTTTAGCTAGGGAGTCCTCGATATACGCAAGGTACGTGAGGCCCAAATCCATAGATGAAACCAAAAAGATGTCACACAGCCGAGAGGAGCGGTAACCCACTTCTCCTCTTTCACTTCTCAAGGGTATAAAGTTCCTTGAGGCTTAGCCCGATTGACAAAATTTTGATCCCAAGAGAGGTGTCTTTGGATTCACCCCCCGATTTTTATACTCCGTCGGAATGCTGGAGTTGAGGTCGTCCCAAGGGGTGATGAAATCCCCAAGCAGGCCTCCTAAAAAGCTAAGACAAGATTTTGGATCCTAATCTTATGCACCCAAGATGGCCTCGAAAGACGACAAGGGGAGAGAAGACTTGGATGATCTTGGGCTAAAAAACATGCTTGTTCTTTTACCAACTGACGCTTAAGTTTTCTGATCTAGACTTTGCAAGCACTCATGTTTAAGATACAATGTTTATTCCAACTTTGAAGCGTCGACAAAAATAAAATTGATCGAAGAATGCGAACAAGAAGAAGAGTTAGGGTCAACAAGAAGGTAAACCCGTGCGCCCGGAGGCCCTCCACGTTAAGTATCGATTGATTTTTCTTTAAGGCATTCAAGATTGAGTGTGAGTTTATTTTAAGCCCAAAACAAAGGTGTGTGAGATTCGATTTCAAGCGCGCGCCCGGAGGCCCTCCACGTCAAGATTTGTCCAATTTTTATGCCCAAATGAAGTGTGAGCGAGATTAATGTGCATTCAAAGAATTTTCTAACTTAGAAAAACCTCTAAAAACCCAAGTGAGTGGAGTTTGATTTGTGTGGAGCACTTAACACCCTCTTAGGTGGACCCATCCCCATAGATGGCACTGAGATTGCAACCAATGGTTAAATTGATGGGTGATTAAAGAGGGTGAGTCCAATGACAAACTCACTCAAAGCATTTTTATTTGTTTTTATAACTTAAAAGATTACAAAAATGTAGATTCTTTTTATGCTCCAAAAGATGATTATTTGATCTATGGCATTCAAGATTGGATTTTTTGTTTTAATCATGCATTCATAAAAAAAAAAAACTTTGATTTTAATCCATGGCACTCAAGAGTGATTTTAGCAACATGCATTCAAAGACAAGTGATTAAACATTCAAGTTTTTTCCTTTGAGCATTCAAGATTGAGATTTTGTGTGTTGTTTTAAGAACTTTGAAGTGCTTTGTTTTAACCTTAGATCATTCAAGATTGTTTTTGGACTCAAAAGTGAAAATGACTCTTTGGACTTTGCTTTTCATTCAAGATTTTGTGTTCTAGTTTGCATGTTTTAAGCCCAAAAATGATATTCCTAGATTGTTTTGATGCATGAAAAACCTAAGAAACATTCAAGATTTTGCAACAAGACATTTGTTTGGAACAAATAACAAAGCTTTTTAGGACAATTTTGGCAACCATTTAGGACTCTTAGTTTTCATGATTTTTTAAAAGAACTTTAACATATTTGCAAATGAGGTTCATTTTATCTTTGATTGATGCTTTGAGTTTGATTTAGATTTTAGTGTGCACTTAGTGTTGATTTTGAACCTTTTGAAATGGAAACTTGAAGTTCTTTTTAAATTCCCAAAAATGAAGTGTTCCTAACTTTGCATGAATGCATCTAAAACCTTGATGTTGCAAGGATGCAAATGATTAGATTGGTTTAGTTTCACTTGTTAAAAGATTTTTTCTTTTTTGCAAATTTTTAAATTTTTAATGGATTTAAGTATGATTTGGGGGTTCATTTTAAGCACTAAAAAGAAGTGTGTATGATTTTGCTTCCTTAAAAAAAAATGGCCAAGATCTCCCACAAGAAGAAGAAGAAGAAGTAGATGGAATAAGAAGAATATAGACAAGAAGAGGAAGAAGAATTCCAAGTGCTTTGTCCACCTATAAGCTTGAAAAATCTGCAAATACTATGAGATAGACTATGAGTTCCTTTGTCTTCTTCATGCTCATGTGGACCTACAAAACCAATTTATACAATCCTACCAATCACAAAAACAAGCAAAATTAGCCAAAATCAGCAAATGACATACAAAACTTGACTAAAAAAGCTAATGAAGATGACCCATGCGGGGTCCCACCGGGCGTGCCAAAATGTATATGAGCAATGTTAGTATGCTAATAGAAACCAAATTTAAATAAAGCTTCTACAAACTAAACAAAATTCATAAACTTCAAGATAGACTAAGATGAGCTCTCAATTGAAAATATGAGCCATTAATGGGCTCTCTCAATGAGAAGCTCTCTTGTTGAGTGGCTTTATCTAAATGGATAGGATGTATGCTCAATATGCTTCCAAAGGCTTCAATGGATGATTGTGGATTTTTGGTGTGGATAGATGGATTTAGTATGGATTTGGATCTCAAAATAGCATTATAACTTTACTTCATGGATTGTGTTATTTTGCAAAGGGAAAGGATCCAATTTATAGGCAAGAGGCTTGAGGGATTGAGGGCTAAGATGCAAGGATGGGAAAAAACTCATGGAGGGCTCAGATTGCATGAGAAGAGAGCACATGGATTGTGCTTCCTTACAACCAATCAAGGAGTGACACATGTCACATGGTGAGAGGATGGAGGAAAGGGGAAGGATGAGTCAACAAAGGAGGCTCAAGGGATAAAATCCTCATAAAGACCCTCATAATGACTTGTAAGAGCAATAAAAGAGCTTGGAAGAGTCATTTATGACCTAGTGGGCTTCATAAAGTTTTATGGTTGAGATATTTTGAGGGAAATGAGAGCAATTTTGACTTGGACTTGATTAGGAAGGTTTTAAGCTTGCTTAGGCTTGTGCAAATGATTAGAGGATGGATTAGGATGGTTTAGGATTAGCTTAGGGATAGGCAAGTGGATGGCATTTAATGAGGGTGGGTGAAGGAGGAGATATTTGTTAACTTTGGCTTGGGTTAGTAAGTTTTAACCCATGTTTAGGGAATGTGACAAGGTTAGGAGGGGATTAGGATTAGGTTTAAAGACATCTTCTAGAAGAGTCTAGACTTTGGATGAGGATAAAGACTTTCTAGAATAGTCTAGAATTTCCTAGGATGAGGATGAAGACTTTCTAGAAGAGTCTAGAACTTCTTAGGATAAGATTTTATGAAATAAATAAAGTTTTATTTATTTCAAGGGTTTGGGTTGAGGAGATATTTATTAAAATATTTTTAATAAACATGAGGATTAATATTTAATCTTGATTAAATATTTTGAGTTGGGATTAGGGGTAGGAAATGATGAGATTAGCCTTTAATTGAAATTAAAGAAGGATTAGAAGATTTTGGAAGAGGTTATTGGTCTCAAGAAGATTGGCCAAGTTTTGGGCAAAAAATAATTTTTTTATTTATTTTAGGATTTTTGGTCAATTTATTAATTAAATAATTAATAAATAAGGAAATAATGTTTAAATAAGATTTAAACGTTTTAGGGAGGGATTCCTTAATTAAATATTTTTAATTAAGATAAAGGGATTTAATGGCATAAAAATTAATTAATTAATAAATGATGATGTCATCAGAGATTTTTTCAGAAAATAAAAATACTTTATTTTCTAAAGGTTTTTAGGTGTCTACAACCACTTGTAAGGAAACTTGGCAATAAAGAATATAACCATTTCCACATAACCCATAATAAATCTAAAATAAACAAGGAATTAAAATCCACATGCAAGAGAATAGACAACATACCCACAAAATGTGACACAAGATATACCCTGGGAAACCCTCATTGAGAGAAACCCAGCCTCCAAAAGCATCCATCATCATGTATTATTCAGCAAAAAACCATTGCCATACAACCATGGAAGCCTTCATGGCCATAGCCACAACCGAGAAAACTATGTGAACAAGCATGAATCCACACATCCCATGCCATGCTTTCAACCTTCACAAATGCTCCCTTGGCTAACCTGTCAAGCCTTGTCCCACTCGACTCTTGCCTTTTGTCTTCTCCTTGTCACTCTCTCTCTCTATACAACAACTACCCTTGTGGCTGCTTATATAGTAGCAAGTCCCACAAAACCACCAAGTGGTATTACATAAACCATGTGCTACCTAACCCGCTGACCCCACATTTAATATTGGGCATTTAATTCTTTTCCCCAATATTAAATAATTACATAAAATATTATCACAATGTTACAATACAAATCATCAAGAATATTCCATGGAATCTTTACATGTTGCACGTCCATCTAGATGCAACATTACATAATAAAATAACAATATTATGCAATGTGTGCAACACCCATTATCTCAACACTTTGACCCAGGTCAAGGTCAAGGTTGATCTTGACCTAGAGTTTAGGACCCCTGGAAAATGAGCCAGCGGGGAAAAATAGTGCCCAAGGAGGCCCAAATAGAGCCGTAAATAGGCACAAAAGATGGGAAGGGGGCAGAAAATATCAGACAACTTGATGAAGGCCCAAAATACTCACTAAGGAGGGCTAAATGTTCTTAACATGGAAGGGCTTCCATCTTAAGATAATACATTAAGCCCCCACTTTAGCAGGAGTATGGAAATCGAACATGCTCACGGTAAAGGAGAAGAAAGATCCAAGTGGATTCACAACAAGATAGAATAACACTTAGTTGATGACATGAACCCCCAAGCCAAGGATCGTAACTCAACATACACACACGAGGGTGTGAAAACAAAACAAAAACAAAGGTAAAACACACAAAAAGAGGGGTTAGTACTAAAACAAACCCAAATCAACTAGTAAAGGAAACCTTGCTAAGAAATGCTTCCTATTCTAATATCATATTTGGAAATCTATCATAAAAACATAAATAATTACATAAGAAAGACAAGAGCAACACTTTAAATAACATAGCTTCATGATCCAATCATACTAGCATGAAAGTAGAGAGAGAGAGAGAGAGAGAGAGAGAGAGAGAGAGAGAGAGAGAGAGAGAGAGAGATTAACTCATCCAGTAAGATGCCCACCTTACTGTGAACCACCAAGGAGGGAGAGCCCAACAGGTGGCCAAACCCGATAGTTCACCCAAAAATTGTGCTTTACAATTTTAATGCATCTTCTGACGGCTTTTGAAAAACCCATAGATCCACCACCTTGTATCACCATGGAATATAAAAATGTGTGTCCCTTAAGGATTTAGCAACTTATGCGTGTTACCTTCTACAAATTTAGGATATTGAAAATTTTGAAAGACACATGTCTCTTCAGGATTTAGCAAATTATGTGCATTACCTTCAGAGGACTTTAACATTTTGAAAATGAAAAATGTGTGTCTCTTCAAGATTTAGCAACTTATGTGTGTTACCTTAGGAGGATTTAGCATATAAATAAAAAACTATAGTACAAGGGAGACCCTATAAATTCTCCCCTCCTTATTGTGGTTGTCTACTAGACATGATAAGGAAGAGAAAGAGGATACCAACTTCACAATGTAAGGAGATATCATGTTAACAACAATGTACACTACGTTTTTAGCAAAGGGTATTGACCCCTACATCCAAGAGCATAGATAATCGTGAAAAGGATATGTCACTTATGGAAAAAGGATCCTCAAATAGAAAGAGATCTTATCAGCAAGACCCCCACCATAGAGGAGTATTTTAGATAAAATATCATCTTTCAAAGATAAGCCAAATGAGAAAAAATATTTAATCATCAAGCCCCCTGCAAACAAGAGGAAGAGGAATCTTTGATTGAGGGAAACAACTCTAGCATCCAAGCAAGGGTAAGAGTTTATAAAGAACATAATTTGCAAAATAAAGAAGAGGTGACAACCTAGGACAAAAACCTCTCATAAAAAAAGAATATCCATAGTCAAAACATCAATCATTATAATGAAATAACGTTGCAAAATAAAAAAATGCCACTAAGCTAAGGAAAGAAGGTCCCTAGACAAAGAGAAAGAAGGAAGAACCTTGCCCCCTAGGGATGAAGACAAGGGATACCTTTGTAAAACAAATATTTTTAGAAAAGATATCTTGAATAGAATCAATGGATGATTGCAAACATAATACAAAACCATGGAGAGATAGGATAGAAAGAGTACCGATTAAGCATAAGGCACAATATATGCTAAAAGCCTAATGGATCCTCAGAGACTAGATGAAAATACACCCCTAGCCCCCCAATCTAGAGACAAAAGGAGAAGAGATCTATATTATAACAGAATGAGGGGTAAAATTATGAAGAAATCTCAAAGGAGAAGTTTCTTTTCTCTTCCCTTTAATATCATTATGGATCAGATAAGAAGTGGAAGGTAATTTAAAGAATTCTTGCACATCTACATAATAAACCATAGTTTGAGTCTCATCATAAGTGTGGGAAGAACTAGGAATACCAGATAGAGAATTAGGAATATGAATATTAGGAATTAGATTAGGAAGGATAGGATTATGATTAGGAGGATTAGGAACTAGATTAGGAAGAGTGTAGGAAGTGGCGAGAATGGAAGACATAGTCGGAGGAACACTTGGAACCATAGTTGGAAGAGTATTGGAATAGGTATAAGGAATACTATGGTGAGAAGGCTATGAGGTAGGTAAAGACACCGGTGGAACATTCATAGGAAGAGATAAAAGAGATATAACCAGCATAGGTAGGAATTCTAGGTAAAGGAACTGAAGAAGGTTCCACACTAGTGACAGGAGGAGTGAATCCCAAATCTTGAACTTCTTGAATCAAAGGTTTGATACCACACAAGAGATTAACACCTTGATCACTATCACAAAGGAATTTCTTAAAGGCCTCTATAACTTGAATGGAATTTTGAGGATATAACGTTCTAGGTGCATCAATGTTGTAAATAGTGGAACATGAAGGCAACCATGCACACACCCTATGGTAAAGATCAATTGAATAGGTTGTAGAGGAAGATGAAATAGGAATAGGATCAATGGAGATATCATTTGAACAATTTTCATCCTCACTTCCATGTACCTCATTAAGGGATCTATCCTTGTTTGTAATAAAAGCCTCATCAAAGTATTCAAAACAAAAATCATATATGCTGAACACAAAGTAACACTAAAAGTATGAAAAATGTAAATATTTTTCTATTTTTAAAGAAATTTTACAAAAAATAATTAATTTTTATTTTGGTATTTTTGAAACTTAAGCATAGATATGAAAGATCTAACACAAGATGCAAATCTACACCAAAAAGAAAGAGTTGTTGTAAATGGGTTCACCAAAATGTAAGATATAAAAATATGGTTGAATAGGATTTAGAATCATGCAAATGAAAGATACCCTAAACCCATATTTCTATACATACATATGAATTGTAAGGAGATGGAATGTAAATATGGAAATGCTAATATTGAAATGAAGAAATTAATGTACGTACCTCCAAAAAAGAACATGCAAAAGCCCTATCTAACAATCTTAGAAACTATTGATTTTCGTGTTCTTGAATTAAAACTATGAGATTTACAAAACCCATAAATGTTTTTCTTTTCTGAGCCAGGTCAACCTTGACCCAAATATAGGGTAAGATCTTACCCCTTTATTTCCACCCTTGACCTACACTACTTTGACAAAAAATTTGTTCGTGGATCTCAAAAGTTGGTCAAAAAGGGTACTCAAATCTACATTGATATTCACTGTCCCTCACCTGTATCTGCAAGAAAATGGGTTTTTTTTTTGTTTGGATGAGGGGTTTGCCTTGGTCAAACCCCTGTTTGGAATCAACCTTAATAATGAAATTGAAATAGAGAATGCTAGCAAGTAGTAGAAGTAGATCTAACAATGAAGCTATGATATTCAATAGATATGAAATTGTATTTGAAATGTAAACAAGTATATTTATATGAAAGCTTAGACTCGATAATATAAATCAAAACCATAAATGTAAATCAAACCTCCATGATTGTATGCTTGAAATCCACCTTGAGGAAGAATGAATAGATCTTGAAGATGAACAAAGAATCTTGAAGGAGGATCACACTATCATGATGCGTAGATCTAAGGTTTGAAAGATGAATCTTGAATGCTTGAACCAAATCTCTTCAAAGGCTTGAATGCTTGAATAGGTGATCGCTTGCCCACTTGATTTGCTTGCTTGAATTTTCTTGGGAGAAAATTTGATTACTTGATCATGAAAAGTGGATGTGAAAATGAGAGAGGGAGGCTTCCTTTTATACTAGTCTAAGGCACAAACTTCTAGAGAGGCTGACATAGGATAATTAAATTCCAATAAAGCCTTAACCCCTAGAAATTGACCTAGATTAAATACAATTTAAGAGTTTACCATTCTAAAACCTGAAACAGCTGACCTAGAAGTGAGAAAAAAAAACTTTTGAACTTCTCGCATTCGAAAAGATTTTTGATGAAAGGGGGACCTGGGTCAAGGTCAAGGTTGAGCTTTACCCCAGGGGTTTAGGACCCTTGGAAAATGAGCCAAAAGGGAAAAATAGTGCCCTAGGAGGCCCAAATAGAGCCCTAACTAGGCACAAAAGATGGGAAGGGGGCATAAAATAGGGACAACTTGATGAAAGTCCAAAACACCCATTAAAGAGGGATAAAAATTCTTAATATGGAAGTGCTTCCATTTTAAGATGATACAGTAGCATCCCCACAAAACCTCACTAGTAAGTATAGTGGATTAGGATCACTAAAAGTAACCTTATCTTCCAACTTTTAGAAATTTTATTCTATCTCACTTGTTGCTACTGTGTCTTGTTTGAACATGACTATTTGACTTAGACCTACAAAAGGGCCACCTTCTTCAAAATCACCCAGGTTATAGGTAAAAATGTCTACCCCTATTTTAGTAGCCTTTCATTTTGAACAAAGGTTTCATGTTGAAACTCATTGCTTTCATGTTCAATTGGTGATTTTGTCTTCTCAAAGGAAGCCAATGATTCTTCTCCTTTCTCGGCTTCTATGCATGATGGAAAAGATTCAATTTTTTTACTTTCATCCTGATATAGATCAATAGTTCAACCTTTCAAAGAAAGATTCTCTTTTCTAAGAGATGTTTCTTCTTCTCCACCAAGCAGAGCATCACTCAATATTTCTAATGAGTCATTTACGGGCTGGAAATTAACTTCAAGATTTCTTTCTTTCTGCAAAGTTTCAATATGAGAAGAAACTTCTCCAGTATGTAATTTTTCCTTATCCTCATCGCAAACTTAAATTTTAAATTGATCAGATTCTTCTATGGGTTGATCACATAAAAAATCATCTTTATTTTCATTTTCAGTAGAAACTAGAGCTTTAACTTCTAATTGCACATTATTATGATTTTTTCCACCAATAAAGGATTCCAAAACGAGATGATTATCATCATTTTTAAACTTTAAGTTACATATATCAAGAGAGAGTAAAGCTTTAGGAAAACCTTTTTCATCACTGCTACTAGGATCCTTTATTTTAGCTTGAGTGTTCTCATTTTCCCATTCCTAACTTTCTCATGGCTAGGTTTTGACTATTTGGACTTTTTGATCGCCCAAGACCAATTAATTGCAAGAAATGCAATTAGATGAGGTTTCTTGATGTTCTTCCTCATTAAAATCTAATTGTCTCTCAAATTGTAATACCTTCTTTTCACACTCTTGCACCTCTTTAAGCTTATGAAATCTGTCATGAATGTTATTCAAATAAAGTGCAAACATATGGTCAGTCTCTAGGTTGATATTGTTCTTCATTGCCTAAGAAATGTTCTCTTTTCAATGTTCGCACAATTCATGCAATATTTTATCATTCGTTTGATTAATCTCCATGATGGTGGGATTTTAGTCTTTTCTTTCTTGTGACCTTTCTATTTGGAATGGTCATTTTGTAGAGTCACCAATCTCCTATATATACAAAGATGTTACACAAATAACTAAAGAAATAAATGTGACACTGATCTTTGATTCCTTTCCACAACAGATTCACCAAAAGTCTGTTAGTTAATAGATTTTTCTTTTTCAGATGTTGCTTCTAGATTCAACTGTGTTAGTATTTATTTTCATCAATGTTTCAGACACACTCTGTGATCCATCATTAGGATGAAAGAGAGAAAGAAAATTGAGAAAATGAGATGCGTTGTAGACTAAAACTCTCTAAAAAGTGGAGGAGGTTTGAGGAGAAGGGAGAAAGGTCAAAGGAGACACCAAGAAGTCAAAACCTGCTAAAAAAGTAAACAAAGAGAAAGAGAGAGCCATACTAAATTAAAAAGGAACCCCAAGAAAACATTTAAAAATCAAATAAAAGAAACATGGAGCATTCATAAATATGTACAAATATATGAATAAACAAGAGTCAAAATGAATAAATCGCTAATAAAATAAAACTAAAAGAAAAATAATAATAATATTAATATTAATAATAAATCATTATTTTAAACAATTAAATTAAATAAAAGACACAAAAAGTACTAAGGAATACACACACCTGTACCTATACCTGTACCTATATGTGTGTGTATGTATGTATGTATACATATATACATACATACATGTGTGTGTGTGTGTGTGTGTGTGTGTATCATACATATACATACATACGTACATACATACATACATATACATATACATATAACTAATTAATTATATTACTTTTGCAAAAGTATAATATAAGTAGAATATATATATATATATATATATATATATATATATATATATATATATATATATATATATATATATATATATATGTGGTACATTGTAAATACAATTATATAATCAATGAATTGGTTGTATGTGTGTGTGTGTGTATGTATTGTTGGAATAATGATACATTTGTCATTAGTTACAACACTTATTTGATTCTGAATGCTTACCGAGTTCATCACTCAGTTTATAGTTCATACCGAGTATTCGTTGGTTACCAAGTATGTTCATTAGTGTTTACTGAGTCAGGAAGGTAAATGAAGGATTTAGTATTTACCGAGTCAGGAAGGTAAACGAAGGATTTAGTATTTACCAAGTCAGGAAGGTAAACAAAGGATTTAGTATTTACCGAGTCAGGAAGGTGAACGAAGGATTTAGTGTTTACCGAGTCAGGAAGGTAAATGAAGGTTTCAGTGATTACCAAGACAGAAAGGTAAAAGAAGTATTCAGTGCTTACCCAGTGAATCGTCGGAGTTAGTTTCTACCGAGTGACACAATGTTTACCGAGTCACCAGTGGTTACCAAGTTCCAAGCTACTCAGAATGATTAGTATGGATCGTACCCCTGCTCTTACTGAGTACATGACGATGCAGTGTATTGCAGTGGATGCCGAGTGTCAGAAGGTCATCGAGTGAGTTTGAGGAACCTGAGTTTTCTACTATCTGGCTGACTCAGTAATGTTTTGTCCACTTGTGTTCAGCCGACCTTGTTGCTGTAAATATTGGAATGGTATATATGTAATGTATTGTGCCATTTGCAATAGAGTGAAGTAAGAATGTAATTGAGCGAATTGAAAGAGAATCAGCAGCAGAGTATTCAGCAAGGTTATCAAGGAGCAACAAAGATATATCCATCATATCAAGTGATTAGTACATAAGATCTAATCAAAAAACTAGTTGCAAGCAGATCCACTGCTTCATCTTAACAGGTGAATCAGTTTGTAAATCCTTTAACAAGGTAGACTTAAAAGTCTTTTGTAAATCTCCTAACAGAGTGCATACTTCATTGTATGTTTGTAAATCCTCTAACAAGGTGGATCTAGCAGTCCTACTTGCTCCTAACAGGGTAGATCACCAGAAGTGATCATTGTAAGCCTTAACTGGCCAACTTTATACTGCAGTATTGAAGTTTTGTGGGCATCATCCCCACCCCAATTTTACTTTCAAATTGAAAGGTTTTTGGGTCACCAAATCAGTATGTTAATCTTTTCATGCGTACAGTAAAGAAGATGAATGAATGGTGAATTTGTTATTATGCAGAATTGGTTTAAATTTTTTAAAGTTTACTGATTCACCCCTCCCCTCTCAGTAACCTTGTTAGTCCTGAATATTTCCAACAATTGGTATCAGAGCATTGTGGTTCTCAGGATAAAGTTTAAACAACTTGAGCAAAGATCAAGGACAATGGAGATATTTAGACTTGACAAAACTATTGAGAATGAGAAGCTAGATTTGGAAATGGCCATGATACAACTCAAAGAAGCAAAAGAGCATCTTTCTCTATCCCTAAAAAGAAGGAAAGATCTTGCAAAAGAAATGAATGATCATCAGTATACTAAAACAAAAATTGAAGATCTCATCCCATCAAGTAGTTCAAATGAAGCTAATGAGGTAGACAAGGCAATCAGAGAACTTCTACAAAAGAATGGATCTTTGCAAGAAGAAGTAAGGATGTTAAGATTGGAACAAGAAACTCAATCAATAAGATTTTGTGAAATTATGGAGCAAAGAAACATGATGCAAGAAGAAATAGAAAGAAGGGACAATGAAACTCAAAATCAATCCCTTGAACATGAAGATCTAGCAGATCAACTATCCAATGCAAATGAAAAAATCAGGATTCTCAAAGCACAAAGTGAAAGAATGAGAAATGAATTGAATATTGAAAGACAAATCAATGAAAGTCTAAGAAGAGACCTAAGATCTGAAAGGAAAATCAATGAAAGCTTGGAAAATGATCTAAATTTTGAAAAACAAGTCGATGAAAGGATGATGAAATCTCAAGCAGACACGAATCAATTGAATCAGCAAAATGAGCAGAATTTTTATAAGCAGAAAGGTAAAGTTGGTCTTGGATACAAGGAAGAAGGTGAATCTTCTGAACAAGGTACCCAATTGAATCAAAGACCCACTTGTAATCATTATGACAAGATAGGTCATACATCTAACAAATGTTGGAGTAATGGTAAAGGTAAATTCAATGGCAAATGTTTCAATTGCAATCAGCATGGTCACAAAGCCAATGAATGCAAGGAGAAACCAAAGTTTGAAGGCGAATGTCACAAATGCAAGAAACAAGGACACAAGGCATCTGAATGTAGATCAAAATCATTCAATCCAGCAGAACAAATTGTCAAAGCAATATTTGGTTGGGATTACAATACTTGGTGCAGATGTCACTATTGTGGAGAATATGGACACATAGTAACAAACTGTAGAAGGCATCACCTAAGGAAGAAAGATACAACCATAAGATGCTATACTTGTACTGAACTTGGTCATATAGCCAAGAATTGCATGAATATAGGAAAGGTTGAAGATGAAAAGAAAACTAGAGCTGATAATATTCGAAAGCAAATGAAACAACAGTGGATTCCTAAGTCTACCAAGCAAGAAAATTCAAATGATGGAAATGTCACTCTAGAAGTGGGTGACTCCACCATTCCTAATTAGACTTATCAAGAAGGATAAGGGACTGCATCTTCAAGCCATATCCTAAGCAGTTCCAGAAAGAAGGAGTGGAAATGATAAATCAGTATTGCAGATACAAGTCATAATTCACAGTGTTGCATCTACCGAGTAAGGTTGGTTTTCAGACTTTACCGAGCTTGGTCAGGAAAATAAGAAAGGTTTTGTGTGTTCACTGAGTTGCAAGGTTTACCGAGTAAGTCGGTGACTATTTGTAAAACCCTAATTCTTAGCTACCTTCGTACCTGAGCATTAATGACAGAATTTTGATCAAAAAGGCAGAATTTGATCTCATTTTTCACCGCGAATTCAGAGTTCACAGAGCAAATATATTTTCAAGTGCATCCAAGCAAGTTCATGTGATTTTCCAGCGAAGAATTTGTGTTACGAAATCGTTCTCTCACCGAGCAGCAATGGCATCCGCAAGCACTAGTGGTAGCAAGGCGAAGAAAGGTTCTGAAATGCTTGTGAAGGGAGTCGAATGGAAGGTGCCCAATTTCAAAATCGTTCCTACCATCGCTGAATCACTCAACCCGCATGGAGCTCAATCGCAGATCCCTCCAAAGGTACTTCTTATTAATGATATTCGTACTCATTTCAAGTGTACTGTGCAAGAAATAGGGACACTAGATATGGATAGTACCCTAGCCGAGTTATGCGTGGATGGAACCCTAAAACCCGAGTTTAAACATTTGGAAACAAAGGTTTAACCCATATCCCGCATCTGCCAAGGAGTTTCCAAGTGAAATGGGTAAGGTATATCTTAATCCGTGTGCATAATGGACAATTGTGGTTAGAGCAACCCATCCTCATAACGAAGAAGATGATCCACAAGATCACGGGTTTACCAATGTTGACCAAAGCCAAAACCACCAAAACCCTAGGTCGAGATGAACTTCAAAAATTAACCCAAGTTGTATGGGATGGCAGAGGTTTAAAGCTTAACAATGTTTCAGATATAGAACTGAAATTTGGTATTTGTGTTATTGCATACAAATTGTATAGTTCCAACAGGCTGAATAGTGTACCCTGTGAGGCTGTAGATTTGGCATATAAGTGATGTAACACCCCAACGTTGCTTCCAAACCCCAAGCTCTCTCTCTCAGGGCTACCTTAGGTCATTCACTAGACCCACTAGGGCTTCTTCACACCCTATAATTACTAGGACCTTGCTCAAGAGATCCTAATCCTTCAGTTGGGGGTACACCAACAAAGTAACATCAAATTTCTTACTAGCCGGCTCCAGTCCGCTATTAACCCTCAAGTCCATCTATAGCTCCAAGGGTACCAATTCTTCATCTAGGGTTTTTTTAGACTCCTTCTAACATCCATGACCCTAAACAATGCTGATTTCATAGGCGCATTCAATCTACTAGGGAAGATACACCAAATTGCTCCAAAAAGGCTATTAGGAATTAGCCCTCCTAAATAGCTGGAAACAAGATTTCTTGAAAAAATTCTTAACAACCCTACAAAAAAATTATATTTTTGGATACCCTTTTTAGAGTACTTCAAGATTCTATAATTTTCTAGCCTCCAAACTTTCCGTACAATGAAAGTACAGTTTTAGGCCAAAAATGAGGATTTCAAGTGCTTTATCGCTATTGTGATGGAAAACCACCTTAGACACCTTTCCAAGACCTCTCCTTTGGACTAGAGCAAGGTTAGACCTTCTCATTACTCGCTATGTAGCCAGATTAAGGTATTTGTACACTCAATCCTCTCCATAACTCATTTTCCAATTGTGATTCCTAGCCAAGTTGCATTTGGCTTGCCTAGGGCATCACCTTAAAAATGCTTGCTGATGCTTTCAAGGGCCCTCCTTCTTGATACATAATGTACATGGATCCTAGTTCCAAATCCCAAAATACTAGAGGTTTCCAATGGTGGGAAGTGGCCCTAAGATCCCATTTTCTAAGTGCAGCCCTGTTCAGATCAGCAACTTGCCAAGAACAAAAAGATTTTTCTACACTAATGCAAACGAATTAAAATGATCAAACCAACACTACAAAAAGATTAAAAACAATATTTCAGAACTTTTCCAACACAAAAATCAGGCCATTCAATCCTCCTCTATTAAAAATGCCTTCAAATGCATAAAACCGGCAACAAAATACTTGCTCAATTCATACAAAATGCAAAACCAACTTGTCCAACCCCCTGAAAATGGCTGTCCTCACGTTTTTAAAGGCTCCTCCATCAGTTCCATAACTGTTCTAAATAGTTAGGACGTTCTAAACACACAAATGCCAAAAAGTTGCTTTTTGCAAGAAAATGTTGTCATGACAACATGACAACATTTCAGCAACTTTTGTTCTACATGGAGTTAGACCTCCAAATTTGGAACAAAAACAAAGTAGACATATAATATGTGTAAAATGACTTCAAATAAACAATTCAAAGCCATTGGAACCTTTCTAGACCATTTTAGCCTTTTTCGGACCTAAGTCACCTAGTTGACAATAGTCGGCAACTTCTAGCAACTTGGTCACTTTGGGTCTTGCCAAGTCTCCTAAACACACCTAAGGACCACATAGGACCTATTATTAGAATAGTGATGTGGCTAGCATCACTACAAGCCAAAAATAAAGAAATACCTAGGTTTCACACTTAGCCTACCTAGGTGCTCCTGCACCAATAAGATTGTAAAGAAAAACATGGAGTTTGACCTAGCTGATGTGCTATTAAAACAATTTAATAAAAATATGGATAGCATAAGGACTGCAAAGACAAACCCCTGTAAATTTGGTTCTTTGCTAGTTTGTTTATTTTTCTATGTACATAAATTCTTTCCATCTAAAGGTGCAGTTGTATGGAGGAAAGATACTCCAATTTTGTATCAAATAAACGAGTTCATAACAGAAATGGGTATCAATTTTGACAAGGTAATGGATAATTATTTTGAAGATTTCAAGGAAAGGATGAACAACAGGTTCAGGATACCTCCAAAACTTGTTGAAGATTATAAGGATGATGTCTGTTTCATGGTTGACTGTGACAGAGTCTACATCCAGGCAGTCAAACCCCGAGTGGCATGGGTAAAAACATTGCCCTATGAGCTAAATATTGATGATGCCAGAGATATTATTGAGGCACTAATAAATGAACCAGTGGATCCCAAGTTGCCTGCATTTGGAACCTATGAAGAGGCAAAGGTTAGAATAGAGCTTGAAATAAAGCTTCCTCAAGCAATCTCTAAAGGCAAGAGAAAGATAGAAAAGCTAAAAGCTGATACTGGACCTCTTATGCTTACCGAGGGCAACGGTGAGGATGAAGAAAAGGAATAAGAAGAAGAGGAGACAGAAAAGGAAGCAGAGCCAACAAACAAAAAGGGTAGGGTAATCATTACTAACCTCAGGCGGTGTTCACAAGGAGAACCAGGAGAGGCAAGAAAGAAGTTGTATTCAGCAAACCTCCTCTAACATTTGAAGAAAGGATGAAACAACTAAGGATTGGTGCAGGAATCAGCAATTTTAAGGCATTGAAATATGAAACCAGAACTTCTGCTGAGCAAAAAGAAATTGAAGATATGGTAATGGAGAAGTTGGAAACCTGGAAATTCTCCCCAGACCAATTTGTTTCTCAAATTCCTGCTGAACTGTTTGATAAAATAAAGGTGAGATGGGAGAACACCGAGCAAATAGTTAAAGACATTTTTGAGAAAAGATTAAGAGAACTGGTCCCCAGCCTAACAGATGCAGAAATCAAAAGGGCATTGAAGGATCATTAAGGCAGAATGAAAATGAGATTTAATACATGTCTCATATTGCTAAAAAGCATTGAGCCAGTTGTTAAAAATGCAACTGATGTCTGGAGTGATGCATATAAACTGCATAAGACAGCTGAGGAACCCATAGAGATCAAGGATGATGATGACAATGGTGATGATGAAGAGGATATGGATGGTGGCAACACCATTTCCATGGAAATAACTGATGAAGACCTTGAACAAGTAATGAAAAAGAAGGAAGAAGAAGAAAATGTTAAGGAAGAGGATGATGCAGTCAAAATTGCAGCAGTTGTCATTGCCTCCCTTCCTTGCTCTCCACCAAAGACTGTAAAATCTACTATGGAGATAGGATCTTCAAGCAAGATTGTGAGCACAACAGAGACATCCATTGTTCAATTTCCTCCAATCTCCTCTCAGCTCCAGGTTTCTGCAATGCAAGTGCCAAGCACTTCATCTACCGAGCTGGTAGTCACTTCTTCAGTTACTGAACTTCAAAGCACATCATCAGCCATCGATTCATCCACTACAGCAGTTACTAGTATATCTCTTCCACCTGTAGCTTGTACAGTAAGTCTTCCAAGTTTCTTATCAATTTTGTCTTCCTCAGCCACATTGGCCCCAATTTTTGCTCCAATCAGTTCTCCAATTGTAAATATACTAGTATGTACATCATTTTTGAGTAGTACATCATTTTTGGGAAGTATATCAAGTTTTGATACAGCCAGCACTTCTCTTAGTTTACCTTTAGTTGGTCCCATTCCAGTCTTGACTGCTAGTCCTGCATCATCAACCATTGTATCTACTTCAAAAGGAAAAGAGGTAAGTACTGCAGATAAACCAAAGACACCATTGAAACTGCTACTTATAGGCAAAGTATTAGATGGTGATATAGATTTGGATGAAGAAATTGTCATTCCAAAGATAAATCTAGAAACTACTACAGTTAATGAACTAAGATTGGCTAGTCAGCGTCTAGAGCAAAAGGCACAGCAAATGCAACTAAGGAATGAAAGGGACAGAGAATTCAACATAATTGAGAGTGCTAAAAACATAATAACTGAGGCTACAAGTGTTGATGTAGATTCATCTCAACACATTTTGTTGCAGCTAGAAGAAGTGGTGAATAAATTTAATGAGGATATCTCAGGACAAGAAAAGTTAATGGAGAAAGCAGAAAGGAAATTTGAAAATAAGGTGCTTGAGCACATTGCTCAGCACTTAGCAATAAAATAGGTTGAATTAACCTCAATTTTGTCTAACATTGAAAATTCTTTTAATAACGTAACCTCACTTTTTGCAAAACTTTGTGATGTTACCGAGTATACAAAGGAAATAAGAGAAAAGTTAAATAAGATAGATAAGGATCTGAAGATAAGTGCCCAATCGCTGAAGCTTGACCCTAGCTCAAGCTCATCTCATCACCTCAAGATCAAATTTTTGGCAGAGAAGCACGCAAAGCTACTCAAAGAGGAAGGAAGGATAAGGTCTACACTGCTGGAAATCTAGAACATGATCCTTCCCATCATGAACACAATGCAGAAACACATTGCATATTCAAAAACATTGATCCATGACAATAAATTCTCTGTTGTAGACCATATGATTGAACTTTCTGCAGAAGTTCAAGTAGCTCTCTCCACATGTAAAATCCTACAAGACAATTGGGATAAAACTTTGCAACTAATTCTTCAGGTACATTCTGAGTTTATCACACATTTTGGTGTCTCCATGTAAATACATTCTTTATTCTTTGGCATTATTGTCAAAAAGGGGGAGAAAGTAATATATAGAGGAGAATCAGACACAAAAGGGGAGAAGGTAATAAAGTAATAAAGAAATAATGATAGTGGTGATAATATGAATAAAGACATATAACTCATGTAAAAACCTTGTGTATAATGTATGGGGGAGTTATATGTAAGGTAGCCCATGTATATTTAGTGTAGAACTAGAATCAGTATGCAAAGAACATTAACAAAATAAAGTAAACATTCACAAACCAAAAACTAAATCCACATATATGCTTAGACAAAGAAAGAAAATAAGAAGTGCAAACCTCACAAGAAAAAGCACTCCATGCTTTCTTGATTCTGTAGATGTGTCCTTTTGCTGTGGATGTATGCTCAAGATGCTCAAAAGCTGCTTCAATGGAGATGGGTAATGGCAAATTGGTAGCTTTGTGAGCTCTCAATTTGGCATTATAAGGGTAATATTGATGGCTTTGGTTCTCAAAATAGCATGGTAACTTTAGCTCAAAGATTGTTGATGAAATGGCTTGGGATGGGATTCAATTTATAGGCTAAGGGGTAGAGGGATGGAGGGCTTAGATGCAAGGATGGATGAAGGCTTAAGGAGGGCTAAGATGCACTCAAAGGGGAGCACATGGATTGTGCTTGTTTAGCACCAATGGGAAGGTGACACTTGTCACAAGGAGGATGAGTGTGAGAGGGTAGGGTTAAGGGTTGGTTAAAGTCATGATGAGTGGGGTTGAGTATGTAAGAGGGATGTAAGAGGAATGAGTGTGGAGGAGGGAAGAGTGTGGAAGATGGGTGTAAGAGTCATGAGTGGGCTTGTAAGAGTCTTTATGTTTTGTAAGAGCACTCATGACTTAGTGGTTGGGTTTTTTTGAGGGGAGACTTTGGTTTGGATTAGGAAAGTCTTAAACTTGTTTAAGGAATGTGACAACATTAGGGGGTGGATTAGGCTTGGGTTTAGGATTAGATTAGGGATGTTAGAGATGTGCAAGTGGATGGCATTAATGAGGGTGGGTGAGTTAGTGGCTAAGCTTGGTTAGTATGGGTGGATGGGGTGGATTAGGCTAAATGGAGGATTAGAGATAGGTTAGGGGTTTTTGAATTTGAGGATTTCATTTATCAAATAGATTTATTTAATAAATGGGGATTTTTGGAATTAGATAGGAGAAAAGGATTTAATTGATAAATAATAGATTATTTGATTTATCAATTAGGACTATAGATGATTAATTAAATTAATCAACTAGGGGATGACAAAGGATTAATTAAATAGAAATTTAATTAATAATGCCTTTTTAGATAACTAAATAGGATTACCAAAGTGGTGTAATCAAATTTAGGTGTCTACATTTTGCCCCTCTTTGACATAGTGTTGAGACAACACTATTACAAAGAAGTTTGAATGAAGACGATACGAGGAAGATGTTTTAGCAACAAGGTTGCCCCAGTCTCGGATAAGAAGAGGAGAGACTAGACTTAGATGATGCCCCCTCAAGAAGGCGGCGGGGAGAGAAATGAGGCTCGATGACTTCTTGAAAAGTACAAGAAATTGAGACGAGCTGAGACGCAGGTTGGTGAAGAGAAGGGGCTGAATTAGCTCAAACTCTCACTATGGGAGAATGATAAAGGGAAATCAGAGGCACAATAGTAAAGCAAGCTTAAGACTTTCCAGGATTGGGGGGGAGATGGAGGAGCGGAGCGCTATAAAAGGAATCCATTGAAGCTTTTTGAGCGGGGGGATACTTCAAAGAGAAGTACCACCATGTAGTTGAGCACTAGATTTGCTATAGGACTGTTGGTTAATTGCCAAGGTTACCAAGAACATCAAGGCCTTTTCACCAACCGTCCAGAGGACTGACGAACTGACTCAAAACAAACACACAAGGATTGCCCTAGTATCACACATGAATCCCAGAGGAAGCAGCGTGGAAACGACACTAGGTAACCCACAAGCAAGCAAAAGACCTTATCAAGACCTTATGCTCTAATTGCCCCATTCGCAGCATACCATGATATGGAAGATCATGGCAACCTTGAGGAGGGAACAAGGAGATTGCTTGGAAAAGATATTTCAAGACCCAAAAGGGAAGATCCCAAATCAAAAGAAAGTGAAAATCCAAAAGAGAACTGTTTGCTAATGAGATGGGTAGGACGAGGTACTAACGGACCAAGATTAGACATGAGGAAAGCTATATCCTGCAAGGACCTTTCGGAGAGCACCTAAGCTGATGGATCGGGATGAGTGATGCGTCTGGCAAGCTGAACTAAGAAGGATAACACTTTGATGACAGGAGATCTAGCTAAAGGATGCATTGGAATATCTAACCAAGGTGTGCGATGTGTGCAAGATGTTGACCAAGGATGAACTAACACGAAAGCCGGATAGATACAATAATACTAAGCTAAAGAGGATGTACAAGCTGATAGACCAAGATATGTTACAAATGTATAAGTTTGTTCATGTTTTGGTTTTTTGTGAGATGGAAATGTTTGTGAAGGATGGGGGGTCTATAATAGTTGATAGGTGGATAGGTAGATGGTTTGTGAAAAGCTTAAGGAAAATGGGATTCTGTGTGTGCATGTGATAGGATACAAGCTAGGATACAAGATCATTTACAAGATGGAATATGGTACAAGCTTTGGACAAGATTTGGATATATACAAGGTATGGTACAAGATTTACAAGGTATAATACAAGCTTTGGTACAAGATTTACAAGCTGTACAGGAGGTATTGACAAGCTCCATCAGATTTTGGATATTTGATTGGAACACCAAGGGCACAAGCAGGTGTTTTATGGGATGGTGGGTGGATGGATGAGGGATAGGATAGTGATAGATAATGGATTAGTCTTTAGCACACAAGGCACCTGAATTACCAGGTTTTCACCAAGGTACCTATCCAAGGCGCTTGAATTGCCAAGTTTTCACCATTGGACGCTTATTTCTCTTTACTATTTTTTTTTTTTTTTTTTTTGTATTTTTTCAGAAGCTGGGTATACCAAGGATCTTCAAGCATAGAACTTCTTGAGATGAATGATGTTAGTGGGATCATTCAAGAGTTCTCCTTCTGGTGTAGATAATTGATAGGCTCCGGAGCCAAAGGAGGCAGTAACCACATAGGGACCAAGCCATGTAGGTTCAAACTTGCCTTTCTTTTCTCGATCTGCTTGGACTTTCATATTTTCTTTGAGGACCATGTCACCTGGTTGAAAGTGTCGTGGGAGCACCTTCTTGTTGAAATTCCTTTTGAGACGAGTTTGATAGATTGTGAGATGGTCATAGGCTTGTTGTCTCTTCTCATCTAAGAGATCTAGCTGGGTGAGTCGAGCTACTCTGTATTCTTCATCTGAGATTTGCCCTCGCAAAGATATGCGTAGTGAGGGAAGTTCAACTTCTATAGGTAATACCGCTTCGGCACCATAGACTAGGGAGTATGGAGTTGTGCCTGTGGATGTACGGAAGGAAGTTCGATAGGCCCATAGAGCCGATTTTATTTGAAGGTGCCAATCACGGCCGAAATCATTGACAACTTTCTTTAGGATTTTGAGGAGGGTTTTATTAGTTGCCTCTGCCTGGCAGTTACCTTGTGGGAAATATGGGCTAGAAAAGCGGTGATGGATGCGGAGGGAAGTGCATAATTCTTCCATGTTGAGATTTTCAAAGTTACCTCCGTGGTTAGTGAAGATGGTGGATGGGATGCCGAAGCGGCAAACAATGCGGTACAAGATGAACTTGGAGACTTGAACTCCTGTAGCTGAGACTAGGGGGACTGCTTCCACCCACTTAGTGAAATAGTCTGTAGCTGTTATTATCCATTTATGTCCATCAGATGAGAGAGGGGTGATAGTTCCAACTAGATCAAGGCCCCAACAAGCGAAAGGCCAAGGTGGTGCAATAGGCTGTAGATCCTGTGCTGGAGCGTGCACAAGATTTGCATGCTGCTGACATGGGAGACACTTTCTGACAAAGTCACAAGAGTCTTCTTCAATGGTAGGCCAATAGTAGCCTGCTCTAAGGATTTGTCGTGCTAGGACAATACCACTCGTGTGGGCACCGCAAAGTCCAGAATGTACTTCTTTTAATGCCATCGCAGCCTCATTTTCATCTAAACATCGAGAGAGAGTATCGTGATAACCCCGACGATATAGGGTATTGGCTATGATAACATAGGGGGATGATTTTTGGATGAGGTTCTGGCGTTGGGTACGTGTGAGGTGAGGGGATATGATACCATCGTTAAGGTAAGCGTGAATTTCATGGTACCAAGGGGATTAGGGACCAACCAAGATACAAACACGGTTTGAATCCTCATTCGCATAGGCAGGTGTGAGGAGCTGCTCAACTAAAAACTCATGCTGCGTAGCTTCTGGGGGAATTTCCAAGAGTGAGCCGATAGTGGCCATGGCATCTGCTGCCTTGTTCTGTATTCGAGGCACTTGTGTAAACTGAAGCTTTGTAAAATGTTGGGTCAGCTGATCAACTAGCTCTTTGTAGGGTAATAGCTTTTCATCTTTGGTTTGATATTCATTTAAGACTTGTTTGATGATGAGTTGGGAATCACCAAAGACTTGTAACTCAGTGATATTCCATTCTGCAGCTATCTTTAATCCTGCTACAAGAGCTTCATATTCTGCTATATTGTTGGTGCTAGGGAATTGTAGCTTGAAGGCTTTTGGAATGTAATCTCCTTGAGGTGTAACTAATAATATTCCTACCCCTGATCCATGAGAGGTGTATGAGCCATCAAAATAAAGCTTCCATGGGGGCTATTCTTCAATTAGGCAGATATGCTCATCTGGAAATTCTGTGAGCAAAGGATATGCATCTACTAGAGGTGCATCAGCTAGGTGATCTGCTATAGCTTGCCCTTTGATTGCCTTTCTGTCCACATACTGGATGTCAAACTCACTTAGTAGCATAACCCATTTGGCCAAACGGCCTGTAAGTGCTATTCTGGAGAGCATATACTTGAGAGGGTCAATCTTGGAGACTAGTTGGATGGTATGACTTAGCATGTAGTGGCGAAGCTTTTGAGTTGAGAAAACAACTGCCAAACAAGCTTTTTCCATAGGAGTGTAATTGAGTTCATAACCAACTAGGGTTCTACTGATATAGTAGATGGCTCTCTCTCTGCTATAATCATCATGTTGTGCTAGAAGTGCCCTTAGAGCAGTAGGTGTTGCTGATATATACAAGATCAAGGGATGACTAGGAACTGGTGGAACCAAGATAGGGGGATTGGTGAGATACTGCTTGAGCTGATCGAAGCTGCGCTGACATAAAAGATCCCACTTGAAGTTCTCATTCTTCTTTAGCAAGTGTGAAAATGGTGTACACTTATCTGCAAGTTGGGAGATGAAGCGCCAGACAGATTGAAGTTTTCCTTGAAGAGAGCGAAGCTGTCGCAGTGTCTGGGGAGGAGGCATGTCTAAGATAGCCTTGACCTTTTTGGGGTCGATCTCTATACCCCATTTAGAAACTATGAAGCCTAGAAGCTTGCCAGATGTGACCCCAAAGACACACTTCTTGGGATTTAGCATGAGATAATATTGGGCCAACCTATCAAAGACTTTTTCCAGGTCAGCAAGATGATCCATGAAGGTGTGAGATTTGACCAGGATATCGTCCACATAATCTTCCAAAATGTTATGGATAAGATCATGGAAAATGGCTGTCATAGCTCTTTGATAGGTAGCCCCAGCATTCTTTAGGCCAAAAGGCATCATGGTGTAGCAAAAGGTTCCCCAGGGGGTAGTGAATGCTGTCTTATGCTGATCCTCTTCTGTAATCTTGATCTGATTATACCCAGAAAATCCATCCATAAGGGACAGGATTTCATGTCTAGCTGTAAGATCTACAATCATATCTATGTTGGGCAAGGGAAAATCATCCTTTGGACAAGCTTTGTTAAGATCTCTAAAATCAGTACAGATTCTGATGTCACCAGAAGGCTTAGTGACAGGGATCATGTTGGAGATCCATTCTGAGTAGTCGATAGGTCGGATAACCTTAGCAGCTAACATTCTTTCTAGTTCAGCTTTGACTAGTAATGCCACCTTGGGGTGCATTTTCCTAAGCTTTTGTATGACGGGCTTGATCTTTGGATCGACTGCAAGATGATGAACTACAAGCTTTGGATCGAGTCCTGGCATGTCCTGATATGACCATGCAAATCGGCCAATGTTCTCTCGTAAAACCTCAAAGAGGAGGTCAGCTTGGTCTTGTGATAGGGATGCAGCAATGTGAACAATTCTAGGGATCTCTGAAGAACCAATGTTGACTTCTCTAGTATCCTCTATTAGAATAGAAGACACCTCTGGTCGATTATCTTGAGGAGGCAATACTAAATCCTCATGTTCTGCTTGTGGCTCTGGATTTTCTTGCTGAAGGGTTCTCTTTGCTGCCTTAGCTAGTCCCGGTTTTACCTTAGTTCCAGTTTTGGGTGTATCGAAACTAGGTTGGGGATTTTCTCCAAAATACCCCTTGGGATCTAGCTTGTAGATGTAGGCAGAATCTGGCTTTGTCTTCTTATGAGGAGTTTCGGCTCCCATGAATCTTAGAAGCGCTTCCTCTGATGCGAACTCATCAATATGTATCACACTTGGTTGGTCCCAATCTATGAGTTGTGGATGAGCAAGTGGTAGGTCAATGAGATGGATGGATAGTTCTCGGAGAATAGAGTCTCCTAGGAAGATTTGGTCTGGGATATCATCGTAGGCTCTCTTTTCAACTTCCTTAGGAATGTCTTCGATTTTGACAAGGTCGCGGTGGATGTTCGAAAAAGCATGACCGTTCTCGTTGGTGCCCCCAGTTGTGGGTATGCCAAAGCCAAGACCTGACTTTATTTCCCAATCATGTGCTTCGATGGGACATTGCATGCCCCTTTCTTCTGGTCCTAGTCCACCTCCTTGATAGTTCCATTTTTCAGTGATGAGCTTATGTTGTTGGGGATACTTCTAGCTGAAGTGATCAAGGCGTGCTTGATTTCTTGGAGGTGCATCCTTATGTAGCCAATTGTTGATATCTGGAGTGAGCTCCTCATGAAGAGGGGTTTTTGAGGACACAAAGGTGGTTGGGCCAAACTATTTGTATCGAGGAGGTGGAATCTCCTTAGCTTTGTGATATGTTGGCCGTCCATGGGTATGTGGATCGAGTGGGATTGCTCCGACAGCAAATGCATCTGATAGACTATATTCTCCACATCCTTTGTTGTTGATCTTTACAGTAGATAGGGTGGAGGCAAGGATAGTTTCTGCGTCATTGCAAGTGTGGGATGAGCTGGCGATGGCTGTGCCGATGTCTATTCCAGGGCAATGGTTTGTATATGAAGCTTCAACCGCATTGCAGTAAGCAAAGGGTTCTGGATCGGCATGGATGGTTACCTCAGTGCCTTGATGCGAAAATTTGATGCACTGATGGTAGGTGGATGGAATGGCCTTCATAGCATGAATCCATGGGCGACCGAGGAGGATGTTAAATGGTAGGTTTAGATCAACAACATGGCAAACTGTCTCTTGAATGACTGGCCCAACCTTGATTGGTAGCAAAATAGTCCCTTCTGTGGTCCTTTCCAAGTTGTCATAAGCTTTGATGGTGATAACCTCACTGATCATATCTGCCTCAGTATACCCAGCTTGTTTTATGAATTTTAGGGTGCAAATGTTCAAGGCTGATCCATTATCTATCATTACTCTTTTCACGGCAAAATTGGATACCATGATGGCTATGCGAAGCGGAAGGGTGTGATCTGGCTCAACCGCGGGTATGTCGGTGGGTTTGAAAGATAGGGCACATGAGGATGAAAGGTGTCCAACAAGATTACGAAAATTAGTAGCATTGATATCAGAAGGGACACGAGATTCTATGAGAGCACTGTCAAGGATGTCTTTGTACACAGGACTAGTGCGGAGAAGGTCTAAAATGGATATTTGGGCTGGCATGTTCCCAAGGTGTTCCAAGATATTGTACCGGCTTTTTGATGGAGCTGATGGTGTTGATGAAACTGGTGGGCCTGCGATGTTAAATCGCGCTCTTCGAGTGGTGACCGCACACTCATTGTCTGGTCCTCGAATATTGATAACATTGACAGAAGGCTCTTTCTCAGATATACAACCTATAAGGCTACCATAGTATATATAGGATGAAGTGTGGTCATTGTTCTTCCCATGCTGTTGGTTTGGCTGGTGGTTGTTGGTGTTGTTTTGGATAGGTGCTTTTCCAGGATTTTGGTTGTTGTGTTAAGGAAAAGCATTTTGATAAATTTGTAAGCCTGCATTGGGAGAGGTTTGGGCACCAACAGTGATTTCCTTCCGATCAATGAGGTCTTGCACATAGTCTTTCAGTTTCATGCATCTGAGGGTGGTGTGACCGTTTACCCTATGGAACTTGCAATACTCATTGTCCTTGTACCATGCAGCTTTGGATTGGCTTGGATCAATTTGTTGGGTAGGAGGAAATTTGATGAGGTTTTCTTTAGCCAATTTCTCAAAAATAACATCCAATGGCTCACCAAGGGGTGTATAGTTTCTAGGTGCAGGTTGGAATCTGGGCTTTTGCCCTGCAGCTACATTGATGGCATTAGCTTGATTGTTAGACCCTTGAAAGTTGGGTCTTGTATTGTGGTTTTGATAGCTTTGGTTATTTCGTTGTTGGTAATTGTTAGCTTGTTGGTTGTTTGTTTGATATGGTGGGTTAGACTGGTTTTGAGAAGGACCAACGATATTCACATGTCTGGTGTCAGTAACCCCATCTGTTGCAACATGCTTGTTTTTGTTCCAATACCTAGACTTGTCATTGGAATGTGATTGGTTTTGGTTGGCCTCTTTGTAAATCTTTACCACACCATCTTTGATGAGTCCTTGCTCAAGGATCATTCCTTTCTCTTTGATATCCTTATAGGTCTGCAAATAGTTCATGGTCATGTGGTGAGCCAAGCTGGGATGTGCATTATCAATAAACATTTTCACCACATGGCGTTCTGGCAAGGTGCAGGATATGCGGGTGGTAAGGGTTTGCCATCTTTGCAGGTATTCGGAAAGGCTTTCTCCACCTTTTTGCTTGGTGTGGACAAGATCAACTATTGATAGCTCTGTTTCAACAAGATGGGCATATTGGGCTACAAATGCCTCAGATAATTCAGCAAAGTTTTTAATTGTGCCATAGGGGATTCTATAAAACCATTCAAGAGCTGGTCTAGCCAAGCTTTTGGGAAAAAGGCGCAAGAGGAAGACATCATTGTATGCCATGTCCTGGCAATGCATGTAAAATTCTTTGATATGTGTGACAGGGTCTCCTTTTCCTCTGAATTTGTCAAATTTAGGAACCTCAAAGTGTTTGGGAAATGGTGTCATGGTAATGGCTCTGTCAAATGGGTAAGGACACACATTCTCAAACTTGAATGTCTTTGGATCATTCCCTTCTTGGATGGCTTTCAGAGCTGTCTTCATTTGCTCCCACTCTGAATTGATAGGTGATGGTTGGGGTGCCCCCAATGTAGGAGTGCCTTGAGGTAGGTATGTGCTGGATGGGGCCATTGAATATGGATGGTTATGAGGGATTTGCTGATAGGGATTGTACATTGTTTGGGCAGCTGCATGGTGGATGACGGGTTGTTGAGGGGGAGGTGGCGCATATTGCTGCATGTTCTGCGAGGCTTGCTGTTGATATGGGATTTGAGGTTGGGATTGAGGAACATAAGCTGGCTGTGGGATAAATGGATTGCTTTGTGGAGGTAAGGTATAAGATGGTTGTGAGGCTTGGGGAAAGGATCGGGGGGCTTGTGGGGTTTGACCAATATATGTGGGTTGTGCCCCCATTTGGGATGGCATTTGCAAATAATTGGTGGTTGGCTGGGGTGGTGGATTACCTCCTAGAAGTGGCATTGAAAAGTAGTTGGTAATTGGAGGTAATGGATTAGTTGGTGGTGGAGGTGGTGGGAATTGAAAGCTTGGGAATGGAATTGATGGGGTTTGATAGCTTGGTGGTTGGATTTGGAAGCTTGGTATAGTGGTGGCGGGAGCTAGGGTCACTTGGGAGCTTGGTAGAAGATTGGCAGTAGCTTGTGGGATTTGATAGCTTTGTGGAGTGAAGGTAGTAGCTTGTGGATTTGTGGCTAGTGGTATTGAGCTCCCAAGACCTAATGGAAATGATGGGATTGTGCTTTGGGCTGTGGTGAACAAGCTGGGGGTGATGAAAGGTTGATTACCTGGCCCCATGGGTGGCATCCCTGTTGTATATTGCTAAGGTTGGCCAAAGATGCTAGCACTAATTTGGGAGATGGGTGGATTTGGAAGGCTAGGTGTGGGAGCAGCAGCAATAGTGAAGGGGGTGAATGGTGAGATGTTTTGGGTAAAGGGGGTTTGGAGTGGAGAGGTATGAACCAAGGATGGAGTGGTGGTGGCTGGGTCGGCTTGCGGCATGGAGATTTCAACTTGGGTGGATGATGGTATGTTTGGGTCTGTTGGGTCATATGGATTGGCTGGAGGCTCTTCTTTTGGAATATATTGAGGATAATTTGGATCATAAGAGCCTATGGGTGGTGCTAGCTACCCAAACAATGGGTGAGATGGATCTGATAATGGAGGGGGTCTTCCAAAGTCAAAGGTTCCTACATTGTCCCTTCGAAAATTAGCCATGATTGTCTCTTTGTTTTTGTCTATAATGGCGTTTACCAATACTGCATTTCCTGGTTGGTTCATGAAAGCTTCAATGTCAGTAGGTGATGGCATAGCTTGCTCTAGGCTGAAGGATGGCTGAGTGCTCAAGGGGGGTGAGGCTATTCGATCCAAATGATAGGGCTCCATTGTTTCTTTCTTCTTGGCTAAGCGAGTGACGGGTGGCATGAAAAATGCTCCTAGGGATGAGATGCAATAATGCTGATGGATGCAAAAGGGGGAAGGCTTTTCTATGCAAATGATTTCCTAGGTTGAGGCAAAGCTATATGACAAAACCTAAGGAGGATTGGGTTGGGGATTCTAACTTCAAAGATATGTTGTCAAAGTACAAAAGGTCTGCTTTCCTATGTGCAAGCTTGGTGGTGATTGTGTCAACTTAAGGATAGACTGATGATCCTTTAGGAAGAACACGAGATTGACCACTTGCGAATCCCAACCTTTAGCTCAAGGTGACGAGGGATAACAAGTGACAAAGCTAGATTACCCTAGACAAAGCTCTGTCAAAGGGATAACCTTGGTGAGATTGGTGGATTTGGAAGATTTTAGGAATGGCAAACTTTTAGCAAGGTGACAACAATTTTGAAAGCTTAGATGTGCAGATTTTTGATTACTAGCTAGATGGTATGATTCTAAATGAGATGGATGAGCTAATAATGCTTAAGGGGATAACCTAAGATGGCTGGCTTTTCTACAAAGATGACTCTAAAGTGAAGCTTATCCAATAAGATGTGGAGAAACAAGGGTGTCTAATCATAGAAATCATGCCTAGTTGGTAAGGCATAAGCAGGATTAACTCCTGGATGTTGGCTAAATTTGATGGTGCGCTCTAACCAGGCCTCTTGAAGTGCTTCGTCGCTAGCTTTGTCCTCTGCTTTGTGGAGTTTGGCAATTCGTGGGCTTGGTGTTATTTCTTTTCTCTTGGCTGAAAGTTCTTGGTATGCTAGAGATGGCTTGCGTTTGACCTTGTGAAACTTCTATTTGGGTTTGGGTTGTTCCGACATAAATTCCTGAATTTGCTTGGCTTTGGGAAAAATCTCAATTGTTTTGCTTCAACTTGTTCAACTTCCAAAATAGGCAGTGACTACGCTAAGTGTGCCCTAAGCTAGGATTGACCAAGTTTGGCAAACATTCATTCAACAAGTAAAATAAAAATAAGCAATAGATAGGAACACCCAGATAGAAGTTTGTGGTTCTCAGAATGTGGTACTTGCGCCAAGGAGTGTGTATGTTCTACAAATGTTTCGATCAGTCACTCCAAACACATTAACATCCTAGATGGTTTTCCGCAAGGCTGACAATTGGTTTAGCTAGGGAGTCCTCGATATACGCAAGGTACGTGAGGCCCAAATCCGTAGATGAGACCAAAAGGATGTCACACAGCCGAGAGGAGCAGTAACCCACTTCTCCTCTTTCACTTCTCAAGGGTATAAAGTTCCTTGAGGCTTAGCCCGAATGACAAAATCTTGATCCCAAGAGAGGTGTCTTTCGATTCACCTCCCGATTCTTATACTCCGCCGAAACGCTGGAGTTGAGGTCGTCCAAGGGGTGATGAAATCCCCAAGCAGGCCTCCTAAAAAAGAAACAAGGTTTTGGATCCTAATCTTATGCACCCAAGATGGCCTCGAAAGACGACAAGGGGAGAGAAGACTCGAATGACCTTGGGCTAAAAAACACGCTTGTTCTTTTACCAACTGACTCTTATGTGTGCTAATCTAGACTTTGCAAGCACTCATGTTTAAGAGACAATGTTCAATTCCAACTTGAAGTGCCAACAAAAGTAAATCGATCGAAGAATGCACACAATAAGAAGAGTTAGGGTCAACAAAAGAAAACTCGCGCGCCCGGAGGCCCTCCACGTCAAGTATCGATTAATCTTCTTTAAGGCATTCAAGATTGAGTGTGAGTTTGTTTTAAGCCCAAAACAAAAGTGTGTGAGATTCGATTTCAAGCGCGCGCCCGGAGGCTCTCCACGTCAGTTGTTGTTCAATTTTAGTGCCCAAACTTGAAGTGTGATCGACTTAATCTAGAGTTTTGACCATTTAAGAATTTTGATAAAGTTAAAGCAAACGTTCAAAGACCAAGTGAGTGAGTTAGATTGTGGAACATTTAACACCTTTTTCAAGTAGACCCATCCCCATAAATGGCGCTGAGATTGCAACCAATGGTTAATATTTGATGGGTGATTAGAAAAGAGGTGAGTCCAAGGAACTACTCAAATTGATTTTTGTAAATTTGTATTTTAACTTAACAAAGTTTCTTAAATGTCCAAAAATCCAACTTTACCTAGATTGCATGTGAAAAAGAGATTTGTAATGGTTAATTGATCCTTGGCATTCAAGATTGGATTTTTTTGTTTTAAGCATGCATTCCAAAGAAAGTTGATTTTAACCAATGACATTCAAGAGTGTGTTTTTTAGCAACATTCATTCAATGAAAAATGTGTTTAACCATTCAAGTTCATTTTTTTTTTAGCAACATGCATTCAAAGACAAATGGTTAAACATTCAAGTTCATTTTTTAGCAACATGAAAACCTGCAAGAAACATGGTTAGTGGTTCCATATGTGCTTCAACCTGCAATGAGACAAAAAAAAAAAAAGAAGCAATTTTAGTTAGTTAGCCAAAATCTTCAAAAATGAGAGCTTAACTATGGGAAAAAAAATTTTTAACTTTTTTTGTTGTTTTTTCTACGCGTAAAAATACACAGAGAACACAATCTGCCAAAATACAAAGATGCTGAACTACAGAGGTGCCAAAATATGAAGAGGACAAAACAGATTTGCAGCACAGAACCCAGGTGACAAGCAGAGATGTCGATTTTCGCAGGCACGGATTTTTGCAGACGCAGATTTTCGCAGATGTCGATTTGCGCAGACGCGGATTTTCGCAGAAGTCAATTTTCGCAGACAGAATAGGTTGCAGACGCCAAAACCGCGCCAAAAAAAGCTGAAAAAATGTGATTTTTTTTTTTTTAGATGGTATTTCTTCTTCCTAAGTGCGTTCTTTAACCTGCAAAAACAAGCAAAACACCCTCACAACACACTCAAACAACAACAAACATTAGATGGTTAGAAAAATGACATATAGATGAAAATAGATGATTAAATGACCCATAGTGGGGTCCCACCGGGCGTGCCAAAATGTAGAACCAGAATCAGTATGCAAAGAACATTAACAAAATAAAGTAAACATTCACAAACCAAAAACTAAATCCACATATATGCTTAGACAAAGAAAGAAAATAAGAAGTGCAAACCTCACAAGAAAAAGCACTCCATGCTTTCTTGATTCTGTAGATGTGTCCTTTTGCTGTGGATGTATGCTCAAGATGCTCAAAAGCTGCTTCAATGGAGATGGGTAATGGAAAATTGGTAGCTTTGTGAGCTCTCAATTTGGCATTATAAGGGTAATATTGATGGCTTTGGTTCTCAAAATAGCATGGTAACTTTAGCTCAAAGATTGTTGATGAAATGGCTTGGGATGGGATTCAATTTATAGGCTAAGGGGTAGAGGGATGGAGGGCTTAGATGCAAGGATGGATGAAGGCTTAAGGAGGGCTAAGATGCACTCAAAGGGGAGCACATGGATTGTGCTTGTTTAGCACCAATGGGAAGGTGACACTTGTCACAAGGAGGATGAGTGTGAGAGGGTAGGGTTAAGGGTTGGTTAAAGTCATGATGAGTGGGGTTGAGTATGTAAGAGGGATGTAAGAGGAATGAGTGTGGAGGAGGGAAGAGTGTGGAAGATGGGTGTAAGAGTCATGAGTGGGCTTGTAAGAGTCTTTATGTTTTGTAAGAGCACTCATGACTTAGTGGTTGGGTTTTTTTGAGGGGAGACTTTGGTTTGGATTAGGAAAGTCTTAAACTTGTTTAAGGAATGTGACAACATTAGGGGGTGGATTAGGCTTGGGTTTAGGATTAGATTAGGGATGTTAGAGATGTGCAAGTGGATGGCATTAATGAGGGTGGGTGAGTTAGTGGCTAAGCTTGGTTAGTATGGGTGGATGGGGTGGATTAGGCTAAATGGAGGATTAGAGATAGGTTAGGGGTTTTTGAATTTGAGGATTTCATTTATCAAATAGATTTATTTAATAAATGGGGATTTTTGGAATTAGATAGGAGAAAAGGATTTAATTGATAAATAATAGATTATTTGATTTATCAATTAGGACTATAGATGATTAAATAAATTAATCAACTAGGGGATGACAAAGGATTAATTAAATAGAAATTTAATTAATAATGCCTTTTTAGATAACTAAATAGGATTACAAAAGCGGTGTAATCAAATTTAGGTGTCTACATTTAGCACAGCAGAATCAAGTCAGTTTTGTCAGATCTTGTATATAAATTTTGGCTCATAAGTGTTTTTGTCACTAATGCCAAAGGGGGAGATTGTTGGAATAATGATACATTTGTCATTAGTTACAACACTTATTTGATTTTGAATGCTTACCGAGTTCATCACTCAATTTATAGTTCATACCGAGCATTCGTTGGTTACCAAGTATGTTCAGTAGTGTTTATCGAGTCAGGAAGGTAAACGAAGGATTTAGTATTTATCGAGTCAGGAAGGTAAACGAAGGATTTAGTATTTACCGAGTTAGGAAGGTAAACAAAAGATTTAGTATTTATCGAGTCAGGAAGGTGAACGAAGGATTTAGTGTTTACCGAGTCAGGAAGGTAAATGAAGGTTTCAGTGATTACCAAGACAGAAAGGTAAAAGAAGTATTCAGTGCTTACCAAGTGAATCATCGAAGTTAGTTTCTACTGAGTGACACAATATTTATCGAGTCACCAGTGGTTACCAAGTTCCAAGCTACTCAGAATGATTAGTATGGACCGTACCCCTGCTCTTGCCGAGTACATGACGATGCAGTGGATGCCAAGTGTCAGAAGGTCACCGAGTGAGTTTGAGGAACCTGAGTTTTGTACTATCTGGCCGACTCAGTAATGTTTTTTCCACTTGTGTTCAGCCGACCTTGTTGCTGTAAATATTGGAATGGTATATATGTAATGTATTGTGCCATTTGCAATAGAGTGAAGTAAGAATGTAATTGAGCGAATTGAAAGAGAATCAGCAGTAGAGTATTCAACAAGGTTATCAAGGAGCAGCAAAGATATATCCATCACATCAAGTGATCAGTACATAAGATCTAATCAGCAAACCAGTTGCAAGCAGATCCACTGCTTCATCTTAACAGGTGAATCAGTTTGTAAATCATTTAACAGGGTAGACTTAAAAGTCTTTTGTAAATCTCCTAACAGAGTGCATACTTCATTGTATGTTTGTAAATCCTCTAACAAGGTGGATCTAGCAGTCCTACTTGCTCCACCAGAAGTGATCATTGTAAGCCTTAACTGGCCAACTTTATACTGCAGTATTGAAGTTTCGTGGGCATCATCCCCACCCCAGTTTTACTTTCAAATTGAAAGGTTTTTGGGTCACCAAATCAGTGTGTTAATCTTTTCATGCATATAGTAAAGAAGATGAATGAATGGTGAATTTTTTATTATGTAGAATTGGTTTAAATTTTTTAAAGTTTACTGATTCACCCCTCCCCTCTCAGTAACCTTGTTAGTCCTGAATATTTCCAACATGTATATGTATATATACATATACATACATACATATACATACATGTAGTCAGCCAATTGTATCCTATGTATGTATGTAACACTAATAATTAATTAGTTTTAAATATTTATTTATATATAGAAACTACTTAATACTATTGATTGAGTTGGTGAAAGTTAATAGTAATGGAGTCTTTAAGCTTTCTCTTGAAAAAGTTGTCCTCTTTAGATATAATTTTGGTTAGGAGACTTTGAATCCCTATTAGGAGATTCCAACCCTATTAGGAGTTGTGTCAATCCTGTTAAGAGTTGTGGAAGACAACATGACCCATTGCCCAAATAGCTTCAAAAGCAAGACCAATGAACCCACTATCCAAATAATCTCTATATTATTCCTTGCAGAATAATAGAATGGTATTGTATTGTTCCTTCCTCTTTCTCTCTCCTATCAATCGAACCTATACTCCTTCTGACCTTGTAACCAAATCATGAATCTTGCATCCAATAATTCATTGGATCACTTACACACATTCAGTAAGCACTTTGCTCCTTTTCACACTTCACACTTCTCACAACAATAGATACACACACTTTACAATCAAGGAAAACATCTTTTCTTTATACCATATCTTCATAATAATTCCTTGAGTCGGCCTTGAGGCTTTCCCAATTAATTATAATAAGATAATTAATTAATTACAATTACAATAACACTGTTGACTCACAATCTATACAAAGATTCACATGTGTGATACTAGGGCTTGCACACTTGTTGACATTATCAACGAACTATCCTCTATCACTGCCTGACTGCACATCTCTTCATTACGTCTCAAATATAAGATATCCAACAAATATCAAGAATTGCTTTCCCAATACTTTGTCTCTAAATTGCTCTATATAAATCAGATACAACTTTCATATGTCTTTGACTCAGACTCTATGCACTTGACCATGTCATGAAGACAGTGTGCTGAACATGTCCATAACTACACATCACTAGACAATCGAACCATTGTCCATGCCATCAAGATCTTTGTCTTCTACTCAACCAAACTTTAATAAAAAACATAACCATGAATGCAACATGTCAATACTCTCCAATGCTTAAGATACTCCCTCAACGTAGTATCATTAGAATTCATGCAAACAATCTCCCCCTTTGGCATTGATTGTAACATAGATGAAAAACATCTAAGTTCCAAGAATACCAAAAAGTGTTCAGCTACTGCTGCTGATCAACATCAATTGTCCACATGCTAGAAAGAATCTCAAAAACAACAAATGCACATAGGTGCATACTCCTTCTTAGACATCATTTGTTTACTCCACATTACATAATTCACAATACATTAGGTGCACATTCCTGCTTCCTTTGATGAATCTTTCTAAATCTCTCTAAAAAGATATCTCTCCCCCATACTTAGGAGATTTTTTACATGCATATTCTCCCCCATTGACACCAATGTCCAAGACCTCAAACACATGCAAAAAATATCAATTGTTACATACCAATTGTTATAACTACTTCTTCAACTCTTCAACCAGCTCAAGTGTCCAAAGACATTGTTCAATACCAAATACCAAGAGTCCTCATTGACTCAATACATACCAGATACTCCCCCATATAGGAAGCATTAACATTTAGTCCAAGATAATAATAGTGCTTTGTACCACTAGACTGATGCATTATCTGCATCATCTACTCAGAAGTGGGTAGGGGCATAACCCAAAGCAGAGCTCTTAAGTACTCAAAAGTATCTTTAGGAAAAGGCTTTGTAAAGATTGATCTACAACCTAATCTCCTTTTCTACTACTTACTCTCTCAGCACATGATACTTAATAGATATATGCTTAGTCTTAGAATGCAATACATGATTTTTAGACATTCTCAATGTACTTGTATTATCATAGTAAATGATAACGGGTTCTTCAAATTCAATTTTGATATCCTCTAGCATCTGCTTCATCCACATAACTTGATTACAATTATTTTCTACTGTAATGTACTCTACCTCAGTAATACTCTATGAAATATAATCTTGCTTCTTGATTAACCAAGAAACCAATCTTCCTCTAAGAAATAATGCTCCACCATTAGTGCTCTTTTTTTCATCCACACCACCTCCCCAATCCGCATCAGTATATACACATAGAGCGAAATCACTCAATCTGTCATACCAAATTCCATAGTCAAATGTCCCTTTCAGATATCTAAATATTCTCTTTACTGCTACAAAATGAGATTCCTTAGGATCGACTTGAAATCTAGCTACAATCCCAACTGCATTTGCTATATCTAGTCTAGTGTAAGTCAGATACTACAAAACTCCAATAATGGATCTATACTTCTTATGCTCTACTGCAGGTGTCTCATCTTTGCTAGATAACTTGTGACTAGTTATCATAGGTGTACCTACAAGTTTACAACTTTCCAAACCAAACCTTTTCAACAAGTCTTTCAAGTACTTAGCTTGTAAAATGAAAATACCATTACTATTCTATACAATCTGCAATCCTAGGAAAAACTTCATTTCTCCTATCATGCTCATTTCAAATTCATTCTTCCTCTCTTTAGCATATTTATCACTTGCTTCATCATTACCTCCAAAAATGATGTCATCAACAAATATTACAATAATCAGCAAACCATTTTCAACTTCTTTCGAATACAATTTATTGTATGTTGTACCTTTAGCAAATCCAAGCTTTTCCAAATAACTGTCCAACCTCACATACTAGGTTCTAGGTTCTTGCTTCATACCATATAATTATTTCTTTAATCTTCATACCATTTATTTATCTATTGATAAAAGATAACCTTCAGGTTGCTCAATATATACCTCTTCTTCAAGTTCTCCATTTAGAAAAGTTGATTTAACATCTATTTGATAAACCTTAAACTTCTTATTTGTTGCATAAGCCAGGAACATCATTACTACTTCCATTTTGACTACATGTGCATATGTCTCCTCATAGTCTATGCCTTCTTGTTGTGAATATCCCTTGCATACAAGTCTCACCTTGTTTCTCACAACTTTGCCTTGTTCATTCATCTTATTCTTGAATACCCACTTGGTTCCTATCACATTCTTGTCTTTAGGTCTAGGAACTAACTCCCATGTATCATTGTTACTATCTGATCCAATTCTTCCTTCATTTCTTGAATCCAATGATCATCTTTAACTACTTCATCTTTGCTCTTAGGTTCAACTTGAGATATCAGACATATCTCCTCATTTACTCTATTCCTTGTCATCACTCCTTTGTCTCTGCTTTCAATTATCTGCTTAGGAGGGTGATTCTTTGTCAGATTCCTATTAGAGGTAGGAGTTAACATCTCAAATCTTATCTCTTCTCTTAGTTCAAATCTTTGTTCAATAATTAGCACATCATTCTGCAAATCATTGTTGGTCTCAATCAAAACTTTAGCATTTTGTCTAACAAATCCAAGATTATCTTATTTTCCATCTGAATTATAATCTATCATCTTTTCTTTAGATCCAATTTTTTTTTATCAATCCTTACATTTGTGCATTTAACTATTGTCTTAGTTCTATAGTTGAAACATCTATAAGCCTTAATTTTCAATGAATAGCCAATAAGCATACTTTCATCACTTCTTGGATCAAACTTACCAATGTCATCATCTCTCTTAATGTAACATTTTCTCTCAAATATTTTGAAATACTTAACTGATGGTGAATGTCCAAACCATAGTTCATAAGGTGTCTTGTCCATACCTTTTTCTTATCTATACCTAGTTCAGAGTATCTATTGTTGTATTGATTGCTTCATTCCAAAATGTCTTAGAAACATCATTCTCAAACAACATCACTCTTGTTGCTTCTACTACAGACTTATTCCTTGTCTTAGCAATCCCATTTTTCTTATGTGTTCTAGGTGCAAATAGCTTCCTTTTGATTCCATTCTCTTCATAGAATATGTTAAACTCTTTAGAGGTGAATTCTCCTCCTCTATCAGATCTTAAACACTTTATCTTAACACCAGATTCATTCTCGACTCTATTCCTAAATATCTTAAACTTCTCAAAAGCTTTAGATTTCTCTTTAAGAAATGCTACCCACATCATTCTAGTGAAATCATCAACAAAAATAATAAGGTACCTTTCACCATAGAATCCTCTTATTTTGGAAGGACCACTTAGATCTGTGTGAATGATCTCCAGCTTCTCTGTAGTAGTGAACTTCTTATAGGGAATGATACTTTCTTTTGCTTAGCCAAAATACATTCCTTACACACAAAATTAGTGGGATTTGTAATCTTAGGCAAGTCTCTGACTACAAAAGTGTTACTAACCTTCATAATATTATCAAATTTTATGTGACAGAATCTTCTATGCCACAACCAATTGTTATCCACTTTAGCTACCAAACATGTCTTCTCAATAAGATTCAACTAAAATACATTACTTATGGATCTAGTGCCAATTTAAATCATCTTACCATCTTTTTCTTGATGGTACATGTCTTCTCAATGAACTACAACAAATAACCCTTATCCACCAACTATCCAACACTCAACAAGTTATGCTTCAATCCATCAACAAAATAGACATCATTAGTGTTAGTTTTACCACCAAGAGTAGTGGATCCAATTCTTGTTATATGATAGGTTGCATTGTTACCAACTCTAACAATACCTCCATCATGATTCTTGAACTTACAAACTTATTCATATCACTAGTCATGTGATGTGAACAACCATTATCAATTATCCAATCAAACTTCTTTTCCACTTGGGTAACCAGAGCTCTTTCTTCTCTAATTTCTCTATCAAGATCATCTTCCTTGATAGCCACAAATCCTAATTCATCATCACTTTCACTTTGACCTTTCTCATTAGATTCTTCATCTTTATTTGCATACAAATAATTTCTATCCCTATCTCTTCTAGGGTTAAACTTTCCCTTATACTCTTTCTCTCTTTTAGGATACTTAGATGCATAATGACCAAATCCATTATAAGTCCAACATTTAAATATTTTCTTACCATCTTTTTCTCTTCTCACCAGAAGGGCTATTCCTTCCTCAATCTACTTGTCTTCATCAACTCTACTGCTACTAGAAAAGTCTCCACGAGTGCTTGCAGTCCTTGTCAAATTAGATCAAATATTCAAGACACTAAAAGTTGTTTTGACTCTTGCAAGTTTCCCAGACTGTCTCAGATCTGCTTTTGTTGATTCTAATCTTCCAAGTAATGTTTCCTTTGTGAAATCCTTAGTGCAATGCATTACTAGTTGAATCATCTAAGCTATCGGCTTGAATGGTGGTGTCAAACTTTTCAAGATCTTCCATATGAGTTCATCATCTTCCTTAGTACCACCATGAGATCGAATTCTTGCAACCATTTCTAATATTCTGCCAATATAACTTCTTACAAATTCATCTTCCATCATTCTAGCATCTTGAAATGCACATATACAATTTTGTAATCGTATTCTCTTTGCATGATCATCACCTTCAAAAGTAGATTCTAATGCTTTCCAAATTTCATAAGATGTTTCAAGTGACTTTACCTAACTGTACTCATTCTCTAGAAGAGTAGTTAGTAAAGCTTCTCTTGCTCTCATGTTACACATGAATAGATCTCTCTCTTCTTCACTAAAACCTTCTAGAGTTGCTTCTTCAAAAATTGTCTTCTTACTCTTTGTTAAGATCTAATATCTCAAACCCATGCACAACAGATGAGTCAGGAGGAGGGGGGGTGAATAAGTTATCCAACTTATATCACAATTATCAAACTTAAACAATCTTAACCATATGAGTAATATAAACTAAAACCACATTAAGATACTCATACACAATAACACCAAATATGTTAACTAGGAAAACCCTTGATCAGAGGGAAAACCCCCATGGGGATGGTACCCATAAGATGATGTACTAATATAAATATTCCTTGTTAAAGGATAGACCATGTTAGGAGTCTATTACAACATTCAATACATATGAGTCATTGTTAAGAGACTTTGAATCCTTATTAGGAGATTCCAACCATGTTAGGAGTTGTGCCAACCCTATTAGGAGTTGTGGAAGACAGATGGACCCACTACCCAAATAGCTTCAAGAGTAAGACCAATGAACCCACTGTCCAAATGATCTTTGTATTATTCCTTACAAAATAATAGAATGGTACTGTAGTGCTCCTTTCTCTTTCTCTATCATGTCAATTGGACCTATACTCCTTTTGATCTTGTAACCAAATCATGAACCTCACATCCAATAATCCCTTGGATCTCTTACATGCATTTAGTAAGCACTCTACTCCTTTTCACACTTCCCACTTCTTGTAACAATAGATATGCACACTTTACAATCAAGGAAAACATCTTTCCTTTATACCATATCTTCTAATAATTCCTTGAGTCGACCTTGAAGCTTTCCCAATTAATTATAATAAGATAATTAATTTATTATAATTATAATTCACAATCTATACAAAAAATCACACGTGCGATACTAGGGCTTACACACTCACTAATGCCATCAATAAACTATCCTCTATCACTATCTGATTGTGCATCTCTTCATTACATCTCATATGTAAGATAGCTAACAAACATCAAGAACTACTTTTCCAATACTCTATCTTTGAATTGCTCTTTATAAATTAGGTACAACTTCCATACATTGTTGACTCAAACTCTATGCACTTGACCACATCATCAGGATAGTGTGTCAAACATGTCCATAACTGCACATCACCAAACAATCAAACCATTATTTGTACCATCAAGATCTTTATCTGATAATCATCCAATCTTTACAGAAACTATGCTATGTTGACATCACAAACATAGTCATGAATGCAACATGTCAATACTCTCCAATGCTTGGGATACTCCCTCAATGTAATATCATTGACGTTCATGCTAACATAGATTTCTCAGCTCATGAGTGACTTAGCACATACTATTTGCTTGACATGTATTGTCTAACAACTGATGCTCGACATGGTTTGATAACTCAGCTTGCACTAATTGCTCAGCTTTCTCTGGTCACTCGATGTGCATAGTAATACTGATAGATAATGATTAAGTGTTTTGTCATTGCCTTGTCAAAACCAATTTGAAACTAACAATCCCTCCCTTTGACGTGAGTGGAAAAAACACATTGGCATACATATACAATCCTTATTATGAGCATAACTTAGACAATATGTATACATTACTTGGTTCTCATACAAAATTTGCAAAATTTTGCAAAACTTATTTCTCCATTACTCCCCTTGAGTAGATGTTTCCTTTCTATAGATGAAGTTGATACTTCTGCTGAGTAGATTTTTTGTTCTTTGTTTTTGCATTATTACTCCCCCTTACTCAAAACTATATTATTCTCATTTCCTCATTATATTCATTTCCTCTTTTGACACTTATGTCATGGGTGGCACAATGATAGTGTATATATCCAAGAATTATTTATGGATCTCCATGATAATTTTCAGTGCTACATCCTAATTGTTGCATGCTACCTCTAGAGATTGATATTGAGTATCTAGCTGGGTAGCAAGGTCAACTAAGCCATCATAAGTTGAAATTTGGTTATCTTTCTTCATCAATGTCCCAAAATAGGCTAGTTCCTTATGAAACACTTCCATGTGTGGGGTCAACATGGATTGAATACTTATCAGGGTAGCTCAATTTTTTGCATCTTGTACTTCTAGCTTAGAAAACCTACCTTGTGTCGATAGTAATCTCTAAAAATGAGCTTGGCTTTGACTAGGAGATAACTTAAGAGTAGTACCTATAGTTTGTAGATCTCCTTGCAGTTGGTCAATAGCCCTCTAAACTTCATGTATGAAAAGGTTTACATCACATATCTTGGTGTAGAGAGATAAAATATTCTCTAACACCTTCTTCACACTCTTCATTTTGGTTGCTAAATCAACCTGTCTTAGTGCAATAGCCCTAGATATCTTCTCTAGTACGTTTGTGTGAAATTTCCTTTCAGACCATTCTAAAAGTTTAACATTTGAGTCAAGGTCTTCATCCTTTATTTTGTCAACAGTAGTGACTGTAGACACCTAAATTTGATTACACTATTTTAGTAATCCTATTTAGTTATCTAAAAAGGCATTATTAATTAAATTTCTATTTAATTAATCCTTTGTCATCCCCTAGTTGATTAATTTAATTAATCATCTATAGTCCTAATTGATAAATCAAATAATCTATTATTTATCAATTAAATCCTTTTCTCCTATCTAATTCCAAAAATCCCCATTTATTAAATAAATCTATTTGATAAATGAAATCCTCAAATTCAAAAACCCCTAACCTATCTCTAATCCTCCATTTAGCCTAATCCACCCCATCCACCCATACTAACCAAGCTTAGCCACTAACTCACCCACCCTCATTAATGCCATCCACTTGCACATCTCTAACATCCCTAAGCTAATCCTAAACCCAAGCCTAATCCACCCCCTAATGTTGTCACATTCCTTAAACAAGTTTAAGACTTTCCTAATCCAAACCAAAGTCTCCCCTCAAAAAAACCCAACCACTAAGTCATGAGTGCTCTTACAAAACATAAAGACTCTTACAAGCCCACTCATGACTCTTACATCCATCTTACACACTCTTCCCTCTTCCACACTCATTCCTCTTACATCCCTCTTACATACTCAACCCCACTCATCATGACTTTAACCAACCCTTTACCCTACCCTCTCACACTCATCCTCCTTGTGACAAGTGTCACCTTCCCATTGGTGCTAAACAAGCACAATCCATGTGCTCTCCTTTGAGTGCATCCTAGCCCTCCTTAAGCCTTCATCCATCCTTGCATCTAAGCCCTCCATCCCTCTACCCCTTAGCTTATAAATTGAATACCATCCCAAGCCATTTCATCAACAATCTTTGAGCTAAAGTTACCATGCTATTTTGAGAACCAAAGCCATCAACCATACCCTTATAATGCCAAATTGAGAGCTCACAAAGCTACCAATTTGCCATTACCCATCTCCATTGAAGCAGCTTTTGAGCATCTTGAGCATACATCCACAGCAAAAGGACACATCTACAGAATCAAGAAAGCATGGAGTGTTTTCTCTTGTGAGGTTTGCACTTCTTATTTTCTTTCTTAGTCTAAGAATATATGTGAATTTAGTTTTTGGTTTGTGAATGTTTACTTCATTTGTTAATGTTCTTTGCATACTGATTCTGGTTCTACAGTGACAAGTTTCTTGATTATGGGCTTGTCTTCATTCATCTTAGGGAGACTAAAAGAATCATAAAATATGTCTCTTATCTCATACAAAACTTGATTTTTCTTATACTCCCTTCTCATCATTTCTTGTTTCTTCTTTGTCTGCAAAGCTTCATGTAGAATTCTCATCTCTTCAATTGTGATGGTTGCCAGATCAAACTTAGGCAACTCAATAACCTCATTTAAACTGACATCCCCAAAAGATGTATCATATGTACTCCTTGAAATACTTGCACTTGGCCTTGATATTTGTAGAGGTGTAACATGTGTGCTCGGCCTTTGAAGAGCTTAACTACTAGGAGGAGTAACAAAAGATGGTAAAGTAACCATATTCTATATGGAAATTTGTTTTTCTACTGTAGTAGTCACCTTCAACTCTTCAGTCTTATCATCTTTACTCTCTACCTATTGTGCTTCACCTTGTGTTTGTGGAGTAGGTACAGGACTCACTTCCTAACCTACGTGAAACTCAGTTCCATCTTTCTCAATAGTACATATAGTTGGCATACCTGTACTATGTAGGCTAGGCAATGATGTACCTTCCTGTTGTACCTTAGCCTCTTTTATCTAAAATGTAACTATAGGCATTACATATTGTATCGCAGTTGTAACAACTATCTGTTCTGGGTTTGCACTATGATATGTTTGTAGATCCTATTTTTCCTTCTCCTTTGCTTTTTTGGATTGAGGGGGCACATTAGATGTGTCTTTTGGTTGCTCCTTTGCTGATGCAACTTCTTCATTCTTAATCTCATCAACTCTCACCAATATGGGTTTTGAGCATAGTTGTGTTGTTGTGGTGGAGTCCTTCAATATATTTTTTAAATCTTCTTCAGTCAAGGGATTTATTTTTTGAGCTGAATTATCAAGAACATCCTTTATTTGTACTAAGTCTTGTTGACTCACTTGGTCTATATGTGGAGGACTAGCACTCATCACTTGTTCATCTTGAACATTTTGCTGCTCTTCATCAATTGTGGCCTCTTCTACTGCTATCTCCTCAGTGCCTTCTAGATTACCATCCTTGATTGGAACCTCTTTTGTAGTATCTACTGCCTCTTGTTCACATTTCTCAGGATCTTGCATTCCTTGCTCACCTTTTTCTAGCGAATGTTGTTGTTTAATGTGGAGCCTGATTAGTCCCCAAGTGGGAGATTGTTAGATTGTGATGATTGATCAGGAAAGTACTATACATACTTCATAAATTCTTTTGGGCCCTATTTTATCAAGATTTTGGGTCAACATGTAATTATTAATTATAACCCTAAAGTGGTTAAAATACTTGTATAAAATGGGTTAGGGTTAGGGATTGTTTCATAAGGTGTGATGCGAAATTGGTTCTTGCGGTGGTATTGAGCTATAAGGGATTATGGATTGTAATCAAGATGTAATCACTGGACCATAAAAATATTGGACTTCCTATTTGGTGGACGTAGCCTAGGGATTGGGTGAACCATGTTAAATCTTGGTGCCTTGTGTTCTTTTTTGTGTGATCTATTATTTTATGTTATTGGTTATATTTGCATGTAATTGTTATTTCTGTCCATGGTTTAATCCTAACAAGTGGTATCAGAGCCTAGTTATTTTTTCAGTTATCCTTTGTTGGAAAGTTTCATGATTGAGTGGGAGTCTCATGGTTGAGTGGGAGCAATGGTAGATGAGGGTAAGCTAAGGGTTGATAAGTTTAATGGGCAGAACTTCCAGTCATGGAAGATGCAAATGGAAGACCATCTTTATCAGAAGGATTTATGGAAGCTGTTGGAAGGCAAAGCCAAGAATCAAGGATCTATTTCAAATGATGAATGGGATCTTTTGGATAGAAAAGCACTTGGAAGCATTCGATTATGCCTGGCACCATCGGTGGCATTTAATATTACAAAAGCAAATACAACAAAAGAATTAATGAAAACCCTAGCGATAATGTATGAAAAGCCTTCCACTTCAAACAAGGTATTTCTCATGAAGCATTTATTTAATATGAAAATGGAAAAAGCTGGTTCTATTACAGATCATGTAAATGAGTTTAATACTATTACTAGTCAGTTATCTTCTGTGGGTATCAATTTTGAAGAAGAAATTAGGGCTCTCTTGATTTTGTGTTCTTTGCCTGAAAGCTAGAATGGCTGTGAGTAATTATGTTCCTGGATCTAGTACCCTAAAATACGATGATGTGATCAGTGTTATTTTGAGTGAGGAAACTCATAGGAAGACCTCAAGTGGATCTACATTAGGAAGTGCTTTGAATGCACAAAACAGGGGCAGAACGACTGAGAGAGGAAGTAATTATGGAAATCTTGGGAAATCAAGAGGAAAGTCAAAGGGGAGGAGGTCTCAATCAAGAGGACCAAATGACTACTGGTACTATGGGAAACTAGGGCACAAAAACAAAGATTGCTAGAATCGAAAGGAAAATGAAGGAGATAAATCAAATGGAGATAAGGAGGCAAATGTGGTAAGTAACAAATCCGAAGAGGATGCTTTGCTTCTATCTTTAGAAAGTGTTGATGAGTCATGGGTTTTAGATTCTAGTGCTTCATTTTATTCTACACCTCGTAGAAGTTATTTCATTGATTATGTCCAAGGGGATTTTGGGCTTGTTTATTTGGGGGATAATGAACCCTGTCAGATTGTTGGAAAGAGAAAAATTAAGATTAAGTTGCAGAATGAGAATCATTGGCTACTACATGAGGTAAGACATGTTCCAAGGCTGAGTAGGAATTTAATTTTAGCAGGGCAACTTGGTGATGAGGGTTGTGTAGTTACTTTTAATGATAAAAATTGGAAGGTTTCAAAAGGTTCCCTTATAATAGAAAAAGGTGTGAAATTACACACCTTATATCTTTGTACAGGTCATTTTGTTCCTTCTACTTTAATTGTTTCAGAGAAAAATGAATGTTCAAGAACAATTGCTGCAGTTGAGCAGGGAGAACAAATAGCTATTGTAGATTCAGATACAACATTGTGGCACAACAAACTTGGGCACTTAAGTGAGAAAGGTATGCAAGTACTCCATTCAAAAAAAAATTACCATGTTTGAAATGTGTTAATATGAATTTTTATGAAAGTTGTGTGTATGGAAAACAAAATAGAGTGAGTTTTGCAAAGACTGGGAAGGAAAATAAAAGGGAGAAATTAGAGCTTGTGCATAACAATGTATGGGGACCGACTCAGGTATCTTCCCTTGGTGGCTCTCATTACTATGTTACATTTAGTGATGACGCAACTAGAAAAGTACGGGTTTATTTTCTTAGACAAAAATATGATATATTTCAAACTTTTAAGAAATGGAAATGCTTGGTTGAAAATGAGACTGGTAAAAAATTAAAATGTCTCAAATCTGATAATGGTGGTGAGTATTGGAGTCATGAATTTGAATATTATTGCTCCACTAATGGTATTCATAGACAAAAAATTGTTACAAGGACTCCACAGGAAAATAGAGTGGTTGAACACATGAATAGGACTATAATGGAACATGCAAGGAGCATGAGGTTGCATGTTGGGTTGCCCTTACACATGTGGGTAGAGGATGTGAATACTATTGTATATTTGATTAATAGAGGTCCCTCTACTCCTTTGGGTTGTGGTATTCCAGAGGAAGCATGGACTGGTAAGAAGGTGAGCTATTCTTTTCTCAAAACCTTCAGTTGTGAAGCATTTTCTCACATAGATTTTGAAAATAGAACCGAGCTAGAAGCTAAGTCAAAGAAATGTGTATTTGTTGGATATGGCATTAATGAGTTTGGTTATAGGCTAAGGGATTTTGATAATCATAACATTGTAAGAAGCAGGATGTCATATTCAATGAGAAAGTGTTGTACAAAGATTTTTTGTAGCAACATGAGAAGAAAGAAGATGATTATGTAGTGTTGGATGATACTCCAAAAGTTGATGTTCCAGCCATTCCTCATGATGTGCAACAATCACAACAACAAATACCACACACACTGGTGAATGTTAGATAGTCAACAAGGAAAATTAGACCTTCACAAATATTTTCTCCCTCTTTGTATTATTTTTACTTACTAATGCTGGTGAACCTGAAAGTTATGATGAAGCTATGCAGGTGGATACTAAGATTTAGTGGGAGTCTGCAATGAAAGATGAAATGGACTCTTTGCTAAAGAATAAGGCATGGGATTTGTGCAAGTTGCTTGTAGATAAAAAGGCTTTATAGAATAAGTGGATTTATAGGTTGGAAGAAGAGGATGGAGGTAAGAAAAGATTTAAAGCCAGGTTAGTTGTAAAAAGATTTGCAAAGAAAAAGGGAATTGATTTTGATGAAATATTTTCTCCTGTTGTTAAGATGACTTCTATTAGTACTATTTTAAGTCTTGTGGCTACTAAAGATTTGTATTTAGAGCAACTTGATGTTAAAATAGCCTTCCTTCATGGTGATTTGGATAAAGAGATATATATGGCTTAACCACAGGGATTTGCAGTCAAAGGTAAGGATAACTTAGTGTGCAAATTGAAGAAAAGTTTATATGACTTGAAGCAAGGACCTCGGCAATGGTACCTAAAATTTGGTAGTTTTATGCATGAGCATGGTTATGGTAGGTGTCATTCAGATCATTGTGTCTACTTTAAGAGGTTGGATGATGATAGCTACATTATTCTATGTTTATATGTTGATGATATGCTTGTAGTTGGGTCTAACATGGATCAAATTAAAGGGTTGAAATGCCAATTAGCACATGCATTTGCTATGAAAGATTTGGGGGCAGAAAAAAAAATCATTGGTATGAAGATTTGCAGAGATAGGAAAAATAAAACATTAACGCTATCTCAGGTTGATTATGTGGAGAAGGTTTTGCAACATTTCTCTATGAAGAATGCTAAAGTTGTCAGCACAACTTTACCTAGTCATTTGAAGTTGACTAAGAAGATGTGTCCCAAGAAATAAGAAGAGGAGGATAAGATGTCCAAGGTGCCCTATGATTTAGTTGTAGGAAGCTCGATGTATGCTATGGTATGTACTAGGCTAGATATTGCACATGCAGTGGGAGTCGTTAACAAGTATATGAGTCATCCAAGCATTGAGCATTAGAATGTAGTCAAATGGATTCTCAGATATTTGAGAGGAACATCCAATAAGTGTCTACACTTTGGGGGCTTTACTACTAATTTATAGGGCTATGTTAACTCAGATTTGGCAGGGGATATTGATACCAGGTGGAGTACTATAGGTTACATCTTTACTGTTGGTGGGGCAGTTGTGAGCTAGGTTTCTAGGTTACAAAAGGTTAATGCTTTATCCACTATAGAGGCAGAGTGTAGCTACTACGAAGGCAACCAAGAAGATGATATGGCTTCAGTTCTTCTTGAAAAAATTGGGACATCCTTAGAAGGATAATTATTTGTTCACAGATAGTCAGAGTGCCATTCATCTTGCAAATAATTCAGCTCTGCATTCAAAGACCAAACACATACAGTTGCGGTACCATTTCATTCAGTTAGTTTTGGAGGATGGACAGTTAAAGCTAGAGAAGATACATACCACTAACAATCTAGTAGATATGTTGACAAAGGTAGTAACAAGGGAGAAGCTAAACTCCTCTTCAGCTTCGGTTGGTCTTCTAGATTGAATATGAATAAAAGAACAGTAGAGTCTAGGGTGGTTTGATCTAGTGGGAGCCCCATGTGGTAGTGGTATTACTACAGGATCAGTCTCCAAGTGGGAGATTGTTGTTTAGTGTGGAGCCTGATTAGTCCCCAAGTGGGAGATTGTTAGATTGTGGTGATTGATCAGGAAAGTACTGTACATACTTCATAATTTTTTTTTTAAAATTGGGCCCTATTTTATCAAGATTTTGGGCTAACATGTAATTATTAATTATAACCCTAAAGCAGTTAAAATACTTGTATAAAAGGGCTTAGGGTTAGGCATTGTTTCATAAGGTGTGATGCAAAATTGGTTCTTGCGACAGTATTGAGCTATAAGGGATTACGAATTGTAATCAGGTTTTAATCCTTGGATCATAAAAATATTGGACTTTTTGTTTGGTGGACGTAGCCCAAGGATTGAGTGAACCACGTTAAATCTTGGTGCCTTGTGTTCTTTTCTGTATGATCTATTATTTTCTATTATTGGTTATATTTGCATGTAATTTTTATTTCTGTCCATGGTTTAATCCTAACAATTACTTGAGTGGATAACCCATATATTGATTTCCAAATTGTTGTGCTTTTGTTAACCACACCTTCAATATTCTTTGTCAAGATATGGAAAGCTCTATATTTGGGGGAAAATTTAGTCTTATCCTTTTCCATAGATTTAGCAATCTTTCTTTTGTCTAATTCTAGCATAACTTGGGGTAATGTTGATTCCTTGATTTGTCTTTCAGTTTGCAAGCTATATTACCATTTTTTCTCAACTCAGTCATATAGACTCTTGGGTAGTTAAATGGAAATTTCTAGAGAAGTTGATTTAAATGTATCCATCATCTCATATATGGCTTCCTCAACTTTATTTTGATCAACTTTCCCTAACTTATCAAATTCAATATGTGTGAAACCAGATAAATCTGCATTTGACTTGATATTATCACACAAATTGTCTAAGTTAGAGGAGGGATTGTGTCTTACCACTTTAAATTGGCTCATGTCATCTGACTCTATTTTTTCCTCATCTAAATCTGGTGGAGGCACTAAATTCTTCTTTAATCTATTGTATGTCTATATAATAGGCTCACTCAATTATGTTGTGTCAGGTGTCCTCTTGCCTTTAGGCTTCACAACTTCACTTGCCTGAACAATGGTTTCCCTTCTGCTTGACCTAGTAGTAGGTACAACTGGCTTTTGTTGTGGCTTCTTCATAGGCTTCTGAGGTTTCTCCACTGTTTATTCTTTTTCATTTCTCTTCTTGGCCTTTGTATCCTTTGGTGCTTCCTTAGCTTCTCCCTTGACACCTTTTGTATCTTCTTCTTGATCCTATCCTTGTCCTTGAGTTAATGCCAATGGGGCTTGGTCTTGTTCTTCCTCTTCATCTTTTTTCACCAGTTTTTTCTTCTTCCTAAGAATATTAGTTGTCTTTAGGTATATTGTGATCCTTGAATTGGCTTCCTCATAATTACCAAATGAGGCGGCACTCTTGTCAATGTCTTATGCTAATAGAGATGTAATAGCTGTAGAGGCCTCATCTATATTTATCTCATATGGCAAGGGCTTCAGCCTCTAGTTATAGCTACTTGCACATATGTATAGCCTACATCCACTAGGAAACAAACATCATTCTAATGTTTTTCCACTAAGGATATAGCAATCCTCAACCTCTGTTTCATGGATTTCCTAAAATCCTCAAAGTAGCTAGTCATTACTAACTCAAAGTTATCTCCAAGCTGTTCTATGAATTCTAAAATTTGTTGTGCAATTGACCTGTTGGTCTTCCAAGCAACTGTGCCAAAGGTGGGGAAGGTTTTTTGCACATAAAATAATATGCAAAATAAGTAAAGAACCAAATTTGCATGATGCATTTTTTGTTTCCATGATGACCACCAAGTTTTTTGATAGTTGTTGTAGTTGCAACTTGGCAAGGTCATAGAAATGGTCCCTCTTTACTATCTTGTAACCCAAATCAATAGTTATACATGATACATTGTTCATTCGGCTAGACTAAAAGAACTTGTGAGAAATCACTCTCACTACAAAGGTAATTAAGGGATCTAGGTTTGTGTCAATAGACATCCCTCTTTTGTTCCATATTGCACATGTATTCTTTTCAATCACCTCCTTTGCATCACTATGCATACTCTTAGGTTGATCAAGGGTAGGGTACCTTGATACTCAGTTAATGATCCTCTTTGTGAGCTTAACTAGTCCACCTTCTAACCAAATATAGTTATCATATATGCCACTTAGAAAAAATCATATCCATTCAGTTTTAAACACTTGAGGAAAATTAGGGCATAGTTTAACACTTTTCATTCAACAATTTTATATTCTTCCCTCGAGACTCCATTATCACACAGTTTGTTGTAGGCATCTCTTATCTCCATGTCACCTACTTCTCCTATATTTCTTGTATAACAACATCTAACATCTTGTATCATCAATACTTTTTGGAGGTATCATCGATAACGTACTAGACAAGTCTCCTTTATATGTTATCTCAAGAATAGCTTGGAAAGGGGGCTACCAAACATCATTACTTATCAATTGAATATTGAAAACCTCTTTGCCCTCTTTCCTAACATTTGCAGAAGAGCTAGATGCCATTTTAAATATCTAAGGTTTGCTAAAATTGAAATAGTGTAACTCGACAACAATTAAATACCTTTCGAATCTGATGATTGATGATGAGTAGTAGCTGAATCTAGTTCACAAACATTTGAACCTTATTTCTCAATTCACCTATGTGCTCTTCATGCACTCTAAAAAATTTGGTAAGTGAAAATGAGTCAAAAATTGACTATATAACCCTTCATATTCGACAATAAATTCTTAGTGCTTACACAACTATAAGCTCAAATATCATAGGACTTTCAACATGCTCAGTCAACATTGCAAGTTTGACACTTACTACCCTATCTCCATAACTTGGCAATAACCACTATTCCTTTCCTTTGTCAACAACAACAATAATGTCTTCCATGCTCGACACCAACATAGAAAACAACAAAACTAAAACTTTCTTCCAGATTCTAACTAATACATTGCATCTTAATTCATGCATATATAACCTTTTGAGATCTTAGCTTTTTGGAACTGATACATAATATACCTTTTGAATTATCAGACCCATACATACCTCTTGATTGCCTAGTTGGGGGTGATGTGATCACCTGATCCATTGGATGAAGTGACCTAATTTGAGCTTGATGTGTTGCAATATTCCTTCTTCTTCCATGTCTTGTTCATCTACACCTTTACCTTCTCTACATTGACCAATTCTTTGCCTTTACTATTTCCATTACTCAATGTTGGTGACATAGTTGGATAGTTTCTACTGACATGACTGGTCTTGAGACAACTAAATCATGTAGTGTCACTCAACCAACTATTTTAGCTGCCTCTTGTAGGTGCACTTTCAGTACACCATTTTAAAAACTTTTAAAGTTGCCTCCCATAAAGAATTTCCCAAAAATTGTTCCCAGTATGCTTAACAAAGTTTCTATGAAGGATTGAATTATTTCTGGGTCTAGATATACAAATGTGGAAGCAAATAGAAGTCAAAGTTCATTTTTCCACCATGGAGAAGCACTTTTTGAATTTTTCGCAATAGAGTAGTCAACTTGGGATTTTCCACCAAAGGAAAAATGAAGTGTAGTGGAAAACTCATTTTCCAGTGCGAATTTCGCAGTCATTTTCTAATTTTTGGCAATGGAGTAGTCAACTTGGGATTTTCCACCAAAGGAAAAATGAAGTGTAGTGGAAAAGTCATTTTCCAGTGCAACTTTCATAGTCATTTTCTAATTTTTGGAAATGGAGTAGTCAACTTGGGATTTTCCACCAAAGGAAAAATGAAGTGTAGTGGAAAACTCATTTTCCACTGCGACTTTCACAATCATTTTCAGATTTTCCATTAGAAAAGCAAATGTTTCATTTTCCACCAAAGGAAAAATGTGTATTGGAAAGCTCATTTTCTGCTTCACCTTTCATAGTGATTTTCTAATTTTCCATTGGAGAAGCAAATATTTCATTTTTCAGCAAAAGGAAAAATGCATAGCGGAAAATTCATTTTTCACTACGACTTTTGCAGGCAAAGTCCAATTTTTCACATGAAGAGAGAAAAGAAAAAATCTCAATCCACAATGAAGGTATATGGGGTCTAGCATCAAGATCACTCTAGAAAAATAATTTGTGAATCAATCTACATCAAAATTGTGCCCACTACATGGAAATGAAAATTTCATTTTTCACTGCACCTTTCGCAGTCAAAGTTCAATTTTCCACAAAAGGGAGAAGACCAAAATTAGATTTCCACTATAAGCATTCCAGAGAATTTCTCCCAAATTTCAGCAAAGAATTAACATTGTAAGCATGCAAGATAACATTTTTGCAAATTGAAGACATGGATTATAGAGCATTGAAAGAAGAATGGCTAGAAACTTTATTTTATTAATTCTGATTTTGTAGCAGTCATATAGAGCAGAATTCAAAAGTTCATATCTTTTGACTCATTGATTATTTTTCCGATCACTCCGGTCAAGATGAAGATAACTAAGTTTGGAAGAACATATCTCGAAATGAGCTTGATCCAACGGTGGAATAAAAAGATATGCCCCACGAAAAATGAATCATTTTTACCTGCCAATAGTATTTATTTTGCTATCCGCTCAACAAAGGAAAGATTTTGATATTGATTTAACATATTTAAATGTTAATTGTTAAAATATAATTTAAATATTTTAATATATATCATTATTAACTTTAAAAGTTAATAAGCATATCAATTTTCAAAAGGAAAGGATGAGAAGTCAAAGAGGCAAGAACTGAAAAGTCACCGGAGGAAACCAAACGGTTGTTGGAGAATGTATTTATTGTAAAACCTTTTCATTTGCAAGGGTTCTTCTTTTCTGCAAGAGATAGAGAGCTGGAGTAGGGGGAAGGAACTTAGTTTAATTTTTTGCATTTTCATTATGCATGTTAAGAGTTTGAGTTTTTGTAATAGATTGAGCATAAGTTGTGGGCAAATAAAATCTGGGTATTCTTATTTGTGATGTTCAAAGCAACAAGAGTTTTATTCTAAATAAGAGCATTTAGTTATTTTCTCTTTGATTATTATCAATCAGAGTATTGTTATTTTTCAGTTTTGGGCATCATCTTCCATCTTGTGTTGAATAATGAATGGGTTGTAGATCAGAGTATTTGCAAACGTTCCTATTACAAGAATTGGGATTGTTTAGCACTCTCTTTCATTTTATTTTCCACTACATTTGCATACATATCATTCACATTCCATTACCAATGTCGGGGAGTCATAGGAAGTGTGAATTCCTGGGGTTGGCTAGGTGTAGAATTGAATTCTTTGCCTGAGTTAGTTCTCTCTAGGGCTAGCTTGGTTTTCCTCTTCTGTTCTCGGGTTAAGAACGTACCCAATTAGTTTAGGAACAAAAAAATTTATTGAATATGATTGATAAGGGAGCTGTACCTTTCAATTCAGAGGAAATCTATCAATCTCATGATAGATTATCCAACTGTTGGTATCAAATTGTTTCTCACAGGTTTGGGCATGTAAGAGTTACATTGGAAAGAAAAATATGTTTACCAACACCTCTGAAATGTGTTTTAATGCAATTCTTAGGAATATGTCCATATTCTTGACAATAGTGACAACTGTACCTTGTGTTGTTATCTCAATCATAGAATTTTCCATTTTGTTGTACCTTTGTCTTCTTGTTTGATGTCCACATGGCATTATATTTGCATGCATATGCTTTATGTTCATACTTTAGACAATTATGCCAGTATCCTTCAAATCTTTGAGTGCTCATGGTCTTGGTCTTGTATTCATGTGCCTGATGTCCTTTCTTGGTGCACTTATGATAGTAACCCTTGAATTTCTGCTTAGGGTTTTGATTTGCATTGTTGCTCCTGCAAACATTTGTTGTATGACCTAACTTTTTACAATTATGACAAGTAGGTTTGTAGTTCTTATCTTTGTTATTCCTTTGCTCACAACTTTTAGATGATTCTCCTTCCTCGGTATTGGTGTACCCCAATCTAGTAGTATCATTGTTAGGTCTTGGATATCTCATCATTTTCTTAAAGTATTCGATGGCTTCACTATGTTTGTTGAAACTTTTAGAAAATTCATTTTCCACTCTCAGTTCTTTCCTCAATTGATCATTCTGCAACTTTAGGGTTGTGATCTCAATGTCCTTTCCATTCAATTCATGGTTTGTAATCATAAATTGATTCATTGTATCAACCATCCATAAAACTTTAACCATAAAACATTCACCACACATCCATCTCATAATTTAGCATATAAATTGAAATAGCTAACGATACATATTCATCCATAGCATGAAATAAATAACACATGACACAATAAATTTGTTACCCAGAAACCCTCCGATAAGAAGGTAAAACTGGGGTGGGGATGACACCCACAAATCTTCACTACTATAGCTATAAAGTGTATCCAATTATGGTTACAATGAGTTTGACCATAAACTATGATCTACCTTATGAGGGGTTTGTTAGACTAATTGCCAACATTCCCCTTTAGGATTCATGACATGGCTTAACCACCTCTAGTGTTTTATAAGTCTAGTGGTTGTATCAGACATTGATAGGTCAATCTTTTGGAGCAATGACAACTCTATCTTATAACAAGTGGTATCAAAGCTTGGTCACAGGTTCAAATCTCCTTGGGTAACGCTAAGGGGTTTTTTTTGGATGAACTGCCAATGTTCCTCTTCGAGATTCATGACATAGTTAAGCCTCCTATGTTCTATAATTCTAGTGGTTGTATCGGGCATTGATAGGTCAATCTTTTGGTGCAACAAAAATTCTAGCTTGTAATAGGTTATGCCTTGTTAAAGGCTTACAAAGAATGTTAGGTCTCACCTTGTTAAACGATTTCAACACCCTATTAAAAGTGTGCCTTGTTAGAGGACTTAAACTTACAATAAAGAAAGCACTTTGTTAAGAGATTTACACAAGTCTATTAATACTACTATCTTAGGATATTTACTCTACATCACCTATTAAAATGATTTAGCACCATGATCCTGTTAACAATTGGCTATATGTAGTGATGTAATTATTGTCAGTAATGGAAACACATGATGTACATGTTGTAGAAAACCTCAAAAATAAAGATACTTAGCTTTTGGTACTCAAAAAATTGTCTAAGTATGAAACTAGTTTACAATAGTGTATTATTTTGATGTATAACTTGTTTATATGATGTTATCTATGAGAGAGAGGTTAGATGGAAGCAATATACATATTGATGATGATGTGTATAACCTCAGACATTAGTACAGACTGTACAAAAAAGACATATTCACAATTACCAGTGAATAGAATAACGAAATTAAAGGTAAAGGAAATATTTTGTTTACAAAATAATTACTTGACCAATTAGGGCTGACATCCTAGATATTTACTCTAGTATTGGAAAAGTATATTGTGGTCTTAGTTGACTAAGAAACAATTTGAGAAAAGGCATGGTATTTATGCAAAGGATATCTTTTGAGATTAAGTGTGCAAGTGATGTGCATTATAATGCGATAAAGTTATATGCAATTTTTTTGTGAAGTGATGTATGTGAAGTTTTGAGAACCTGATTTTGTGATCCAAGATTGAGTTGAGATTAGATATCAATTGAAGAAGAAGTTACAACATCTATACATCTATATTTGAGGAACCTAAAGTTTAGTTACTTGTTTGGGCAGTGAGCTCTTCCTGTAATTGAAAGTGCATGTTTGGTCAGTGAACTCTTCTTGCATCCTTTGTACTTCAGCTCCTAATAGGGTTGGAATCTCCTAATAGGGATTCAAAATCTCTTAAAAAGGACTCCTATATACTGAATTCTTTTATAGACTCCTAACAGGGTCCATCCTCGAACAAGGAACATTTATAATAGTACATCATCTAGTGGGTATCATCCCCACCAGGGTAAACATGGATATGTCTTTAGTTCAAATTTTTGAGAATATTGAGAGACCCAAATTAAAGGTTGTTCCTTTGAAAACCCTAGAGGAAAACCCTAATTCAGCCTTATCAATTACTCCAGACAATGTAGTTTTCTTGGAAGACATAGAAAGCTACCTGTATAGTAAGTTTGAATATATTGGAAGTAAGTTTATGAAAAAAGATATGGAAATTGTTTTCAATCATGATATGACTATTAAGCCTTGATATGAGCATTTGAAGGATTTAGACTTTGTCAGATATCACTTTTACTATGAACTTGATACTAAAGAGTGGACTTAGATTATATTAAGTAAAATTCATAATGGAAAGATTTGGATGGGAGAAGATGTAGTTGACATCTCTACCAACCTTATTGATGATGTCACTGGTCTTAGTGAACAAGGCAGTGTACCCATTGGTGGGAAACTACTTAAGAAAAAGGTTGAGAGTTATACCAAGGCAGTTTATAATGGTAAGGCAATGGTGACCAACACCATCAGACAACATGATGTAAGATTTTTGAGTAGAATCATTGCATATTCTATTTGTGCAAGTTCTAAGAGTGATGAGTTGTCATCAAGTTTTATCTATGCAGCCTATAAGATTTGTATTTAGTAGGAGCCAGTAAAATTAAGTGAGATTCTGAGAGTACAACTCCTTGAGAATTGGAGAAGATTAAGAGAACTAAGAATGGTGTATTCAGATTCCAATCTCTGATTAATTACATTTTCTTTCATTTACTTAAGAGATTCCCATTTTTATCAGTTACTGATATTATGAGTAGTGAAAGATGCACTATGGACAAGATAATAGATGTGTGCAGAAGGCATCTTGCAGAGAGAATCTTGAATAGCCAAAATCTAATTATAAGGATATTTCAGAATGAAATGAAATAGAGATTCAAAATTTCCCCTACAATTGTTGACAGATTTAAGAATGATATATGTTTTATGTTGGATACATACCTTACATATATTGAAGCAGTTGAACCTTGGGAAACATTTCTTGAGCCCTTAAGTTGTGAGTTAAGTGATGTTATAACTATTGGTTGTATTGATTTATTGTTGAAATCTGATATAGATCAAGAATCATAAAAATTTGGAACATATAAGGATATAACTCGGTTAGCTTACCATGCATCATTAGAGAAATCATCTCATAAGAAGATTGAAACTATAATGAAGAAAGCACTATTTGAGGTTGGTATGTCAGAAGAAGAATCACAGGTAGTTAGACAAATAGTCTCTGGATTGAAACAAACTAGTGAACAAAGTGTAATGTATGTAACACCTCTATCAATTGGCCAAGCATCCGATATACCTATTGCAAAAACTCCTAGAGAACAAAGCATTCCATATGCTGTTGTATCATTCAAGCAACCAAGTGGATCTAAAAGGTAGTAAAAAAGAGTTAAGAAACAAGCTACTAGACTAAAGAAAGGGAAGAAGACATTATTGACAATTAAACACTCCAATGATGATGAAGAAGAAGAGGAACAAGATGACAAACAACCAGAGAAGGTTATTGTTTCCAAGTAGCTAGCAAGTAAAACAAGACAACCCTGGAAACCTAAAATAGAGAAGATTAACACAACCATTGTTAATGAAGGAAACTTTGTATAGATGAATAATTTTTATGATTTGTTTAATGATATTGAAAAAGATTAGATTGATATCTCTACTATGAGATATATGATTCTTAATGACTTGAAACTTGAAGACATCAAAGGTTTTGTCAGACTTATAGCTAATAAGGCACTAGTTTGGGAAGAAGATATGGAACTTCAAAAATCAATGATAAGGACTATGTTTAAGACTAAAGATGAAGAAGAAGTAAAGAAATTGATGGGTAAACTAGCACCCTATTTATGAAATAAAATAAAAATGAGGCCAATTCTATTTATGGGTGGTGATAAGGATGTAATAAGAAGTGAAAATATTGTAGTTATCAATAAAATGATGATTGAGGTAGAGAAAAATCCTACCACTACAGAGAAAACTTCAAAAGTATCAATAAGTGGTGATACTATGCAAATTTATCACACAAATGTTACAGTTAACATTGATGATAACCCTTTTGTAAGCTATAATCAGCCTGAGCCCCTTTCCAAATATATTCAGGATCAGTTGAGACTGGCCGAAGAAGAGAAAAGACAACTTGTAGAAGAGGAGAAGAATATTGAAGAAGCCAAGCTTAAAATGATTGAAGAGGAAAAGAAGAAGAAAGAATAAGAAAAGAGGAGGGACGAAGAAAAATAAAAGAAAGATAAAGAAAGAAAAGAAAGAGAGTAAAAGGAAGAAGAAGAGAGAAAATCTAAGAAGGTAGCAGAGGAGAAACAAGAGGAAGATGAGGTGAAAGCTTATAGCTCATCAACTCTTATATCTCTTGCCGACCTTATAGGTGATGATGATAATCAATCCAACTTGATCTCATCCTTGAAAAAATTGATTAAGAAGAACAAAAAAGTCAAAAGTATATAGAGAGCATTAATGGAGTTGACTAACAAATTGCACAACACTCTCATAGCCAAGCATACATAAGATGACCCTAAAAAGAGAGCTCAAGTAGTTGTAAAATCATTTGATGATGAGTTTACAAATTTGTTGAACATTGTTGAGTCTAAGGCTCAAATTTCACATGATGCTAATCTTTTTAGCACCATTTGTCAAAACATTCAGAATGAATTGATGAGTCTTGGTACTTGTATCAAGGAACTCCAAAGATGTCAAAAAGTTGGCAAGGTATTGTACATAAAGTTTAATTTATCTCATAAGTTGACCAAATATTTGGATAGCAAGATTCAAGGGAAGTTGAGTGAGCTGGAAGCTCTAATTAGTTAGATATAACAACCTTCTTGCAAAGTTGATGAGTTTGAAGGACAAGTTGTTGGTGTTAACATAGACATCAGGAAACTAGAATTTGAAAAAGAGCATATTTTGACAAGACTATAAGAATTCAAAGAGTCTATTGCTTTGAAGATATCATCTATTGAAAGATAGTTGGAAGAATGTGTCAAAGCAAAGGACACTTATGCCAATTTCACCTACTCTGACCTTAATATAGTGGAGATTGCATCATATGCCTTATGTGCAGTTCTCACTATTGCCAAAGTAGCTAAGGACTAATGGGAGAAAGGTATGAATAGTTTGAAGACAAATTTTGATGACTGTATGAAGATAATAGCAATTTGAGGTAGCAAGACAAAAAAATTGACAGTGTTTGAAAGTTTTTGACAGCTTTTTGGACTTTCCAACCTTTGTCATTGATGTCAAAGGGGGAGAAGTATAGAAGAAATTGTGTAGTAAGATATGTGTGTAGTAATCATATCAAAAGAAGGATCATTTGTAATATGAAGTATATGTAATGTAATAGATGTTATGTATTATAAGTTTTTGTAAAGTTTTGTCTCTTGGCCAATTTTCCTTACTTCGTTGTCATCAATGCCAAAGGGGGAGATTATTGATAATTAGCTATATGTAGTGATGTAGTTGTTGTCATTAATGGAAACACATTATGTACATGTTGTAGAAAACTTAAAAAATAAAGATACTTAGCTTTTGGTACACAGAAAATTGACTAAGCATGAAACTAGTTTACAATGGTGTATTGTTTTGATGTATGACTGGTTTATATGATGTTATCTGAGAGAGAGAGAAAGATGTCAAATGGAAGCAATATACATATTGATGATGATGTGTATAACCTCAAACCTTAGTACAGATTGTACAAAAAAGAGATATGCACAATTTACCAGTGAATTGAATACTAAAATTAAAGGTAAAGGAATTATTTTGTTTACAAAATAATTACTTGACCAATTAGGGCCAGCATCCTAGATGTTTACTCTAAGACTAGAGAAGTATATTGTGGTCTTAGCTGACCGAGTAGAAATTTGAGAAAAGGCATGATATTTATGGAAAGGATATCTTGCGAGATTAGGTGTGCAAGTGATGTGTATTCTAATCCAATAAAGTTATATGCAAACTTTTTGTGAAGCGATATATGTGAAGTTTTGAGAACCTAATTTTGTGATCTGAGATTGAGCTGAGGTCAGAGATAAACAGAAGAAGAAGTTACAACATCTATGCATCTATATTTGAGGAACCCAAAGTTTAGTTACTTGTTTGGACAGTGAGCTCTTCCTATAATTGAAAGTGCATGTTTGGGCAGTGAGCTCTTCTTGCATCCTTTGTACTTCAACTCCTAATAGGGTTAGAATCTCCTAACAGGGATTCAAAGTCTCCTAACAAGGAATCCTATGTACTAAATTCTTCTATAGACTCCTAACAGGTCCATCCTCTAACAAGGATCATTTATATTAGTACATCATCTAGTGGGTATCATCCCCACCAGAGTTTTCGCTTGGCTAGGGTTTCCCTAGTTAACAAAATATGGTGTTATGAGTTCTCTTTATGCATGGTTATTATTCCTATTCAACATTACTTGTGTACTATCTTATGCATGGTTCATAGTAACAAATAATATCTAGTTGGTGACAAAAGTTTGTAGAATACTAATCCCCCCCTCTCAGTATTCCCTATTTCTAATAGATCCTTTAGTTAGCACTCTATTGCTAGATGTCAAATTTTCTCTTTACTGATAAATCCTTGATCCTTCTAATTAGATATGTCTCCTCTATCCTCTCTCTATTTTCCTCTATTCTCTCTAACTAATTCTACAATTCAAATCATTATCACAACCTCCATAGCCACCATGAATTCTCTTTGCACTTAGCATTAGTCTCCTTCTACACATACAAAATCTTTAGGGTTTGCCTTGATAAATAAACATAGGTGGAATGGGTTAGGTAGGAATCAATGAGTGAGGTTGATCCATATTTCCACTTAAAGCATCCCTTAATTTGATTGGTTGCATGTACTACATAGTGATTTGTGATATACTTCCATACTTATCTTCTAGAATCATAAAACAATCATTATGTCAGCCTAAAAATGGTTTACATAGAATTTTGTGCCATTATAAACAACTATGTCAAAAACTATTCACTCAACATCTAAAGGCTCTGATGCTCAGGCATTAGTACATTCTCAATGTTGTAACTTAGCTTCTGGATGGCTCGACATACACTATTTACTTGGCTCTTGAATCACTCAGCATGTATAGACTTCTTGGCTCATGAGTGACTTGACACATACTATCTGCTTGGCATGTATTGTTCGACAACTGATGCTCAACATGCTTTGATCGCTCGGCTCGCATTGATTGCTCGACTTGTTCTGATCACTCAACATGCATTGTAATATAGATAGATAATGACAAAGCTTATTGTCATTGCCTTGTCAAAACCAATGTGAGATCAAAAAAAGGTCACACAATCATAACAACATAATAAAACCATTAGCTCCATTATTATTCATGAACATGCATTCACAAAAATAACACACTCCGACAAGAATAACTACACTCAAAATGAGAGCACCAATAACATATATTATTGCATCAAAATAAAAATCTAAAGTACATATTTCATCCATGTATTTATAATAAATCATCCCTCCCTTTGTGTTAAAAGTGAGAGCTCTTAAAATGCAAACCCATGCTAAACACTAATAAAACAAATCTAATTATATACAAACTAACTCTCTAAATGGTGCTAAGTAGGTCTCCACACTTGTTTATATCGATTAATGGGTGCATGAGCCTTTCCATGAAACAAAATAATAATAAAATAAGAAGGTAAGAAGAATGCCACTATAAGATGATTTGGAAGTCTCTAGAAGCTCTAAAAATGGAAGCTCGGCCTTCTCTAGGCATTTTTGGAAGTTGAATTGACGTAAAAATGTGTTTTTGATGCATGGAAAGCTCTAAATTAGGAACTAGCAATTAATTGTCAGCGCACCACTTCTTCTTCAAATTTTTTAGCACACCTTTGTGAAAATTGCACCTACACACCTTGGTGACAGGTTCAAAAAATCCAAAAAAAATCGAAGTGTCAAAACTTGATTTCCAGCCTCTGGGTTTTTTTCCTCTTTACACCTAAACAATGTATGGATGTTTGCTCTTAAACTTCTCTATAATCTTTTCCACTTGGTTAGCTTCTAGAAAATCTAAAATATCATACTTATCCTTTACTAAATACCGTTAATTACTTACTTTGATCCTTTTTTCCACAAAATCCTCAAGCTTGGTGTCTAGTTCCAACAGTGCTTCTTCAGTTTTGAAGGCTTTTATGATGTCATCTTCTAATGAAGCTTCTTTAAATGTAGCTCTAAAATTTTGGACAACTAACTGCACTGCAAAAAGCTTGGTCTTTGACTCATCCTAAAAAACATCAAGGCTAGTGGCGTTGTAGTACCTTTCTGCTTCTAAAAATTGTTCTTGGGCCCTATCTTTAATCCCCTAAATCTCATCATGCAATCCTTCCAAAACTTTATTACCTACCAATATTTTCTCTATCTAATCATCAAGATTATCAAGCTCCTTAGCCCCATATATCTCCATTAGCATACGATACCTTTGACCTTTTATTTCTCTCAAAGCCTATAGGTCTTTAGCCCATGTATGAACTTCATCCATCAACCCAAAATCTTGGTTCACTATAGAAACCAACTTGTCGACACTTGACTGGAGGTGGTGCAACAAGCCCAAATTTCCCTATATGATTTGCACACCTTTCTCCTCAAATTGTAATGCCATTGCTGAGATGCTTCAAAAAATTTATCTAACTGTATTGTCCTTGCTCCTCTTCTCTCTAATGTTGTCACAAGAGAAATCTCTGGATTTTCCAGGTCAATAGGGCCCACAACTTCATTTAAGTAGCCTCTTAGTAGTTCATTTTCTTTTGAAGTGCTTTCAACTCAGGGTCATCCTAGTCAATATGCCTAAATACCTCTTTCATACCCGTAGTGATCATCTCTTTGGTTGTGTCTATCGTGGATTTTTCCAACATGACCTCCTTGATCTGGTAGTCTTTAGGATTCAATTTTTTGGTGTCAGCATGTGGAGGAGGAATGGCTATATGTGCAAGCAAGTCCTGCTCTTGATTATGTTAGAATATATAGTCCACTGATATAACTGAGAGGGGTGGGTTGAATTAGTTATCTAACTATTATCACAATTATCAACCTTAAATAAAATTAACCATATGAGTAATATAAACTACAACCACAACAAGATACTCATACATAATAACACCAGACATGTTAACTAAGAAAACCTTTGATCAAAGGGAAAACTATGGTGGGGATGGTACCCACAAGATGATGTACTAATATAAATGTTCCTTGTTAGAGGATGGACCCTGTTAGGATTCTATGAATACATTCAGTATATATGAGGCTCTATTAGGAGACATTGAATCCTTGTTAGGAGATTCCAACCCTATTAGGAGTTGTGTCAACTTGTCGAAGATAGTTGGACCCACTGCCCAAACAATTTTATGGGCAAGACCAATGAACCCACTGTCCAAATGATCTTTGTATTATTCCTCTTAGAATAAAAGAATTGTATTATATTGTTCCTTCCTCTTTCTCTGTCCTATCAACCACACTTCTGCTCCTTCTGATCTTGTAACCAGATCACGAATCTCACATCCAATAATCCCTTGGATTGCTTACATGCATTTAGTAAGCACTCTGCTTCTTTTCATGCTTCGCACTTTATATAATGATCACAACACTTTACAAACAAGGAAAACATCTTTCCTTTATACCATATCTTCATAATAATTCCTTGAGTCGACCTTGAGGCTTTCCCAATTAATTATAATAAGATAATTAATTAATTATAATTACAATAGCACTGTCAGCTCATAGTCTAAACAAAACTTCACATGTGTGATACTAGGGCTTAAACACTTGCTGACATCACCATCTGACTATCCTCTGTCACTACTTGATTGTGCATCTTCTTAATACATCTCAAATGTAATCTAGCAAACAAACATTAGGAACTACTTTCCCAATACTTTGTGTAATATCCTCCCCTGATTTGAACTTTGACTTGTAGAAATTTAACTTAACGAATATTGTCAAACACTTTGTATGCAAACTCATAAAGCTGATTTCCTCAATAAATTTCTTTCCAATGAGTAGATTTACGAACAACTATGAAGTGACATTAAAATGCATAATACACATCATAACATTTTCACAAACACTTGGCACACATTCAATAGTATATGAAAAATCGGGAAACTCTTTCAATCTGCTGATAAAGGGTGATTTTTAAATGTAGATGTGCACTTACAGCTGCCTTAAAGGCTGCAACAACTATTCAGACTTGTATTCAACAATTATTATGCAAAGTATCAAAATTTGACAGAAGGAACCTAGAATTAGTTGCCGTAGTATTTTGCAGATGTAGTCGGCAGCCCTCCAATCTTCTAATCAGCCGAAAAAACAAGTAAACTTGATACCAACACTGTTCACGCCGTACTGTAGCAAAATACTGTTCATGCCGACTGTAGCAAAATACTGTTCATGTGACACTATAGCAATAACTAACTTCAGATCTACATCTCAAACCCTTGTAAATTTCTTTATGCGAACACCCCAAATGAAACCCAGTGTGTTTCCTGAAGTGAAAACACCCTTGATCCCCCTGACTGTGTCTTCCAACAGCGAAGAGAATGCTAGCAAAGAGGGATTCCGTCCTCCAAGCTCGATAATCAGATATCCAACAACATAACATTAATCTTCATCCAAGCATACAAAAAAAAGCTCTTCCATTTCTTTTATAGTGTTCTCACAAGAGCTCAATCCTTCGTTTTCTCAATGTGGGATAAAACATAACTCCCTTTATGTACCTTATGTCTCAAATGTGTTATAAAAATAAAGGGAACTCTTTTAATTTAAATATTTCCCACAAACTATACTCTATGCATTAATAAAGTTAAATATTTAAATTTAACTTTATAAAATGGCTTTATCAATGCATAACAAATCTTATCAATGATAAATAAGTTTTCCTGTCGATTTTAAACAATTACCATCGACATACCACTATGACTGAATGTTTGGCCATGTCCAAGATGACTTACTATAAATAGTAAGTATGCCCAAAGTTGCCCCAGAACCCCTCAAAAAGACCTGCAACTGAAATTGTCTAGGCCAAATGGCCTCTAAGCCCCTTTAATGTCCTAGTTAGCCTATGGGACTATGGGGAAATAGGCTAATGACAACATCATGCTATGAATGCTAGAAAGGGGACATTACAGTCCGCCCTTCCCAAAATTGCTTGTCCTCAAGCAATTTCAGCTCTAGATGCTGCAATATCTGCTCATTTTCCCAAGTAGCATCCTCGACAGGTAGGTTCCTCCACTTCACTAGATACTCCCTGATAGTCCTCCTACGAAGCACCCTCTCCCTGGAGTCAAGTATGGCCTCGGGAACCAAGATAAGCTTTACCTCATCATCAAGAGGTGGCAATACTATTGAAGGCACCACATTGTGACCCAATGCCTTCTTAAGGCGTGACACATGGAACACATTATGCACTTTACTGTCTGCAGGCAACTCCAACTCATAAGCTACTTTTCCCACTCTCTTGATTACTTTGAACGGTCCATAGTAGCATGGTTTCAATTTCTCTGCTCCACTCTTCTTGAGAGAGGACTATCTATACGGCTGTAACATGAGGTACACCATATCTCCCACCTCAAAAGACCTCTCAACCCTGTGCTGATTAGCATATTGCTTCTACTGATTTTGTGCTTTTTGCAAATTTTCCTTCAAGGATCGCATAATGTCCTAGCACTCCTGCAAAGTATCCTTGGCCTTAGGCACCCTGTTGTCCCCAAATAACAAATCCAAAAAATTAGGAGCATCATACCTGTACAGTGCCATAAAAGGGGAAATTTGAATAGACATATGGAAAGAGGTATTATAGTAGTACTCCCCTAGATGTAGCCACTTCACCCAAGCCTTCTGCTCTCCTGCAATGTAGTTTCGAAGGTACCCCTCAACCCATTTGTTCACTATCTCTGTCTGCCCATTAGTTTGGGGGTGGTAGCTGGTACTCAGAGTGAGCTCTATTCCACATAACCTGAACAACTCCTGCCAAAAGTGGCTCATAAATCTGTTGTCTCTGTCACTGACTATGCTCTGTGGTATCCCATGTAGTCTAAATACCTCTCGAAAAAATAGTTCTGTTGTTTGTGCTGCTGAATATGTAGATGAAATTGCAAAGAAATGTGCAAATTTCGTCAATCTGTCTACCACAAAAAAGATACAATCCCGACCCTGTGCCTTGGGGAGGCCTATGATAAAATCCATGGAGATGCTATCCCACTTCTTCTCTGGTATGGGTAGGGGATGTAGTAAACCACCCGGAAAAGAATGTTCCTGTTTGTTCTGCTAACACATAGGGCATTCCCTCACAAACTGAAGCACCTCTGATTTGAGTCCTTTCCAAGTGAAGCGCTCTCTCACCTGCTGATATGTCTTAAAGAATCTGGGATGTCCTGCCATTGGTGAATCATGAAATGCCCTCAAAATCTTCTGCTTCATAGCAGACCCGAGTACTAAATAAATCCTTTCCTTGTAGATTATCAGATCATTTACGACAGTGTATCGACTATCTTGAATAGCTCCCTCAATAATGCTAGATGCCCAACTATCCTTAGCATATTCTGCCAAGATCATCTCTCTCCAATCATCCATGACTATCCCAACAGAAAGCAAATGAGGCCTTCTAGATAAAGCATCTGCAACAATATTTTTCTTCCCTTTGACATAGGCTATGTCAAAATCATAGGCCTGTAATTTACTCACCCATTTTTGTTGCCTGTCATTAAGGTCCTTCTGTCCAAGGAAATGTTTCAAGCTATTATGATCTATTTTTACTATGAACCGACTTCCCACTAAGTACTGCCTGAACTTAGCTAGCGCGTGCATGATTGCTAGCATCTCTTTATCGTAGATGCTATAGGTTCTCTCCACACCTCATAATTTTCTACTCTCATATGTGATGGGATGTTTGTCTTGCATGAGAATAGCTCCTATGCCCTCTCCCGAGGCATCATGCTGTAGCTCAAAGGGCCTAGTGAAATCTGGAATGGCTAAAACGGGACATGTACTCATCAGCTCCTTAAACCTGTAACAATCCTGAGCCCTCTCTGACCACTTGAAACTATCTTTCCGTGTCAAATCTGTAAGTGGTGCTGCTATCTGTGAAAATCCCTTCACAAATCTGTGGTAGAACCCACAAAGCTCGAGAAATCCCTTGAGTTGTGAAGTGTTCCTCGGTGGTGGCCAATCCAGAATGGCCCTGATCTTGTCTGGGTCAACCCGAACACTTCCTGCACTAATAATATGCCCTAGATAGAGCAACTCTGTCATCCCAAACTCACATTTACTCATCTTGGCATATAATGACTCCCTCTCTAGAATACTAAGCACTGTATCAATATGCTTCAAATGTTCCTCCCAAGTACGACTATATATCAGTATATCATCAAAAAATATCAACACAAACTTCCTCAACTGATCTCTGAACACTCTATTCATACAGGACTGGAAAGTGGCAGGGGCATTTGTCTACCCAAAGGGCATGACTAAGAACTCAAAATGTCCATAGTGGCATCTAAAAGTTGTCTTCTCCACATCCACCTCTCTAACCCGTATCTGATGGTAGCCAAATCTCAAATCAATCTTGGAGAAGTAGCATGCACCGTGCAATTCATCAATAAGCTCATCGATGCGCGGGATAGGGTATCGGTTCTTGATTGTCTTCTTGTTTAGCTCCCTATAATCAATGCACATCCTCATTGTACCATCCTTCTTCTTCACCAATACTACTGAAGAAGCGAAAGGACTTTTGCTTGGCCGTATGTGCCCCATGTCAATCAACTCCTTAATTGCCTTTTCTATTTCATCCTTACATCTCTTCAGATGGCGGTAAGGTGTGATGATAACTGGCTTAGCCCCTTCCTCTAATTCAATAACATGCTCGATTCTCCTATCCGGGGGTCTCCCTAGAGGTATCTCACCAAACACCTTAGTATGTTTGGTTATTATTTTTTGTACATCAAGTGGATACTCTTGTTTATGCTGCTCTGTCATCTTAGGTATTACTCTAAAATCTGCTGCCCACTGCACTTGATCATGGCTAAAGAAACTCTGCATCCGCTTGAGTGACACCACTCAAAGTCTCCCATCTGAAAAACCTCTGAGCACTATCTTCTTACCATTTGCCTCAAACCTCATTTCCATTTTCTCAAGGTTAAATGTAAACTCTACCAGAGACTTCATCCAGTTCATCCCAAGCACCATATCCTGATCACCAATGTCGACCACAAAGAAATCTCCTGTCATGTCATAATCTCCCAAACGAAGCTGCAAGTTGGAGATTTTCTTGGTACATTCAATTTTGAAGCCATCGGCAACCATCACCTTAAATCCCCTATGCTCCTCTGTATGTATCCCTCTGCGTGTCACAAACTTCTCATCAATGAAGTTATGTGTCGCCCCTGTATCAATGAGTGCCACAACTCTCTGTCCATCCAAGGTTCCCCTAACTCTAAAAGTGACGGCCTCCTGTATACTTGACAACTGAGCTATCCTGCTATCACCACGTGCTTCCTCCTATGAAGAACTATCATCATCTCCATCTGATTCAGATGACTGCTTTGAATCTCCATCTATTGACTCTTCGGCTGAAAAGTACTCCATCTGCTTAGCTTTTTCTTTCAATGGACACTTATGTGACAAATCCCAAGGCTCCCTGCAATGAAAACAAAGCTTCTTCTTCCTGAGATCATTAAGTGTCTCATTGTCCAATCTCTTACTTTCCTCCTTAGCTGGCTGAACCTCTTTATGAAAAGGTTTCCTGTCCTTATCTTTCCTTGAAGGGAAACTCTTTGCCTGGAATTTATTTTTTGAAGATGAAGAGGAATCCATGTCACGAGCTTTCTTAATGGCTCCCTGCAAAGTGGGAGGGTTGAGAGCTTTAATCCACCCTCTCAATGGATCAGCTAACCCATCCATAAATAGAACTAGTATCCTTCATTCAGATACATCTATTACTAACACTGCAAGTTTCTGAAACTCTGAAATGTATGTTTCCAATGATCCCCACTGTTTAAGCTGAGCTAACTCCTTGAAATGGAGTTCTGGATCCTTCCTATCAAAACGTTCAATCAGCCTCTCTGTAAACTCCACATATGAGGTAATGTGTGCATGTCCCATAGTGACCATACCATGATGCCACCACTCGTGTGCTAACCCATCCAGATGAATTGCTGCATACTTAATAGCTTCTTCCTCGGGCATAGGGTTCAATTGAAAGTATGTGTCAACCTTTTGAACCCAAGCTCTTGCTGTAGACTTTCCTGAGCCATCATAATATGGTAACTCAAGTCTCCCTACTTTCTTCCGTAGCTCATAGCTCTGGTTCCTATCATGTCCACGTGGCATATGTTTCATCCGCACATCCATATACTCCCTAAAGGTAATTGCAGTAGTAAAATTTGGCCCTCCGGCTTCCCAATCTCTCCTCAACTGGTCCTGTATATTAGTAATCTGGGGCTCTGGTACGAGCTGCTTTGGAGCTCTAGGAGGAAATGTAGGAATCATGGGCCTTGAGCTCACTGTCCTAGCTCGCTGGGGTGCATGATTGAAATTGTTCCCAACTTGTTCATCTCCATTATGTGTCCCAGCCTGATCATTTCCATTCTGATTGTTACCATTTTTATTATTTCCTCCACCCATGTTAGCATTCAACCCCATTTGACGAGCCATCATCTACATCATAAGATCCAATCTCTGATTCTATTCCTGTGCCCTTTGTTTTGCTACTCGCTGACCCCGTACCAAGGTCTCTAATAACTATAAGAATCTTTCCTTTCCAGGCTCTGGAGTGGCATTCCCACCTCCACCTAATCTTGTATTCCTGTCATCTCGGTCACCCATATTGTTGTCTTGATCAAAGAATACCTCCGCTGTGTCTATACCCCCCTGTACGGATGAGCTAGACTGTTTGCTTTGCAGGTTTGAACTCCTACTTTGTCTTGCTCTGGTATTGCAGAAATTATAAGGCCCCTGTCGCATGCTCAAATATAAATGCTCTGATTTTAGTGTTTTGACATTTCATCAAACACTTTCCCCTCTATCCGCCAGTTCCAAATTTCCTATAAGACCTCCATAGGATGGCAGGACTTATAGCTTTGATACCACTGTAATATCCTCCCCTGATTTGAACTTTGACTTGTAGAAATTTAACTTAACGAATATTGTCAAACACTTTGTATGCAAACTCATAAAGCTGATTTCCTCAATAAATTGCTTTCCAATGAGTAGATTTACGAACAACTATGAAGTGACATTAAAATGCATAATACACATCATAACATTTTCACAAACACTTGGCACACATTCAACAGTATATGAAAAATCGGGAAACTCTTTCAATCTACTGATAAAGGGTGATTTTTAAACGTAGATGTGCACTTACAACTGCCTTAAAGGTTGCAACAACTATTCAGACTTGTATTCAACAATTATTATGCAAAGTATCAAAATTTGACAGAAGGAACCTGGAATTAGTTGCCGTAGTATTTTGCAAATGTAGTTGGCAGCCCTCCAAACTTTTGATTAGCTGAAAAAATAAGTAAACTTGATACCAACACTGTTCACGCCGTACTGTAGCAAAATACTATTCATGCCAACTGTAGCAAAATACTGTTCATGTGGCACTATAGCAATAACTAACTTCAGATCTGCATCTCAAACCCTTGTAAATTTCTTTATGCGAACACCCCAAATGAAACCCAGTGTGTTTCCTGAAGTGAAAACACCCTTGATCCCCCTGACTGTGTCTTCCAACAGCGAAGAGAATGCTAGCAAAGAGGGATTTCGTCCTCCAAGCCTGATAATCAGATATCCAGCAACATAACATTAATCTTCATCCAAGCATACAAAAAAAAGCTCTTCCATTTCTTTTATAGTGTTCTCACAAGAGCTCAATCCTTCGTTTTCTCAATGTGGGATAAAACATAACTCCCTTCATGTACCTTATGTCTCCAATGTGTTATAAAAATAAAGGGAACTCTTTTAATTTAAATATTTCCCACAAACTATACTCTATGCATTAATAAAGTTAAATATTTAAATTTAACTTTATAAAATGGCTTTATCAATGCATAAAAAATCTTATCAATGATAAATAAGTTTTCTTGTCAATTTTAAACAATTACCATCGACATACCACTGTGACTGAATGTCCGGCCATGTCCAAGATGACTTACTATAAATAGTAAGTATGCCCAAAGTTGCCCCAGAACCCCTCAGAAAGACCTGCAACTGAAATTGTCTAGGCCAAATGGCCTCTAAGCCCCTTTAATGTCCTAGTTAGCCTATGGGACTGTGGGGAAATAGGCTAATGACAAAATCATGCTATGAATGCTAGAAAGGGGACATTACACTTTGTCTCTGAACTGCTCTCTATAAATCAAGTACAACTTCCATACGTATTCAACTCAGACTCTTTGCACTTAACCATGTCATTAGGACACTATACCAAACATGTCCATAACTATGCATCACTAGACAATAAAACCATTGTCTGTACCACTAAGACCTCTTTCTATTACTCAACCAATCTTTACAAAAACCATGCTAAATTGACATCAATGAAAAACAAAGTCATGAATGCAACATGTCAATACTCTCCAATTCTTAGGATACTCCCCCAATGTAGTACCATCAACATGCATGCTAACAATCTCCCCCTTTGGCATTGATGGAAACATAGATGAAAAAACCATCTAAGTTCCAAGAATACCAAATTGTGTTCTATTGTTGTTGCTGACCAACATCAGTTGTCCATGCGCTAAAAAGAATCTCAAAACAACAGGTGCATACTCCTTCTTAGACAGCAATTGTTTACTTCACACTAAACAATTCATAATACGTTAGATGCATATTCTTGCTTCCTTTCATGAATCTTTCTAAAGCTCTCTAAAGAGATATCTCTACCCCATACTTAGGAGATGTCACTTTTCATGCATACTCTCCCCCATGCCTTAGGAGATGTTTTTTTTCATGCATCATATTCTTCCCCCGTTGACATCAATGTTAAGGATCTCAATCTTAATGTTACTTCATACCAATTGGTAGATACCAATTTCTAATAAGTTGCTCCAAGTATTCAACCAGCTTGAGTGTCCAAAGACACTATTCAAATCCAAATACTAAGAGTCCTTAATAACTCTGCTCATCACAAACACTCCCCCATATGGGAAGCATCAGCATCCAGTATAGGCTAACAATAGTGCTTTGTACCACTGGACTGATGCACTCTCTACATCATCTACTCAAAAGTAGGCAAGGTCATAACCCCAAACATACCTCTCAAGTACTCAAATGTATCTTTAGGAAAAGGCTTCATAAAGATATCCGCAATCTAATCTTTAGTACTCACATACTCCAATTTGATCTCCTTTTTTGTTGCTTTCTCTCTCAGCATATAATACTTAATAGATATATGTTTAGTCTTAGAATGTAATACATGATTCTTATACATACTCAATGTACTTGTCTTATCATAGTAAATGATAACAGGTTCTTCAAACTCAATTCTAATATCCTTCAGCATCTGCTTCATCCACATAACTTGATTACAGTTATTAGCTGCTGCAACATACTTTGCCTTAGTAGTGCTCTGTGAAATACAATCTTACTTCTTGCTCATCCAAGAAACCAATCTTCCTCCAAGAAAGAATACTCCACCACTGGTGCTCTTTATGTCATCTATAATGCCTGCCTAATCTGTATCAGTATATGCACATAGAATGAAATCACTTGATCTGTCATACCAAATTCCATGGTCAGATGTCCCTTTCAAATATCTGAATATTCTCTTTACTGCTACAAAATGATACTCCTTAGGATTAGCTTGAAATCTAACTAAAATCCCAACAACATTTTCAAATACTGCAAACCTCCAATCATGGATCTGTACTTCTTCTACTCTACTACAGGTGTCTCATATTTGTTGGATAACTTGTGACTAGTTTTCATAGGTGTACCAATAGGTTTACAACTTTCCAAACCAAACATTTTCAAAAAATCATTCAAGTACTTAGCTTGTGAAATAAAAATACCATCACTATTATGTACAATTTGTAATCCTAGGACAAACGACATTTCTCCCATCATTCTCATTTCAAACTCATTCTTCATCTCTTCAAAAAAATTATCACTTGCTTCATAATTAGCTCCAAAAATGATGTCATCAAAAAATATTCCAGTAATCAGCAAACCATCTTCAACTTCTTTTAGATACAAGTTATTGTTTAGCAAATCCAAGTTTTGCCAAATAACTGTCCAACCTTGCATAATAGGTTCTAGGTGATTTCTTTAGACTATATAAAGCTTTCTTTAGTCTGCATACCATATCTTTATCTTCTAATAAAGGAAAACCTTCAGGCTACTCAATATATACCTCTTCTTCAAGCTCTTCATTCAAAAAGGTTGATTTAACATCCATCTGATAAACCTTGAACCGTTTTTTTATTGTATAAGCTGAGAACATCCTTCCTTCTTCCATTCAAGCTATAGGTGCATATGTCTCCCCATAATCTATGACTCCTTGCTGTGAATATCCCTTGCATACAAGTCTAGCTTTGTTCCTCATGACTTCATCTTGCTCATTTATCTTGTTTCTGAATACCCATTTGGTTCCTATCACATTCTTGTCCTTAGGTCTATGAACTAACTCCCATGTATCATTCTTCACAATCTAATATAATTCTTTCTTCATTTCTTGAATCCAATGATCATCTTTACATGCTTAATCTATGCTTTTAGACTCAATTTGAGATATCAAACATATCTCCTCATTTACTATATTCCTTGTCATCATACCTTTGTCTTTGCTTCCAATTATCTACTCATGAGGGTGATTCTTTGTCGCATTCCTATTAGAGGTAGGAGTTGATATCTCAACTCTTTTCTCTTCTTTAGGTTCAGATCTCTGCTCTCCTCTTTGCTCAACATTTAGCACATCTTTCTACAAATCATTGTTCGTCTCAAAGAAAACTTCAGCATTTTGTCTTTAAATTCTAGTATTACCTTCTTCCTCATCATCATCAATAATAGTTACCAAAGCTATGTCTTCTATTACTTCATCTTTCTTAACCAATTCAAACTCATTATCTTTATCATCACACTCATTCAAGAATCTTTCCATACTTGTTTTAAATTCTTCATCTTCATCAAAAAGTGAACTCTTTCTAAATTTTCTTACTCTCTTAGGACATCTGGATGAAAAATGACCAAACTCTTTACATGTCCAAATTTTTTTTTTCCATACCTTCTAGCTCTCTTTTCATAAGAAAATCAATACCTTCCTTGATTATCTTGTCTTCTTCAGATCTGAATCTGTCTTTACTTGTTCCTCTATTCTTTTGTATGCAACAAAAGGATTATGGATTTGGAAACTCAATGCTTAGATCTTTACACATATCTGATAACTCACCAAGAATCTCCATCTTCTGTGTGTTGAAATTTCCTCCATCAAACTTAGGACTATCTTTTCTGAAATAACTTGCCACTGATCTCCCAAAGCTGTTAAGCATTCTCTTCAAGGACTTGATGCTCTGATACCAATTGTTAGAATATATATTCCATTGATATAATTGAGAGAGGGGGGGAGGGTGATTAATTAGTTATCCAAATATTATCACAATTATCAACCTTAAACAAACTTAACTATTTGAGTAATATAAACTACAACCACCACAAGATACTCATACACAATAAGACCAGATATGTTAACTAGGGAAACTCTTGATCAGAGGGAAAACCCTGGTGGGGATGGTACCCACAAGATTATATACTAATATAAATGTTCCTTGTTAGAGGATGGACCTTGTTAGGAGTCTATGAATACATTCACTACATATGAGTCCCTATTAAGAGTTTTGAGTCCCTATTAGGAGATTCCAACCTTGTTAGGAGTTGTAGAAGACAACTAGATCCACTATGCAAACAACTTCAAGGGCAAGACCAATGAACCCACTGTCCAAATGATCTATGCATTATTCTTTGTAGAATAATATAATTGTACTATACTATTCCTTCCTCTTTCTTTGTCCTAACAACCAAACTTCTGCTCCTTTTGATCTTGTGACCAGATCACAAATCTTGCATCCAACAATCCCTTAGATTGCTTACAAACATTCAGTAAGCACTCTTTTTCTTTTCACACTTCACACTTATACAATGATCATGACACTTTACAAACAAAGAAAACACCTTTCCTTTATACCATATTTTCATAATAATTCCTTGAGTCGACCTTGAGGCTTTACCAATTAATTATAATAAGATAATTAATTAATTATAATTGCAATAGAACTATCAACTCTCTCTATTTCTCTCTTTGTATAGATATATATATATATATACACAAAACTTTACACGTGCAATACTAGGGTTTGCACACTCTCTGACATCACCACTTGACTATCCTCTATCACTGCCTGATTGTGCATCTTCTTACTGCATCTCATATGTAATCTAGAAAACAAACATTAAGAACTACTTTCCTAATACTCTGTCTCTAAACTGCTCTATGTAAATTAGGTGCAACTTTTGTATGTCTTCAGCTTAGACTCTACGCACTTAACCACATTATCAAGACATTGTACTGAACATGTCCATAATTGCACATCACTAGACAATCAAACCATTATCCATACCACTAAGATCTTTGTCTATTACTCAACTAGCCTTTATAGAAACCATGCTAAGTTGACATCAATGACAAACACAGTCATCAATGCAACATGTCAATACTCTCCAATGCATAGGGTACTCCCTCAATGTAGTAATATTAGCATTCATGCTAATAGGTTCTTCATTATGAGGACCAATGTTTGCACATCACACATAGGTGGCTCAAGCTTCTTGATTTTTTTTACTAATTCCTTCATTCCCTCCACATTCGTTATGTCAAGCTACCTCTTCTGGAAAAAAATAAGCTCCCTCTTTAGCCATGTCAATGTGGTACCCATGGGAGACATTCACTTGGCCAAAGAGGTTGGTCCTACTGTAGGCTCCTTTTCCTTATTAGTCCTCTCTAGAGTCTTCTCCTATTGAGAAAGATCTTCAATGAGAGTCATTGTCTTTGGTTGGGCTAAAGTCCTAGCCTCTAAATTTTGAGGAGTTTGTTGAGGCTCTTCATGTATTTCTCCTTCCTTAGACTTTATCGACATGCAACTATTCGAATTCCCCTTCCTCGGTCACTTGTTCTTCTTCTTCAGTAGTTGGGGGAAGTGGAGTCACTAACCCTTTATCCAAAATTTCCAGATCCTGAGATGGTGGTTGTGGAATAGCCAGAGGTCCTTGAGGTAGAGGTGACAATTGATTCCAATTATCTCCTAAAGGTTCACTCATGGGAGCGTCTCTTATTTTCTCTCCAACCATATCAGTGCCTACTGACATAAATTCAACATTGGAGAGGTCGAAGAAATTAGTTTCTTGGCCCTCCATATAATCTATCCATCTTTGTTGTTCATCCTCTGAAGTTGACACCTAGATAGGCTCCCTTAGAGGAGATGGAGGTATCACTGTGGAGATTTTTCTCCTCTCTTTCTTTGTTGCTCTAGCCAAGAGAGTTCTTTGGCTCAAGGGGAAAAATTCTATTTTCTCCCCTTATTCTTGTTAGAAATGCTTTTATAATAATTGAGAGGGGGGTTGAATCAGTTATTCAAGGTCTAAATGTCCAATTCAAACTTTTTTCATCAAGTAAAGTGATCTCATCAAAATATTGAATCATCCAAGCTTAAAATTTTCTACCTAGCAAGTTACTGTAAATCAACATGCAAGCATAACACATGAAAGATCAACACATAAAACAGTGATTTACGTGGAAACCCAATTTGGAAAAAACCACCAGTAACATGTTACTCAATTCTCACTCTTCTGAAGTGATGTCCTATGAAAGGCATGCCCTGTTAAAGGCTACAACACACTGTTAAATGTGACCTGGTTAAAGGATTTAACCACGGTGTTAGAAGTGGGCCTGATTAGAGGGCTTTAGAACATTCACTTGGAATGCCAGCCTATTAAAGGATTTACAAATGGCTATTAAACCAACCTAAGTCCGTAGGATTTCACCCTAACTGATACAATTGCTAGAGAGTAACAATAAGGGGTTTTGACCTGATTATAATTCACAACTTATGTTACAGATTTCATATCTCTATTCAGCTCTTCACAATTTGCCTAACTTTTAGTCTCTGCAGCTCTGATAACTTGTCCTCCTTTCAAGCTTTATCTACTTGAGCCTTCATGCTCGTTGTACCAGTGCAATCATCTCTTTGACCACTTATTGAAGTAGAGTCTATGTGCTTTGTTCTTCTTTCTCCTTGATGCCTTCCCCTTGACACCCTTCAACCACATTGTAATTTGGCACTCTAGCAACTCTTGCTTCTTGGTCTTGACTCCTTAAATAGAAGTCTAGAATCCTCTTTCCCTCTCAATTCTTCCCTCCTTTAATTTTAGTTTGAATGGATTAGGTACGATTCAATGAATCTAACCCACATCTTGTTCCTTCTAGAAACATCTTGAAGAATCCCTTTGAATTTGCTCAAAAATGGTTTATCTAAAATTTTGTGCCTCTAGCTCATCATCCTTATCCTCCATCTAGTTCACAAAATTCAAGGTAACAACCTTGTTGGCTCAAATCTGGAAAATCTTTGACTTTTCCAGTAATGTAGTAGCTCGACACTATTGAGATTCTGGTGCTTGGAACATACTGTGTTACTCAGCATCCACTATGTTTTACTAATGTTCGGCAGCTATTGTGAATTCACTTGGCATCTACTAAGTTTTTTGTTTGCTTGACACTTGTTACTTTGCTTGGCACCTGAACTTGCTTGGCTCCTTCTGTATTACTCAACACACACTAGATTTTTCATTTTCTCGACTCAAATTAAAAATTTGCTTGGCTCTAACTAGCTTTCTCAACACTCACTAGTGAACTTAGTTGAGCTTTGCAATTAACCTTGTTACAACTTATTCTTCTAAAGTTTCTAAGTGTGGCCAACATCTATATCTTCAAGTATACTATCAATACATCATTTTACCATTGTCTTAACTGATCCTTGCACTTCATTACAAAACCATAACTCAATCATTTCCTTAGGTACTTTTGTTACATCTTGTTGATTAAATCCTCTTTATCAATCAACTAACTGATAGTACCTGGTGTAGACACCTAAATCTGATTACACCGCTTCGGTAATCTTATTCAGCTATCTCTAAAGGCATCATTAATTAAATTCCTATTTAATTAAATCCTTTGCCATCCCCTAGCTGATTAATTTAATTAATCATCTACAGTCCTAATTGATAAATCAAATAACCTATTATTTATCAATTAAATCCTATTCTTCTATCTAATTCCAAAATCCCCATTTATTAAATAAATCTATTTGATAAATAAAACCCTTAAATCTAATAACCCCTAAACTTATCCCTAATCCTCCATTTGGCCTAATCCACCCCATCCACCCATACTAACCAAGCTTAGCCACTAACTCACCCACCCTCATGAATGCCATCTACTTGCACATCTCTAACATCCTTAATCTAATCCTAACCCAAGCCTAATCCCCCCTCTAACCTTGTCACATTCCCTAAGTGAACTTAAGACTTTCCTAAGCCAAATCAAAGTCTCCTCCCTCAAAATATTCCAACCATAAAACTTTATCCCAACCATAAGCCTTCAATGCTCTTACAAACCCAATGAATGCTCTTACAAGCACTTATGAGGGCCATTTAAGGCCTTGAGCCACCTTTGTTGACTTATCCTTGCCCTTTCCTCTACCCATTGACCCTGTGACATGTGTCACTCCCTGATTGGTGCTAAACAAGCACAATCCATGTGCTCCCCTTTGAGGGCATCCTAGCCCTCCTTAAAGCTTTCATCTCTCCTTGCATCTTAGCCATCCATCCCTCAAGCCCTTAGCCTATAAATTGAACCCCCTCCCTTCACAAAATCATCCATCTTCCATTGCAATGTTATAATGCTATTTTGAGAGCACAAACACTATCAAAATACCATTATAATGGCAAAATCACTTCATGACTCCATTATTGAAACCTTGTTTCACTTACTCCACCCATCCATTTGAAGTTTGAAGCATAACTTGTGAGCATACGTTCCTACAATCAAGGACAAATCCATTGCATCATTGTGTTATGCCCTTTAGGAGCCTACCATTCTTGGTTTGCTTCCTTTTTGTGGTGATAACCCTAGGTCCTATCTTAAGTGTTAGCTTGCTTAGTATTGTTGATGCTTCTATTTAATTAGTTAGTATTCAATTTGCACTACTAATCTAGGTGATACACCTGGATCTTATAAGCAATTGTCATTCTAGTAAATAGCAGGTTTGACATCAATGACAAAAAATGATTAAAAAAATTCTTTATCAACAATATCCCTCTTTGCAATCAATCTCCTTCTTTCAATCAAATTTTCAACAATCTCCCTCTTTTGCATTGATGGCAAACCAAATTGATCAACCATCAGACCAAACTATTCAACCAAGTTATCAAAATGCTAACTAGGTTAGAACAGTAAGTCAAATGCCAAAAAGAAAAATGTGTTACCATCAGTTTTCACATCTCCCTCTCTCATCTATATCCTGATTACTTTAATTCTTCTTCTCCCTCTTAGTTGTTGTTTCATTTTTCTTTCCTTTTTGCTATATCTTCTTGAACATCCTTTTCTCTTCCTTGTGGCTTACCACTGTTCACTTTGATTTTGTACTCTTGACTTCCTCATACATTTTCTTCTCCCTCTATCCATTTGATCAGTTTCTTCTCTTTGCTCTTCAAATGCTATTGATAAGCTCTTTCTCCCTCTTTTACCATTGATCGGTTTCTGTTCAGTTTGTATCTCCCTCTTTGACAACAATGCCAAAGACACATTATCTCAGCATCTTAACATGCAGGTGTAGCATTTGCAGGTATTCAAATTTCTCCCTCTATCAAATTTCTTGTGACTCATTTGGAACTTTAGCACTTTGATTACTTCAGGAAAAATCCTAAAGTAAGTATCCTCTACATCAATGTAATATGTCAACGATCAACTCATTTGATGTAGGGCAATCTTGCTTATTCTCAAGTAGCCTTGGATAGGGGTATCACCCCTAACTTACCTCTAAGATATTCAAATGCATCTTTAGGTAATGCTTTGGTGAAGATGCCAGTAATCTATTCCTTTGAACTAACATATTCCATCCTTGCTTGTCTTCCACCAATTCTCTTACATAGTGATACTTAATTGCAATATGCTTTGTTTTGGCATGCATCATAGGATTCTTTGATATGTTAATGGCACTTGTGTTATCACAATAGAGTATCACAAGTTCAATTACCTCTTCCTTCATACCTTGCAACAGATGTTTGATACATACAATATTAGTGCAATTAATAGCAACTACAACACACTCAACTTCTATTGTGGACTATGAGGTACAACTTTTCTTTTTGCTGGTCCAAGTGACCAATCTTTTACCTAAGAAGAGTGCTCCTCCACTGGTGCTCTTTCTATCATCAATGTTACCTCCCCAATCTATATCAGTGTAGGTTCTCAAATCAAACTTTTCACTTCTCTTGTAGTACAAACCAAAGTCATAAGTTCCTTTTAAGTACCTCAATATTCTTTTCACTGCCATTAGATGATTTTCTCTTGGATTAGCAAAAACTCTTGCCACTATTCCAACAACTAATGCAATGTCTGGTCTAATATACACAACATACTACAAATTTCTAAGCTTTGATCTATATAATGTTTGGTTCACTTTAGCTGATTCATCATTTTTGGATAACTTATGTCCTATTACCATTAGTGTATTAACAGGTTTTGAATCTTCTAGACCAAATGTCTTGAGTATCTCCTTGATGTATTTTGATTGGGTTACAAATATGCCATGCTTTAGTTGATGTACTTACAATCTAACAAAGAATTTAATTTCTCCAAACATTGACATTTCAAACTCATGTTTCATCTAATCTAATTTTTTTTTTGCATAGGGCATCTTTTCCTCCAAATATTATATCATCAACAAAGATCTCAGATATTAGAATTTATTTACCTTTTCCAGCCCATATATATAGATTACTATTGTCATATGTTCTCTCAAATCCAATCTTTACAAGATATTTGTGCAGTCACTCGTACCATGCTCTAGGTGCTTGCTTCAAACCATATAGTGCTTTGTGCAGTTTGCAAACCATATCCTTGTTGTTGTCTTCAAAAAATCCCCCTGGTTGTTCTATGTAGACTTCCTCTTCTAGTATACCATTCAGAAAAGTAGACTTCACGTCCATTTGATAGACTTTGAAACCTTTGTAGGTAGAAAATGCAAGTAGTGTTCTTACTCCTTCCATTCTTGCAACAGGGACAAATGTTTCCCCATAATCTAGTCCTTCTTCTTGTGCATAACCTTTGCAGACTAGTCTAGCCTTATTTCTTGTTATCTCACCATTCTCATCAAGTTTGTTCCTAAATACCCATTTGGTAACAATCACATTCTTATCAACTAGTCTAGGAACTAAAGTCCAAGTTTTGTTCTTCTTTATTTGATCTATCTCTTCTTCCATAGCTTTATACCAATCATCATCTTGTAGTGCATCTTTCATTGTTTTAGTTTCAATCTTACTCATCAGACATGATTCATTTCTTAGTCTATTCCTTGTCATTGGTCTGGCATCCTTGTCACCAATGATTTGTTCTGTAGGGTGATATCTTCTCACATATCTGGATAGTCTTGGTTTTGTCCTTCTTTCCATGGTTGGTTCTTTAACTTTAGAGTCATTATGTACATCACTATCTAGCACATTATCATCTCTTTCATGTGTACTAACTTCTAAGTCAGAATGTGCATTATTTTCATTTTGCAACTCAGCTTTTGAATGCAACTTGGCATTCACTGGTTGTGACTCGGCTAATACTAAAATTTGTTGTTGATTCTCAACTTGATTGGAAGCTTCATCTTCAGTAGGCATTCCTTCATAGAAGTATACAAAGGATTTGTACTCTTTTGGTTTCTTGATTTCATCAACTTGCACTTCTGCATGCTCATCAAAATTTACATTTGCACTCTCCACAATCTTGTTAGTGTTAGTATTCAAACACTTATATGCCTTGCTTCTAGTGGAGTATCCAAGAAATATGCCTTCATCACTCTTTGCATCAAACTTGTCATTTCTAGTATCTTTAAGAATATAACATTTACAACCAAATACTTTGAAATGTTTTACATTAGGTGAGTGACCATACCATAATTCAAAAGGTATTGCATTTGTACCTTTCATGACTTGGACTTGATTCAGGGTGTAAACAACAGTACTTACAACTTCTCTCTAGTACTTCAGAGCATCATTTTTCTCCATCATTAAGGTTCTGGCATAGTCTATCACTGATCTATATCTCCTTTCTACAATTCCATTCTGAGGTGGAGTTCTTGGTGCTGATGTTTGTCTTTTACTACCTTTGTCATTGCAAAATGTCTCAAATTCTTTTGATGTAAACTCTCCTCCTCTATCTGATCTCAAGAACTTCAGATTCTTTCCTATTTCTTTCTCAACTCTAGTCAAATACCACTTAAACATTTGAAATGCATCAGATTTTTGCTTAAAGAACATAACAGGCATCATCCTAGAGTAGTCATCCACAAATAGCATTATATATCTATCTCCTTGGTAGCTTTGGACTTCTATTGGGCCACATAAGTCTATATGGACTAGCTCTAATACTTCTTTCAAAGTGTAGGTTTTGCTTTTGAAACTTGACTTGGTCATCTTTCCTAGTTGACATTGTTTGCATATTGTGTTTTCAGGCTTCTTTAGTTTTGGCAATTCTCTGACTTTCTTTTTTTTGGTGATACTAATCAAATTATCAAAGTTAACATGACACAACCTTTTATGCCATAGCCACACATCATCAAGTTTAACAATAAGATAGGTTGCATCTTCCATATCTAGGTAAAATAGATTACTCCTAGTTTGTTCACCTTTTCCTATTAGATTTCCATTAGTATCATAGATTTTGACAGTTTTGTTTCCAAATTCTACTTTGCAACCCACATTGCCTAACTATGATACAATCATCAAATTGTAATTCAATCCTTCAACATAGTATGCATTATCAAATGAGATTTTCTTTATAAGTTTAATAGAACCTCTTCCTTTGATTTGGCATGGAGCATCATTTCCAAATCTAACACTATTTCCATCATATTGAGTAAAGGTAATAAACTTACTTCTATCTCCTGTCATGTGATGTGAGCATCCACTGTCTATGATCCATTTGTCATTTTTTGTTCACATAGGTTACCAGTGTTGTTGCTTCATCTTCATCTAATTCATATTTCATGGCTACATAGACTACTTCATCATCATTATCATCAGAATCATCTTCTTTAGCAATGTAGCACTTTTTGCCTTTGTCCTTGTAATCTCTACTATCATCTTCTCTTCTATTTTTTACTTGTTTCCTTCTTTGTAGTTCTTCTTCTGTGTACACCTTGCAGCAATATGTCCTACCTCAGTACAATTAAAACAAATGATAGGAAGCTTACCTTTAAATTTACCTTTGCCTCTATGAAATCTTTGGCCAATAATGCTTCCAATTGTTCCACATCTTCCTCATTTGTGTTGTTGTCACTGGATGTATACTTACCCTTTTTCTTCTTCTTTGATTTCACCTCCTCAGTGTCTTTCAATGTCAACTTGGCCTTGAAAGCAGATTCAAGATTCTCAGGTCTATAGTTATCAAAATTGGACAATTCAATTGCAGTAAGTCTTCCTATTATCCCTTCAAAAGTTAGTGTATTTCCTGGTACACATCTCAACTCATGGATGGTTGAAACTCTAATAGCATAGATGTGGAGTAGGGTTCTTAAGTATTTTCTATTGATAGTATCATCTTCTAATTGACCCTCCAAACTCCTTGTTGCACTTACCACTTCTTTCATTCTAGCAGCATTTTCACCTTCCTCCATTTCAATGTCATCAAATTTTCCTTTGAGGCTTTCTCTTTTTGCTCTTTGAACATTTTGATCTCCTTCATAGATATCTAATAGGACTTTCCACATCTTGAATGCAGAGTCACATCCTTTGATGTCATCAAATTCAACATAGTTGAGTGCAGAGGCAATCTCCAACATTGCTTGATTGTGCTCCTTCCTTTTGTTGAAATTATCAGTAGTAAGGGGTCTAGCTGAATCTACATGTTCCACTCCAATTGAGGTTTTTCCATAGTCACCTATTGATCCAAGGTGTAGCTTCATTAGGCTTTTTCATGAAGCGAAGTTATCTCTGTTGAGCTTGGGAACTTCTCTCTTGGAAATCTTGATCGTCCTGCTTCTAGTACCTTTAAACTAAATCAACAGATGGCTCTGATACCAATTGTTAGAAATGCTTTTAGAATAACTGAGAGGGGGGTGAATTAGTTATTCAAGATCTAAATGTCCAATTCTAACTTTTTTCATCAAGTAAAGTGATCTCATCAAATTGTTCATTCATCCAACCTTAAACTTTTCTACCTAGCAAGTTACTGTAAATCAACATGCAAGCATAACACATGAAAAATCAACACATAACACAGTGATTTATGTGGAAACCCAATTTGGAAAAAATCACCATTAACATGCTACTCAATTCACACTCTTCTGAAGTGATGCCCTATGAAAGGCCTACCCTGTTAAATGCTACAACAAACTGTTAAATGTGACTTGGTTAAAGGATTTAACCACCCTATTAGAAGTGGGCCTAATTAGAGGACTTTAGAACATTCACTTGGAATGTCACCCTATTAAATGATTTACAAATGGATGTTAAACTAACCTAAGTCCATAGGATTTCACCCTAACTGATACAATTGCTAGAGAGTAACAATAAGGGGTTTTGACCTAATTACAATTCACAACTTATCTTGCAGATTTCATATCTTTGTTCAACTCTTCACAATTTGCCTAACTTTCAGTCTCCACAGCTTTGACAGCTTGTCCTCCTTTCAAGCTTTGTCTCCTTGAGTCTTCATGCTCATTGTACCAGTGCAATCATCTCTCTGACCAAATATCGAAGCAAAGTCTCTATGCTTTGTTCTTCCTTCTCCTTGATGCCTTCCCCTTGACACCCTTCAACCACTTCGCAATTTGGCACTCCAGCAACTCTTGCTTCTTGGCCTGTGACTCCTTAAATAGAAGTTTGGAATCCTCTTTCCTGCTCAATTCTTCCCTCCTTTAATTTTAGTTTGAATGGATTAGGTAGGATTCAATGAATCTAACCCACATCTTGTTCCTTCTAGAAACATCTTGAAGAATCCCTTTGAATTCACTCAAAAATGGTTTATCTAAGATTTTGTACCTCCAACTCATCATCCTTATCCTTCATTTGGCTCACAAAATTCAAGGTAATAGCCTTGTCGGCTCAGATATGGAAAATATTTGACTTTTCCAATAATGCAACAGCTTAGCACTATTGAGATTTTGGTGCTCGGCACATACTATGTTACTCGACATCCACTATGTTTTACTAATGCTTGACACCTACTGTGGATTCACTCAGCATCTACTAAGTTTTATGTTTGCTTGGCACTTGTTACTTTTCTTGGCACCTAAACTTGCTTAGCTCCTTTTGTATTACTCGACACACACTAGATTTTGCATTTTCTCAGCTCTAATTAAAAATATGCTCGACTTTAACTAGCTTGCTCAGCACTCACTAATGAACTTAGTTAAGCTTTACAGTCAACCTTGTTGCAACTTATTATTCTAAAGTTTCTAAGTGTGGCCAACATATGTACCTTCAATTATACTATCAATACATCATTTTACCATTGTCTTAACTGATCCTTACACTTCATTGCAAAATCATAAGTCAACCATTCCCTTAGGTGCTTTTGTTACATCTTGTTGATTAAATCCTCTTTATCAATCAACAAAGTGATAGTACTTGGATCTTATTAGCAATTTTCAATCCACCAAATAGTAGGTTAGACATCAATTACAAAACAATTATTGAAAACGTTATGTATCAACAATCTCCCTCTTTGCAATCAATCTCCTTCTTTCAATGATCTTTTTAATTAGATTTCCAACAATTCTTCATCCTCTGCTTCCAGGCTGGTCTCAAACACTTGTGATGATAGAGTTTTTTTCTTCTTTAATCTCTTTCTTCATGTTCCCACCATAGTTGATTAACCTCTTGTGGTCTTTGGAGCCAAGGGGAAGGCTTCTTCCTCTTTAGTTGGTACTATTAGTACCCTTTGCTCCTCTACCTATTCTTCCAGCTATTGTTCTAGCTATTCCTGTTGTTGTGACTCTTGGGTTGGCTCTTGTACTTGAGGCTCAACTTGTGTCTGTTCAAGTTGTTCCTGTGCTTGAGTTGGTTACTTCTCTACCCTAGAAGGTACTCTCTTCCTTGTTGTGCCCCTGTCACCTCCAAAGCACTCAATCTCCCACTCATGTTGATGAACCATTTTCAACCTTATAGGGGATTGAGTGGGGAAGGTTGGTACGGTGACTTTTGCACATTTTCCTTTGATCGACCTTGTTGTGGCTTATAGGGGTATGACCTGAGGAACTAGATCCATTCTAAATGGCTTCATGATCCATTCCTTCATTAACTTGACTATGTGCCTAGTCTGATGATTTATATCATTTTTTTCATCCCTCCCAATCTCAACATTCATTATTAGCCAGTCATAGGTTTTATCCTTGTTATATAATGGATCCATGAAATCTTCAATAACCTTTTCCACAACCTTAAGAGGGATCTTAATCTTCAACACATGTTCTAATAAATATAGAGTCATCCTACAATAGTCCCTTATAAAGACATCATAGTCATCTACAACATTCATCCAATGGTCCTCCTACGCATCTTCATGTACAAATTCTTTCCCTGCCAGGCGTTGTACCATTCAAATGTTGTCAAAGTATAGGTGAGGGGAGTTGTGTTCTCCCAAGGGATATTAGTCCCACTCAAAATCAAAGGTAATAATATATTTCTTTTGTTTTAGCTTGAAAGCACCAATTGTGATGGGCCAAACTCATGTCTTCTTATGTTGTCTTCTCACTCTGTCATATGTAGAAGTGAGTTGGTATGCAATCTCCAGCAGGATGAGCTTATCATATGGGTATCTTGGGAGATTCTTTGGGCATAACAGAGTACTAGCTACCCTAAGATAGGCAAAGGTTTCAAACTGAATGTAGTAGGTGCTAATTTGTGTGATCATGGTTGTTGCCTCTATTGATATTCTTTTGGCATAATCACCTTCGATGAACCTGATGATTGTGAAGATGAAATCATCATTCACCGCCCTGTGTAGTGGGAACTTCTTCTTCACCAATTGTGGATATACCACATAGGGCCAAGCATTTGCATCCTACATGCTTCCCTTTTTGTAGAGGCTTCTGTAGTCTCTGGTTCTCACCACAAACTAATACACCATGTATGATGTTATGTAGAAGCGTGGGTCATCTTTGATGGTTACTAGTTGCTCATCCAAGTTTTCACTTAGGGTGGTAGCCTAATCAATTGGCATCTTTTCCATTCAGATGGTCTCAATGATGTGGAGGATCTCATTAAGATATTACAAAACTTTACATCTTTTCGCAATTACAAAATATTGTTGGCTCATAGTCTTTACAACTTCTCACACATGTGACTTATGACCTTGCACACTCACTGACATCATCATCATAATTTCTTCTGTCATTGTCTAATTGTGCTCATCATGATTCTATCTTTGTTAGGAGATACAAACCAAACATCAGTAACTACTTCTTAGGTACTTTGTCTGTATACTATCCTATGTAAACATGTATATCTTTTGCATGTCTTTCTCCATGCACACTTAACCACTTCATCAAAAAATAATGTGGAAAACATACTTAACTGCACTTGACCTAATCATCAATGCTTTGTCTATGCAACCTCATTCTTTATCTTCTACTCTGCTAGTCTTCATAGAAATAATGCTATATTTACATCAATGAAAAGCACAATCATGAATGCAACATGTCAATCATACTAACAATCTCCCCAAGTGTTCTAGCAATGCTTAGGATACTCCCCCAAAGGAATACTGTCAGAATTCATGCTAACACTAGTAACCAAGCTAATGTTTGAGAAGTAGACAATAGAATTAATGAGGACAAATTAGGATAATACAATGTCTATTATAATGAAGAATCATAAGGAGTTTATTGATCACTTTGGCTTACATCCAAAGTTAGTGTTTTTTAATTGTTGTTGAAGATGTTTTGACATGAATATCAAAAAAAGGGGGAATTATATGATATGTGTTTATATGTTTGTATGTATTAAAATTATGGAAGGAGTTATAAGGAGCTAATACTGCAAACAAAAACAATTTTTAAAAATATTTTGAATAGCACAAGCTATATCGAGGAAGCACATGTATAGGGGGAGTTATATAAAATTTCAAGTTATTTTGAATCATAATTTATTTTCCACTAATATCAAAGGGGTGGACTGTTATTCCCATAAATAATTATGTTGCCAATTAGTGTCAAAAAGATGGTCAAGATGAAGTGAACATGTTAGTCAGTGAACATAGTAGCTGAGTCACTATATTGCCTGAGCAATGAAGGAAGTGAATGATAAGTGTATAGTTATTATTGATCTCAATACTCATCAAGCTATTCTACAATTATTGAGTTGAAGACCTCATCGAGCTAGACAAAGATTGCCAAGCATAGACACTACCGACTGACAACATACAGAACAAAGTATTTACCGAGTGGAACAAAGGCTACATATAAGTTTGATTTGGCACAACATCTAACGTAAGATGGACATACCAATCAGGAAAAAAGATTCCAACAAATTGAGACAAATATTTGAAAATATTTCTTGAAGAATGCAATTTGATTATTTTATGATTTCAAGGCAGAAAAGACTAATAAAAATATGGAAATGAAACATATGGAATGATAGACTATTCTAGATCATTGATTTCAACCAATGATGTATTTTAGAGGATTCTTAAACCCTACTTAGGTCAGAGATTGAAGAGGTAAAAGGAAACTATAAGAGGACCTAACTAGAACATATTTATGTTATTGTTGAAAAGAGTTTGAAGTGAGAAAGATGTGTTAATGATAGAGGAAAATGTTGAGCATATCAAAGATTATAGATTCAAGTAGTGTAAAGAGGAATTGTAGATTAGTCACGAGAGATGATAAATAGTTAAGCAGAAGTGAGATCCGATCAAGCAAAGTAAGTTTCTATCATATAGATCATTTGCTGCTACTTTCTAATCACTATAGTAGTCCAAATCCTTGAAAAAGGTAGACCTAACAATCTATATGTAAATCTCCTAATCAAGTATGCTATTAGAATTTAGTGTTGTAAAATCTTTGAAGTAGGTAAATCTTAATAGATTTGATTGTATACTCCTAACAGAGTAAGTCACTAGAAGTGACAAATACATTGTAGCCCTAAAAAGATATCCTCTTACTGTAATAGTGATGGATTTGTTGGTACCATCCCTGATGCAGGAGCATCCTGGGATAGTTAGCAATCCTATATACAAAAGCTTTCAGCTTGGATTGCTGGAGTTATGATCCACATAGCTAGGGATATGTTTAAGGCACATTGCGGTACCTTGTCCTAAGTGCGCATAATAATTGGAATTATTATCTTGGAGTTAGAGCCGTTTTGGTGACTATTGATTGTGTGTTCCTGAATTACTATCAGACATTGGAGATTATATTTGCGAGCTTCAATCTAAGTGAGTTGGCATTTATGCTATTGGATTTGGATTGATGAATGACATGTAGATCAATGTCTAAGTGTGTGTACTCTTATGTTGTCATATGAGTTAGTTATGCATTGTAAACTTGGGGCTTTCCCTGATTTTAGTTATTTCCATGTATTTAATGTTTGCTACCAAACCACTTGTGGCTTGAGGGTTTATTTAATATATGAGTGTTTATTTAATGTAATTTTCTAGGCCAACCTATGGCTTGGTTTAGTATAAGTGGAGGGTCCTGGCTTGTCTATAGTCATTATTCATATTCAACATAGAGAAGATGGAGTGGCTAAGAGAGGAAAGTTGAGAAGACCTAGCAGCCAAGTGTGGGCTAGGGAAACAAGAAGGTTACTTGGTGGCTTACGAGCACAAGTTTAGATTCTTCTTGGAGTTCTCTACCAGGTTGTGGATCTGGGCTAGCTAGTGGATGGATCTTGTTAAGTCTTGCAGAACTATTATTATAATTACAAATATATTTGGTCGTAACTTGGAAGACCTTACAACTAGGCACGTTGAATGAAAATCTTATGATTCTATTATGAAATTGGTGTTATTCTGGATCTAAATCTTTGCATTATTGTGTATATTTCATTGTGTGGTTATTTGTTGGGGACTAGAACATCTCCATTGTGGATTCTTTTGCTTTGTATTGCGTCAATCGCCATTGTAATTTTTCCTCTGACCAAGGGTTTCTGCATGACCAAATACTTGTGTTATGTATTATTAGTTTATGTTTATGTTTACATGTTAGATTAGATAAATTATTCCATTTACAAGTATTGTGGTAAATGTTATATGGTTACCGAGTTACAGAAGAATCAAAGGAAATATCAAATTTGTTTAAGGTTAAAAGTTTTAGACGATATTGATTCGCCCCCCCCACCCCCCCACCTCTTCCCCCCAGCATCCTACCTTTGCTAATATTCTAACAAAGTTAACTTCCCTCTCATCTTTTTTATTCTCTTTGAAGCGCTTAACATTTCTTCAACCCCACACTATTTGCCTCAAAATTAACCCTTCTTGATCTATGTCATAGATGAGTCAACCTTTCCTAGTTTGAGTCAAACATGGGACAACCTATACCTGGCCAAGAAGTTAGTTTTGGCAAGTTTTGTGGTCTAATTTAAAATATTTTCTTTTTCCCACCTAGTGGAGTTGGTTCTCACAAATTTGAAGCTTGAAATCACTTCAAAAGCAATGCCACTTACTTTGTTTGAGAATAATAATTAGATAAATTAAGAATGGTGGACATCCTAATTTGACAAAGAGCAATAAAAAGGTGCAAGCCATGGCTTGAAGTTATCCATTTGAAGCAAAGGGTTTCTCATTGAAGATTCATTCCAAGCATTTCATTCAAGCATCATATTTACACTATGGAGTTGCAAATGGATTGTGAAGATGGGAAGATGCACTTTTGTCCTTGGGGTTTGGTATGGTTTCCTTGTTATTTTAGATCTATGCCTTGTTACTTCATATTTAAATAATTACACACTTTTATATACATTTTGATTGCATTTAAATACCAAGATTTCACTCTTTAGGGTTGTATCTTGGCATTTTACATTACTATATCCTTTGCATTATACATACACAAACATTATCACACTTTTTACACTTTTCTAACAACTATTTGATAAGGTATAAATTACAAAAATAGGAGATCACCTAAGGTGAACTTCTATATAGCCATCAACACACACTTTTAGATTTGTAGGTTTCAAAACTCAAATTTAGATATAGATCCAGATACCCATTTGAAAGTTTGTTCTTGTTCCACGTTTTCTATTTTGAATTCCAATAGTATGGAATATATGTTGCATGTTTGAGTTATGTCGAACAATTTAGATTTACAGATCTAATTGCAGAACCAAAAAGGCAATCAGAAGACCTTCCCAAAGTCACTTCTTAGTTCTTGTACAAGTGGAATAGGCATATGTAAATTCTTAAAATTTTGAAATCTTTGTTTGAATGCAAAAAATCAGAATTGGAATATGAAATAAAATAGGAATTAATATTTCAATTTTGGCCCAAAAATGAGGTTTTGCAATTCCACCTAAATAGATGGAATAGGAATAGGAATACGTATTCCTATTTTATTTATTTTAGAAAACATAAATTTTTGGGTCCATGAATTCCTCATCAAATTCTGGCTGAACCAAACTGAAAATAAGAATATGTACCCCCATTTCTATTCCAAAATAAGTATTCTAGAATAACTATTCCTATTCCCGCAGCCAAATAGACCTATTAGGGCTCGTTTGGTGCGCAGAATAGGAATACGTATTCCAAAAATTGTGAATTCCTTGTTTGGATGCACCAAAATGGGATTGGAATACGAAGCAAAAATGGAATACATATTCCATTTTTGGCCCAAAAATGGGGTTTTGCAATTCCACCAAAATAAGTGGTATTGGAATACGTATTCCTATTCCATTTTTATTTATTTTAGAAAACATAAATTTTCGGGTCTGCAAATTCCCATCAAATATTCGCTGAACCAAACGGAAAACATGAATACGTTCTATTCCAGAATACATATTCCTATTCCAGAATACGTATTCCTATTCCGCTCACCAAACAGCCCTTAGGTAATAGGTTTTAAAGAGTCAACCTATTCCTACCACGGAACATAGACTTGCAGATTCCTGTTTTATTGTTTCAAAGTTGTCTAGTTCAGAAAATAAAACTTATCAGGATAGTCACAAAATTAGTCTCCAAAGTACTCTCCTTTCATTTACCATACCAAAATGTCTCCCGCGTCGTTGTTTCTTTCAATTAGAAAATATTTGGAGCGCTCCTGTCGTGCTCATAATCGGAACAAAAACACTCGCATGAGAAGAAATTTAGCACCACGATAATCGAAATACCCACTTATCTCAGACAAGCTTTTTTGTGGGAGGCCAGCTCACTGACTTTTGTTCGACTTTAAATGTCGTTCCACTGTGTTCTTCGGATTGAATTAACAGTTGAATGATGAAAGCATGCTGAAACTCAAACCTTTTATCTACTCTACCTTTTTATATACAACCAAACATCACAATGCCTGCTTAAAAGTTCGGTTAGCTTTCATAACTTACAATTCTACCATTGTTACTACTAGTGGGTTGTTGAAGGTTCAACATTGCTGTTCCAATCGATACACATATGCTGCCCTCTTACGGCAATGCAAACATAGAAAGGACGTCAATCATGTTCATGCTCTTATAATTAAAGCTGGGCTTCATTTAAACGTCTCCCTCTTGAATGAACTCCTTAGGATATACTCAAAATGTGACAGTTTGATCGATGCGCGTCAAGTGTTTGACAGAATGCCTGAAAGAGGCATCGTTTCGTGGACTCTGATGATAGGTGGATGTGTAAACTGTTCGAACTTTGAGAAGGCTGTTGGCCTTTTTAATGAAATGCGAGTGGCGGATATTAGGCCGAACAGCTTTACAGTGTGCACTATACTTAAGATCTGTGCAGTCTGGCCGCATTTGGGTTATCGGGTACAAGCTTATGCTGTAAAATGTGGATTAGAGTCTGATATGTTTGTAGGTAGTGCCTTGGTTGATATGCATGCTAAATTTGGCAGACTAGAAGATGCGAACAAGGCTTTTCAGAAATCGCAACGCGATGCAGTAGCATGGAATGTCATGATTGCTAGATATGCTGAGAAAGGGGACAAGTTGCAGGCCCTTGAGCTGTTTAGTCAGATGCATGGAAGAGACGTAGGCATCAGAGGAGATCAGTTCACATTTGCTACTGTAATTAGGGCATGTGCGCATCCAGAACAATGCTCTCAAATCCATGTCCAGATTGTCAAAATGGGTTTCGAGTCTGATAGTTATGTCAGGGGTTCCCTTGTTGACACTTATGCCAGGTATGGAAATCTAGATGCTGCACGCATGCTTTTAGACAAAAACAATGTAGTTGCATATAATGCAATGATTGCAGGGTATGTCCAGAACGGGGATCCTGAGAAGGCACTGGAGCTTTTCCAGAAAATGCACAGGATAGGAACGAATATGGAGATGGACCACTTCACTTTTGCAACTGTTCTTGGCGCGTCCTCTAGCCTAGCAGTTGATTACGGGCTTCAAATCCATGCTAGAATTGTCAAGAGTGAGTATGGACTGGATGAGTGTGTTGGTAATGCCCTTATTGACATGTATTCTAGACATGGAAGCATAGACGATGCCGAGAAAGTGTTCCACAAAATGAGAAAAACTGATCTGATTTCATGGACTGCACTGATCACAGGATACACCCAAAATGGATGTTATGAGGGGGCATTGAAACAATTTTGTAAGATGCAACTTATAAACATGAAGCCAAATGAGTTCACTTTTTCCAGCGTTCTCACTGCATGTGCCAACTTAGCATCTGAAGGCCAGGGCGGGCAGGTTTGTGTCCACACTATTAAAACTGGATACGATAAACATGTTTTTGTTGGCAGTACGCTGATTGATATGTATTGCAAATGTGGAAACATGGAGAAGGCACAGCAAGTGTTTGATAGAATGCCAGAGCTTAATGTAGTATCTTGGACTGCAATAATCGTAGGCTATGCCCAAAATGGTTATGGCAGACAGTCTCTTCAATTCTTTGCACGAATGCAACAATCAGGTATGAAACCAAACCATGTAACACTGGTAGGTGTTCTGTTTGCATGCAGTCATGTGGGTTTGATTGATGAAGGTTATAATTACTTCGAATCTATGAGTAGTGATTATGGTATCATACCAAGAGTCGAACATTATGCCTGCATGGTGGATATTCTCAGTCGCGCAGGACATTTGAAAGAGGCAAAAAACCTTATCATGGAAATGCCATTTCAGCCTTGTGCTTTGTTGTGGCGGATCTTACTTGGTGCGTGCAGAGTCCATGGTGACATAGAGCTTGGCAAATGTGCAGCAGAACATATTCTTGCGTTGGAACCCCAAGATGGACCTGCTTATGTGTTGCTGTCAAATGCCTACGCAGCGTCTGGAAAATGGATTGAGGCAGCACACATGAGGAGAATGATGAAAAATAGAGCAGTGAAAAAGGAACCATCGTGTAGTTGGATTGAATTGAAGAATCATGTGCATGTGTTTGGGCCAGGAGAAAGATCAAAATCACATATAAGAGAGAAAAAGCTTGATGAATTGCTCAGTCAGATGCAGGAAGTGTGGCCCGTGTGTGAAAGCACCTGTTTTGCTTTGCATGTTTTGGAGGAATCTAACGAATTTTCATTTTGAATCTAAGAATGGGTTTGTCTGATTGGTATGACTTAAGCTGGTTTTCATGGAGGCTTCACAACCTATTTTTAAGAAGAGAGATCTCACGAAGTCAAATATAAAATATAAGACAAATAAATATTGGTAGAAAATTAATTAGAATAATATTATAGAAAATTATAGTCTTAATTTTAGGACAGTATGAATTTGACCAGGTTTAAAAAGTAGCAGTCGAAGATTTTCTTATTAGATTATATTTTTCCACTTATCAATTATTTTATTTCTTCTTAATTTGTATCAATTAATTTTATGTTAAATAAGAAAGTTCATGAAATCATAAGTTTATGTTGATCTCAAATTGGTTTTGACAATTGAGTGTCAATGCATTTAAAACATTTACTAAGTTTATGCCGAACTAGTGATGCATATCGAGTATAATATGTAAATATATAGATACCGAGTTGCAATGAGTTCCAAGTGATTCAAGTGCCGAGCAAGACAGTTGATGCCGAGTAGTTCAGGTGCCGAGCTAGAAACAAAATTACAGTATGTGTCGAGCATCAGTAACATCAAGTGCCGAGTAACATAGATTGGACATAGTTGTTTGTGATGACACAAACAACTATGTAAATCAGTTTTATGTTGACTTATGGATAGATCTCGAAGCTTTAAAGATAAGAACGAATCTATTTGAATTACTTATGTAATTACATGCAACCAATCAAAAAATAGGAAGAGTTAAGTAGCAAAATGGATGAATCTCAGCCGTAGATTCATACCTAACCCTAAACCACTAAAGTCTTTATAAGGAAGCCAAAGCCTCAACATTTTATATGATCGAGAGACAAGTGATGAAAGGATGATATCAAGGGGTGAATGATTGAATTGTTCAAAAAACATTCAAGGTGACTTAGTACTGTGAAAGAATTGCAGAATCAGTTTACAGGACAGAGGATCAAAGAAACAACATTGACATATCAGATCAGAGAGGATCAAGAAGGACATAATGGTGATCTGAAATCAACAAGATAAAGTTGTAAGTTGTATCAGACCAAAAGCTCTACTGTTACTTTCTAACAACTGTATCAGTTAGGGTAAATCCTTTCGACTAAGGTTGACTTAACAGTCATTATCAAATCCTTTAACAGGGTGACATTCAAAGTGAATGTTCTAAAGTCCTTTAATCAGGCACACTTCTAACAAGGTGTTAAAATCCTCTAACAAGGTGGGACTTAACAATCCTTGTAAGCCTTTTATAGGGCAGGCCTTTCACGGGGCAGATCATATTTCATGGTCAACTTATTGTAACCGTAATTGGTGACACTTTATTGCTACAGGAGTAAAGATTTGTGGGTGTCATCCCCACCCTAGTTTTACCTTCGCATTTGGAGGGTTTCTGGGTAATCATATCAGGTGTCAAGTGTATGTGTGCTTACATGTTTTGATGCATTTATTTTACATGTTATTTTCAGTTCATATATTATACGCATCTAATGAATGGTGAAAATGTTTTAATTGTTGAAGTTTGAACTTCTGATTCACACCCCCCCACCCCCCTCTCAGAAGTTTATATTTCCCATTTAGTAATTCCAACAATTGGTATCAGAGCTAAGTTCTCAAAAGGAGAAGCTTTATAGCTTAGAGAAAAGCTCTTGAAATGGAAGTTTACAAACTAGGAAAGATTATTGAAAACCAAGCAATTGAGATCCAGCTCATTCTGCATTCACTGGATGAAGCCAGAGAGGAGTTAAGGAAATCCTTAAAGAGAAGGAAAGAGATAGCCATTGCAGAGAATGACACATAATACAAAAAGATTGACACCACCAAGTTATTTGCAAATGGAGACTAAAATGAATTTGATGCAGCAATTGCAGATCTAATGGACAAGAACAGAGTAAAAACTGAGGAAATCAAAAATTTTAAAATAGAGCAAAAATTCCAAGCCATGATGCTATGTGAGGTAACTGAAAAAAAGAAGAGAGCTATAGAAGACAAGGTCACGATTGAAGAAGACAAGAGAACTCTAGCAAACAGACTAGAAGAAAATTCAACTGAGCTTACTAGAATCTCCAACATGCAATTAGATATCCTAAGCCAGATGATGAATGCTCACCATGAGTTGAATGTCAAAGACATTGAGATAACTGCATTGAAGTTGCAGAATGAACAACTACAAAGTGATCTGAGAAGAGAAAGAGATTGCTGAAAGTTTCAACAAGCCAAATGAAGCCATCAAGTACTTTGAACAATTACTAAAATCCCCTAGATATCCAACAATGATACATCAAGATTAGGCTACACAAGCACTAAAGAAGGAGAATCATCCAAAATTGCTGAAGAAAGGAATGACAAAGGTAAGCACTCCAAACCCACTTGTCATTATTGTGGTAAGAAAGGACATACTATTAATGTGTGCAGGAGCAAAAATACAAATCAACATGTCAAATGTAAGAACATGGATCACTGTCATAAGTGTAAAAAGTAAGGTCATCAAGCACATGAATGCAAAACCAAAACCATGCATGCACCAAGATTTGAAGGTTACTACTACAATTGTTAGAAATATGGACATAGAGCTTTTGAATGTAGATCAAAATCCACGTGGTCACCAAATACGTTAGCAAAAGTAAGGAGCCATGGATACTTCTACAACTAGGACTACAACACAAGACAAAGCTGTCATTATTGTCAAGATTATGGACATATCCCTGAGAATTGCATTTGAACACACTTCAGTGGTAACTACAATAGATGGTTGAGTCAAACTACATGCTTTAGCTGTTTGAAGACTGGTCATATCAGCAAGCATTGTCGAACAAGGTCAAAGGCACCTAATTGTGAATTCAACAAAGGAAAAGGCAAGGCAGATGTTGAACACACCAGAGGAGAGATGAACAAGACATGGAAAAAGAGAGATGGATGTAGTACATCAAATGGAGGGATCACTTCACCTAATAGGTCAAGTGGCCACACCTCATCAAACTAAGCAAAAACAGGTATGTGAGACTGATACTTAAAGTATTATATCATACATCAGTTCCAAAAGAAAGTAGCATTGAAAAGGATAAATTGGCATGCGTAAAGATGCAAGATGATGAGAAAAGTTTAAGGTTAAATCCTCAAATTTTCATGTTATTGCCAAGTGTGGAAAGTCTTCTATAGATGTCAAGTAAAATTCTAGTGAGTGTCGAGCTGCCAGCCAAAATCAGTTAGAGACGAGTCTGTAGTAGCTGTTGAGTGAGGGAAATCTCTATAGATGCTGAGTGGAATAGAAATCGTGTTAATGTTGAGTTTACAGTTGTACAAGCATTAAGCATTAAATGTGAAGTTTTGAAGGGTATATGATCGATTTTCACCCATTTTTCGTCATTGCGAATTCAAAGCAAGAACAAGCAGAGAAAAGAGGCGATTTATAATCCAGTGCGAAGCGATTGCAAAGATTCTAGCAATGATCCAACACTAGTTCATCAAATTTTAAAGGTATTCTTCATAAGCCAAGTTACGCAGTTTAAATTTGTTAAATCCTAGTTTGACAAAATGGCCTCCAGTTCGAAGAATGTGAAGGAGAAAGAAGTTTTTGAAGTTCAGTTAGTTAGTAATGAGGTCAAACAACTGAATTTTAAAGCTATTCTAGATATTGCCTATAAGCAAGACCTGTCAAGCACATTATCCATGATTCCACCTAAGGTCATAATAGTTCAAGATGTAAGAAAATGTTACAACTACAAAGTAGGAGGCATAGGTGACATGGAAATAAGGAAAGCTTATGATGAGTTGTGTGAAAACGATGTCTTGAAGGAAGAATTTAAGATTATTGAGAGAAAGGGTTTGACCTGTGCGCTAGAATTCCCCATAGTATTTTAAACTGAATGGATCAAAATAGTATTGAATAGAATACATTTGTGGTTGGAAGGTGGACCAATCAAAATCTCGAAAAGAATTGTTCATAGGGTGACTAGTTTTCCAACCCTAGATCAGCCAAAGACCCTACAGAGTGACTCAAAAGAGGTTATTGAGAAGAATACAGGTGCAAAATGGAATAAGCGAGGAATGACCATTGATACCATTACAGACCCATTACTTGACTTTGCAATTAGGGTTATTTCTCACAAATTTTATCAATCAAGCAAGTTAAATAGTGTACCCTGCATTGCAATTGATGTTGGCTACAAAAATGTCAATAAAGATCATACTTATGATCTTGCAGAGCTCCAATTACAACAAATAATTAAAAATCTTGGAGCAGTTAGGAAAACAAAGAGTGCTCAATGCAAATTTGGATCAATTCTAATTTGCATATTCTTATATGTTCAAAACACATTTCCATCTTTTGGCACAGTTGGATGGAAAACAAATAGATCAGTGGCTATCCAAATCAATGAGTATATTGAGTAGATGGGAGAGAACTTTGAGACAATTATGACAAGCTATTTTGAAGACTTTAAGAAGCCTATAAAGTAGCGGATGAGGATACATGTCGCTCTAGTTGAACAATACTACAATGACATATGTTTTCTTGTAGATATTGATTACACATACATATAGGTTGTTGTACCTAGAGTTAGATGGCTAAGACCCTTAGGCTATGAGATCAATGTTGATGAAGCCTCAACTACCATCACTTCACTTCTTGCTGAAGAGATTGATAAAAGTGCCAAGATATTTGGTAACAATGATGCAATGAAGTCCAAAGTTGAAATGGAGTTGAAGACAACCTCCACACTGAAGAAGAAAGACAAATTAGTAAGGAAATTGAAGGCCAAATTTGGTGAGGGAGCAGGTGATGAGGAAGAAGAAGATGATGAAGAGGATGAAGACGAAAAAGAGGTACAAACTCAAGAACCTCTAGCTTTGACCCAAGGCATGGGTGAGGACATTGAGGAAGAAGAAGGTGCTGAGGAAGAGGAAGAAGAGGAAACCAAGGAAGCACAAACAAAACCCAAGAAAAGAAAGGTCAAGGCACAGCCTATGGCAAGAACAAAGGGAAAGAAGACTGCTAAGCCTAGCCCAACAAAGCTAACAACACCTACAACCAAGACAAGCACAAGGGCCACTACACAAAAGGCCAAAGAGCAAGCCAAAGAGAAGACAAAGGCTATTGAATAGAAGGGCTCAGTGTAGAAGAAACAGAGGAGAAAATACATTGCTCAATCTGAAACTGATGATGAAAGGACATAATCTGAAGATACAAGCCAATTTAGAGTGGTAAGTCATGCTCCAAAATCTGATCTTGAGAACATTTGTGAAAATGTTGGGAATAATGCAGAATTAATTGGCTTGAAAAATGTTGATTTTGGAAAACTTGGTGGAGAAGAGAAAAATATGATTGAGGAATCAATATATGCAATGATGTCTAAATTCAAGGACACTCCACTTGAATTAGACAATAAAATGCCAAAGGAGTTGTATACTATTTTGAAAATAAGTGGCATTATTGTTTAAACCTGGAAAAACAAATAAGAGAATCAACACTAGCCCAGGTGATGTTAGAGCTGACAAAAGGACAAATTGTCAAAGCAAATAAGAAGTATGGTGGCAGATTTGCACCAAAATACAGGGCATTCAGCATACTTCAGAACAATATTGAAGATGTTGTTAAGAAATCCATTCAAATGTGGAAATTAATCTATGGTTTGACAATAGTCAAAGAAGGAGAAGAGGATCCCTTTGAAGGAAGAAACAATGAAGAAGAAGATGAAGACAAGGGGGAAGATACAAAAAAAGATAATACTATTGTGGAGGAGACACAAAAGAAGACAGATGAGATAGCTACAATTGAAGAGCAGTAGGAAAAACAGAGTGTGCAAGACACACAGATGTCCAACATGAGCCCTCCACATGACACAAGCATGACTGTAGAAATTGTAACTATAGAGGATGTTCCTGATAGTTCAACTCAGAACATCAACCCCTTAACTGCAGAAGACCTGAAGAAGATCCTTGAACAATCCACACTGCAAGCCAAATTGTGTGAAAATCCAATATTGGTCAGTATTGATGAACTTCAGAAGGTAGTAGCTAACATTACAAGGGATAAGGTGAATACACAAGAAAAACCTTCTGCCATCCCTTCAACTACTTGTGCTCAACCTTTAGTACAAACATCAAAAGACACATCTACAAAGGTTGACACAACTGTCAGAATTGACGTAGTTGAACAAACACAAACTGCAATAGAAGGAAAATAAACCACTAATGTTCAACTTGATGCACAAACACAAGGTGCAAGTCAGATTATTGTAATTGACCAAGGCAAATCTGAAGAAAATAAGGACATACCAAAGGAAAAGGAGCAAGAAGCCATACAAGCATTGGTAAATCTACCAACATTTGGCTCTCCTACAAAAGCCCTTCAGAAGCCGAGCACTAAAGTTGTACCACTGCAGATATTAGAACTAGGCTCAAATTTCTCTAATGTTGCTAAGGTATTTCACTATGGAGATGCAACTCTAGATGAAAGAGTAGTGATACCTAAGTATGATTATGCAACCATAACTTTAGAACAAATAGGCATTATGCAAGAAGCCTTGGAAAAGAAGAAAAATCAGGAAATACTCAGAAAGGAGTATAGATAGAGGCAAGCATTGCAAGAAATAAAAAACATCTTCCTAGATGCTTTCATTTTGCCAACACCTGAAGAATCCAAGCTACTATTGGAACATCTATCAGATATTGTGGAATAGGTGAACAATGAAGACCAAGATACTAATGATAAACTTATGGAATGGTCAGAAAGGAAATTTCAAGGAAAAGTCAATGAATAGATATCTGGTGACATAACACTAGCGCAAGTTGAATTGGCTACAAAAATTGAGAAAGTGAAGAAGGTACTTGAGAACATATTCTCATTATACACCAAACTATGTGATCCCACACTCTTCACACAAGAAACAAGCCATAGAATTCTGAGTCTCGAGAGAAACTTAAAAGTTTCAAGTATGCAACTACCTCAGAACCTAGCTCAGAGTGAGAAGCATTTCCATTCATTGCTTCAGTCACAAAGTCAACTAGCCATGTTAATAATAGAAGAGGCTAATATAAGAGCCAAGTTGACTAACATCCAAGCCTCCCTTACCCCTCATATGGAGATACTACACAAAGAACTAAGATTTGCAAAAACTTTGTTGAAGAAAGATCCAAATCTTTCTACATTAGATGGACTAGTTCACCTTGCAGCAGAGATAGCAATACAAATAAAGTCGCTAGATGTTGCATGTGACAACTGGGATGTTGCTTTGAAAATAATAATGGAGGTCCACAAAAATTTTTTGGACAAATACACAATCAGTGTATAGACCCTTTGACATAAGTGTCAAAAAGGGGGAGATAGAAAGAAAAGGGAGATAAATAAACAAGGGGGAGATAAAGAAAAATAAAGAAAAAGGGGAGATAAACCAAAGGGGGAGCACAAAAAAAAGGGGGAGCAAACAGAAGAATAGAAAAAGAGCAAAAATAGAGTATATCAAATAAAGAGTATCACCACAATTGAAGACAAAGAGTATTAACTAGATACTAATCTACTTAGAATGAAGAACAGATTTTGAATACAAAATAGGCACATTAACTCAGGGGGAGTTACAAAATTTTGAAGTACATAGTATATTAGAAAATTTTGCAATTTTGAAGTTTTGTATATATGTCAAGTTGTGGACACATATTATACTCTAGAAGATTAGATTTGTTATGTATAGTTAAGTTTTTTTGACACTCATGTCAAAGGGGGAGATTTGTTGATCTCAGATTGGCTTTGACAATTGAGTGTCAACACACTTAAGACATTTACTAAGTTCATGCCAAACTAGTAATGCATGTCCAGTATAATATGTAAATATATAGATGTCGAGTTGCAATGAGTGTCGAGTCACTCATGTGCCAAGTGATTCAAGTGCCGAGCAAGACAGTTGATGCTGAGTAGTTCAGGTGCCAAGCCAAAAATAGAATTATAGTATGTGTCAAGCATCAGTAACATCAAGTGCCGAGTAACATAGATTGGACATAGTTGTTTGTGATGGCACAAACAACTATGTAAACCATTTTTATGCCAACTTATGGATAGATCTTGAAGCTTTAAAAATAAGAACAAATCTATTTGAATTACCTATATAATTACATGCAGCCAATCAAAAAATAGGAAGAGTTAAGCAGTAAAACAGATGAATCTCAGTTGTAGATTCATACCTAACCCTAAGCCACCAAAGTCTTTATAAGGAAGATGAAGCCCCAACATTTTATATGATTGAGAGAGAAGTGATAGAAGGATGATATCAAGGGGTGAATGATTGAATTGTTCAAAAAACATTCAAGGTGACTTAGTAGTGTGAAAGAATTGCATAATCAGTTTACAGAACAGAGGATCGAAGACACAACATTGACATATCATATCAGAGAGGATCAAGAAGGACAGAATGGTGATCTGAAATCAACAAGATAAAGTTGTAAGTTGGATCAGATCAAAAGCTCTACTATTACTTTCTAACAATTGTATCTGTTAGGGTAAATCCTTTGGACTATGGTTGACTTAACAATCATTATCAAATATTTTAATAGGGTGACATTCCAAGTGAATGTTCTAAAGTCCTTTAATCAAACACACTTCTAACAAGGTGTTAAAATCCTCTAACAAGGTGGGATTTAATAGTCCTTGTAAGCCTTTAATAGGGTAGGCCTTTTACAGGGCAGATCATGTTTCATGGTCAACTTATTGTAACCGTAATTGGTGACACTTTATTGCTACAAGAGTAAAGATTTGTGGGTGTCATCCCCACCCTAGTTTTACCTTCTCATTTGGAGGGTTTCTGGGTAATCATATTAGGTGTCAAGTGTATGTGTGCATACATGTTTTGATGCATTTACTTTACATGTTATTTTCAATTCATATATTACATGCATCTAATGAATTGTGAAAAGGTTTTAATTGCTAAAGTTTGAACTTCTAATTCACACTCCCCCCCCCCCACCCACCCCCCCTCGCCTCTCAGAAGTATATATCTCCCATTTGTAATTCCAATAGCTTCTAGATTCCATCAATAAGATAAACTTTGAAAATAAAGAAATATTTAGAAGGAATTCTAACTTATCGAATGTCTTGATAATTGCAAAAAGTGTTGAGATGTTAGATAGCAACATAGCTAAGATAAGATTCTAGAATTCTTCACTTGCCAAATCTAACACTGGCTATCTAATAATTTTTTCTACGAAGGGTTCAGACCTGTGATGCAACCCAATAGAGGCACAAGGTCTGCAAGCTACCAACCAATGAAGGTCACTAGAAAAATGTTTTAGGAACCTGATACAAACCCACTCGTGCCTGAAACCTCTTTGGCTTAGAGCTAAGGGCTGAGGGGTATATGCACCACCAAAATTGCTTGGGGCATGATTCCAACCTCATTTGTTATGATGTCGGAGCCTTGCACTGACTTTATATCTGGTGGATTCATTGAGAACCTTTCAAAATCACTAGTAGACCAAGGGCCCCATTGACTACTGTTTGGTATTTTCTTGTTTCAAAGTTTTGTAGATGTTTTTCTTAATGTCCAAGGCATCTAGTGATCTATATTAGAGACTTCTTGTTTACATTTTGTTGTTCTTGATTTCAAGATTGACACTACTATGTAGACTGAATTGTACCTACAACTTTTATTTTTAAATTGGTCTAAATAGTTGATTTTTTAGTAAGTTCCTTAAGGCCCCACTTCGTTACAAGAATTGGGTGGGAATAGGAAAATCTAAATACCTCCATTCGCCATTTTGATGTTTGTTTGCAAAATACAAAATTGGAATTAGAATCCACTGATCCTAATTTGAGCCCAAAATGAGCATAAAAGAATTCCTAAAAAATGATGGAATAAGAATAGCTTATTCTTATTACAATTTTTAATAAACCCAATTTGATGGATTGTCGAGTCCGTGACTTTGTTGTCTGATTTTATTTTGCCACTCAAATGCATTTTTGGACTATTTTCTTCGTTCATTATAAGATATAAAGTAGGTCAACAATTTTTAACATTTAATATGTGTTTTATTTTAAATGACAAAAAAGACTAATATAAAATTTGATGTCTTTTCTAAAGTTTCATAAAATTATTTTTACAAATGAATCTTGTGTTTAGTCTTATAATTAAAACTATGTTGAAAGATCATTTAAATATCATATTTTTTGTATTTTTTATTTTCCTTAATATATTTTAAAATAAAATGATTTTAGTTTTGATCTTAAAATAATTTAACTTAAATTAGAATTAAGTTTATAATATAACTCTGAATTACAATGGTTGTGGTATATCTTTCACTTATAAAGTCAATTTAAAAAATAAAATAAAGGCTAATTTAAATTAATTTGACTTTTTAAAAAATTAATAATAAATCAATTTTAATAAATAATAAATAATTATTATTAAAATTTTAAAACAAAACTTATCCTAATTCCTATTTCAATTGTTGCAACCAAACATAGAATATGCATATTTCAACTCCTATTTCAGGTCAATCAAACAGGTCCAAATGATATTCTAGAACTTATTTTAAGAATGCACAAATACCATAAGAGAGCTTGTTCCAGCATAGATGAATGTTGCATTTGGCAATTCTTGTAGCCAAACAGGCCCTAAAGAACGAGATTCATCGATAAAGTGGTGTTAAGAACCAAGTAAATAGTCAATCAATCAATTCCCCAAGGCATATAATAGTGGTAATTATCAACTTTCAAACACCCTCATAAGCACAAGTAATTTGTTTAAGGGAAATAATCTAGTAGCTATACATGTATCACTACTTGTAGTATTTGTTGATTTACTTTTAAATATCTTTTAGCAATATTATATCAATAGTTGTGATTTTAAAGTTGGTGGTGTTGATAATGACTATTCATAATTGAAATGTATTCCTTAGATCTAAAAAGTTGTAAATCATGAATTTTCACATTAACCATCAATTAAACATGACATAGTACAAATCAATGATCTCACTTTTTTATGGCCTTTCTAGACTCTCTAAAAAAAGTATTGGTGTGGAATCATATTTGATGATGTGAACTTGAAACCTTAGCTAGGAAGGGACTTGCTAAATAAGCTACTCCAAAAAATTGGGAGGGAACTTGCTAAATAAGCTCCTCCAAAAAATTGGAAGGGATTTAATTTTTGTATGTAAGATTTTGAGAAACATAAAGTTAAGTTGTTCAACTATTGGGGGTCCTTGCCCCTAAGGCATCCTTTCCATAATATTTTCTTGCTTGGGAAAAACCTTAAATTCATTTAATGAAAATCATTCAAAAAAAAAATTTTATAATCAAATACAAACTTCAAGACAACTCTAACTTGTAAAAATCAACTTGAATTCCTTGTTCAAGCACTTTTGTAAGAAAACCTACAAAAATGGGCTACAAATATCAAGAGATGAATATATGTCTATCCTTGAGATCAAACTCCTATAAGTTTGGTGATTTTATATTAAGGCCTGTAAATATGAATTATTTATGGGAAAGAATGCAAACTCATAAAAGAACCCCAATTATTTATAAAACTTTTCAAAGGGGGTTAGTTCACACTTTAGTTTTCTAAAGCTAGTAAAATTTATTGACCTAGCATTACTCATGTTAAATAGTATACCCAAAAAATTAGGGAGGTAAACATAGTGGAGGATAATTAACCATTAGATGGATTATCCCAAAGAATCACTTTTAAACTCTCATGAGAGGATGAATGTGTAGAGGTGACTAAAGAAATTTGAGAAACATTTTATGGAAATAAAAAAATGAATCTAAAACAACATTGGTGTGATCTTTATCTAAGTTGGCTTTCTTATATGGTTCCCACTAGGCTTTTGTTGCAATTTTTAAAATGTGATAGTCCTTATGCAAAATAGTTAATTCATATATAATGTACTAAAAATGGGAGTCAAAAAGTTCTTTTACAAGAAAGGTTAAGTGTGTAATAACATCATGGTTATGTTGATTTTGCTGAGTGTGAACCTTTAGCTGCAAGAGTTCAATAAGTTTTGTGTGAAATGCAAGCATCATGCAAGATAAGAATTTGTTTATGCAAGTAAATTAGTCCAATTAAGCGATTTGGAGCCCACAGGAATATCATCGCCAATGAGAGCAACATATTGTAACCAATATGGAATATTGGTTAGCAATATATTGTAACCAATATAGAATATGTAACTTCCGGGACTCATCTATATGCATAAAATCACATAATTTAGGAGATAACCCAATAGTATATGACATAACATGTGATGTGTCATTTTGGGCTTCTATAAGTTTAAGAGCATATTTGAGGGTTGAAATAGGTTTAGTAAAAAGCATGTAAATAAGGCCAAGATGAAACCTATATGGACAAAGGCCACATTTTAGCCAACGAAAGTCACCAACTTCAAAATAACAGGCATGTGAACAAGCTTGCTCCAAGGAATATTTTATGTTGACCTTCAGAGGCTGTGAATGTTAGAGTAAAGGTTTATTAACTTTATCTACACTTAAGAGTTCATTGTTGCTTTCACTATCCAATCACTATTGAAGTGTGACTTTTGTCTCTTCATGTGGATGACATTTAAAATGAATCATGTGGGTGACATTTAATATAAGTTTTCTTTCATTAAATTTCATATTATCCCTTTAGGATTAGGTCAACTTTAGGGTTTCCTAAAGTGGTTTGGTTGATTTCCTTTATAAGCATATCACTCCTCTTCTTTTTGTAACTTGCAATCCAACATCTTAAGATGCTTTATCTCTCATATTGAGGGTTTTCTCTCTTGTTTTAGTTGGTTTATTAATGTGAATACTTTCTTTCACTTGCAAAGTTCCCTTCTCTTATTTTGATTCTCTTTTCCTCCTGACAGGTTATTTTCTCGTAGGTGTTTCAAGTGGCTTCTGTCAAGTTGGGTTTTGCATCCATTTTACACACTAACTCCTACATGGTATCAGAGCTTTTCCTGTAGCTTCTTGTTCTTATTTGAAGGTTTTTTGTTGAAGCTTACACATTGAAGGTTTCAAAGACCCTTTTTCCTAGGTTTTGAAGGGGGTCATTTTTTTGGTTTATTTTGAGTCTAAATGGACCTCACTATTAGATTTAGAAGGCCCAAAAATACCCATTTTCATATAAAGTTTGTCCATTTTGGACAAGATTATTGCTAGAGGCTTTTTTTTTACTTTCTTGTTTTGCGTATTTTTTGTGGATCTAGGGGTTTAAATTTTTGAAGCACTTTGAACCCAACAGACCTCACCGTTGGATTAAGAGTACCCTAAAACCCCCATTTCCATATAAAATATGTCATGTTTGGATACCATTGGCTTTAGAGGCTCTGACATGCCTTATGAGGCAAGAAAAAATTAAAAAGAAAAAAATTACAAAAATTTTGGTCAGACCACCCTGGCACTGCCACGTGGGAGCCTTTGAGCGGTCTGTGGGTGCCACCATCCAGTTGTCGTAGCCCCACCACTGGTCAACCAGTCACCGCCTGTCGTTGCCTTTGGTTGACCACCCATTGTTGGTGGACCACCCGTCTTCACCACTGCCACCAGTCGACCACCCACCATTGTCGCATGCGCCCACTGGACCAGTACCACTCTCGGTGCTACCACATGGCACCCTCAGGTTCTAGCCACGTGGCTTCAACTGCCATCTCACCTGCACACGTGGCCTTGCCACATCATTTGCATTCGTAGCACTACCATGTAGAAATATTTTTTGCGGTGATAGTCTCCAAGCCATCAAATTTAATGACATAGAATGATGACATCAGCATGATGTCAATGCAACAGCACCCTCTTGCATGCCCTTTAGACCCTTTCTTAGAAGTGTTCGATTGTTTGCTCATACCTTGTGCATACAAACTCTATTTTGGAAAAACGAGATATCATCCTAAAGTTGGTTTCGAGCCCGTTCTAATGATGTAGGAATGTTGGGATTTTGATGTCATTTGGTTGTCTATTTTGGTAGTCAAAGAGGGGGTTCTATTTTACACTCCCCAGGGTATATTGTGTATTGATTGATGGAGTAATAAATAGGATAAAAAAGATACTAAGAGGGGGGTGAATCACAATCTTAAACACTTAAAATTTTCACCAATTCACTCACATCTATCAGTAAACTTGTGCATGTAAAACTTGTAATGTAAATCTCTTATAACATATAAATATGATCAATCACATGCATGAAAATGAAATACATAACACAATATTTGTTACCTAGAAACCCTACAAAGTGAAGGTAAAATTGGGGTGGGGATAACACTTACAAATCTTCACTACTATAGCAATAAAGTTAACTAGTTAAGGTTACAATGTTTGATAATAAGATATGATCTACCCTGTGAGGGGTCTATCCTGTTAAAGGCTTAAGAGACTACTAGGTCTCACCTTGTTAGAGAATTTAACACTTACAACAAAATAGGGACTCTGTTAGGAGATTTACAAAGATATGTTAAGACCACTATGTTAAGATATTTACCCTGATTCAATTCGGTTAAAACAGAGTTATTTCCTGACTCTCAGTTTTCTCTGTAAGCTAATTTTGAGTCTTTTACTTGCTAATTGATCGTCTCCTTTGATTTGATATTACCTATCTTTCCCATTCACTTCATTGCTATGAATAGGTCACTTGCTCTATTAGATGATAAGAAAACCCTTCACTGACTTCTGATCTCAATCCTTCACTTTACTCCTTGATCACATGCATACACTTCTCTATTCTTGCCCTTGCTCTTGCTTGCACATGCATCTCTCACGGTCTGATTTAGGTTAAGATCCTCGCTATTTAAAGAGTTTCGTATAAAATTTTCTAGATTCTTCCATAATAGCCTCTCCATTTGAATTGTTGATTGCACAACATAGGGATATGTGATCCACGTCATATAAATATTTTGTAACAACCTCTGCATGTATTAAATGTTATGTAAATACATCTACAAAATTTAAATGTTCCTTCCAAGTCGGCATGATAATCGTTTTGCCTCAAAATTTGTTCCATCCCTAACTTTTATGTAAACTCTACATTGCTTAGTCTTAACTATTTCTTGATGCTCGACATTGTTGTTGCTCAACCTATATTACTCTTCTGATGTTCAACATGTATTGTGCTCGAAACACACTATTTAACTCAAGATTTGTATACTTGATAGTTTCTCAGTCGTTGATGAGCTCAGCTCATATTTAAATACTCGGTGACCATTTACTTACTCAGCTCCTATAGAGCTCAGTACATACTTGCTTATGTACATGACTCTACCTATGTAGAGTAGCTCGATTGCAATGATGACCGTCAGACTCTGCCTTGTAAATGACTAAGTGGTTGACACTAATAGAAAACAATTGTTAGAGATATCAACAGTCTCCCCCTTTGACATTAGTGGAAAAAACACTTTTTCATATTTACATTGATACGATACAATTTGATAAATGAGCTCTCCCCCTAAGACTTATGAATAAATAATACAAAAAAGAATAACAAATCCATTTCACCTTTATTCTGTATTTCTCCCTTTTCCATCACATATCATTCCCCTTGTTTTTGAACACTGATGTCACTACTGTTGGAGTGGAATGAGTGGAAGTAATCCATATTTTTCAATGAATTCCTTATGAAATCTGGTAATCATGGACAATGCATGATCCCATGTGGTTCTTACTGCCTCCAAAATAGTAATATGCAATTGTAATCTTGTAGCTAAATCAATTAAACTATCAATCACTAAAAGATAATGATCTTCTATGATAAGATCCTGGGCTATTTTCAATTGTCTCTGCATGACCTCTAAATGAGGTACCATCATTGCCAGAATAGAGATCAATTTGGATCTCATATTGTTGTTAGCTACTTGAAGCTCAGTCAATGTGCCCTGAGCATTTAGTAGATTATTGTATTGGTCAATGCTTGATCATGTTGACTCATAAATAATATTGTTGGATCTCTTTATCTTAGCCAGAATTTGATTTATTTGTGCTTGAATATTGTTAGTGAATCTTGGCACTTCTAACAAAAATTGTGTACAAATGTCGTACCTTTTGTATTAGCTCAATCATAATTTGTACTTTCTCTTGTAGTTGCACTTTCTACTCAACAATGGTTATGGAAACTTTTTCTGCAACCTTAGTTTCAAATCTTTGAGAAGACCAATGCATTAGCTTCTCATTTGACTCCATACTTCTAGCATTCACTTGATCAACTATATTTACAAGTTGGTTGATGATTGGTTTATCATCTTCAAAATTTTGAATATCAAAAGCATCAACAAAAATATGCTTTAAATTATATAGTACCTACTTTTTCTTACGCTCTCTTCTTAGTTCTTCTTGTCTCTTCTTCTTGCCAAAACTTCTTGCAGTAAAATTGTTTGCTCCAAGGTGAGATTTTCCAGGTCCAATTGTGGCATCTCAATTGTTTCATCCAAACTAACCTCAATATCTGGTAAAGCATTTTTGTTGCTTTCCTCTTTCATCTAGGCGAAAGAGTGTTGTTGTTTGACACTACCTTGAGAGTTGGTGAAGGGGTATCACCACTCAGTCTTTCTTGTGAATTTGTGCTCAAGAAAACAATAGTTGCACTCAGTTCAGCTTCATTGAATTCTTTGCCTTCCTTAATGTGAGGTCTTGAAACAATCTTATTATTTACACTTGTTTCCTTCTCTTCATCATCTGCCTCTGTATTTGTGAGTCTTGACTTTGCAATCTCTGTAGTGTCAAGGGTGTAGGCATGTATAGGGGACATGTTTCCTTGCAGACTTAGCACACTTGAGCTTTCCTCACTACTATAATCATTGTCGATGTTTATAGGTCTTGTCTCACATGTCTTTTTTGTTAACCCAAAAATTCTTTTCCAAAGAAACTCATCTTGTTTTGTACAAATTCCTCTTTATTCTGTACTAACAAAAATATTATTTACTTAGGAACAAATCTACTCCTATATTTCTTCAAAAATGAGTCATGTTGCTTCTATGACAGATCAGGCATAACTATGACTAATGTGTCAGTTCTTATCTTTTTCTCCTCTACTTATGTCTGCTGCCATCTCCTTTCTAGTCTAACAAATAAATATTTGGGTATCCTTTTCTCAATTTCACTAGGAGCTAACTTATGATTAGAAATCATATCCACTATAGCCTCCTCAATCTTAGTTTGATCTACATTGTCTAATGTATCATACTTTACAAATCTAAAGTTAGACAATCCTGAAGATTCTCGTATATGTGCACATACCTCTTCAATGGATTTAGATAGCCATTTGGGTGGTCTACTAACCAATATCCTTCTTTTGGTTTTGGGGTCACTAGGCTCTATAGCTTCTACTACTTTATGCTTTGCAGACTACTCGGCACTAGCAGTTGCCCTGGTCCTTGGCTTGTTTGGTGGTGGAGGAGAGATGGGTGTCAATGTTGGCTTCTTCTTTTTTCCTTGAGCTTTCTTGCTTGGTGGCATGATAACAACTAGGGATTTTCCCTTGTCACCTTCTTCTTCTTCCTCTTCCTCATCACCACTATCTTTTTCTTCATCTTCACCAAGGCCTTCTATCAATTGTAATGGTTCTTTTCCCTTACCTAGGGTACTCAATTATGCTTCAAGATCTTTAATCATTTTCTTCCTTTTCTTCTCCTTGGAATCAAACTTGATATTCACAATAATTCTTTCTTTTGTTTCTTTATATTTACCAAAAGGTTTGGCCTCAACATCTATCTCTTCTTTCAATAGTGCATCAATGTTTGCACTCACTACATCATTATTAATCTCATAGTCAAAACTTTGTAACCAACCCTTCCTTGGCTCCACTTCTTGTACAAAAGTTTTATCCATATCTACAAGAAAACATGTCACTGCAATATTTCATGACCAACTTTGCAATCAACACAACTCTGCATTCAGCACTGCAATATTTGGTGACATGTGGAGGACAAGTGTCATTCTTGACCAGTTGGATTCTCCATTTCGTGCTTTAGGTGGTGTACCTAGGCATGTGGGTACTGAAGGTACTTATGAAGAAATTTTTGAAGACTTTGAAGTTGTTAGATCGAGTAGTGAGGAAGGAATTGATCGTGTGGAGAGACCTATTGGAATTAGGGCTGGTCAGTTTGCTCGACCTAGATCTCAATTGAAGCTGAAGCATAAGATGGAGGTTTCTAATTTCTTGGGTACTTTGAATCTTGAAGACTTGATTGATTGGATTTTGGCAGATCTGTGCTTTAATGGTTTGGGATGTGTTGAAGACACATTGGGGAACCTTTCCTCATGATTACATAGAGATTGAATGGATTGAGTTGGGATGGAATGAAGGCTAGATGCAAATTTGAAGAGCTAGAGTTGTGGCTTAGGAACTAGAGGATCTCTTGGTGGACCTAAGGGTACAAGTGTGGATTCTTGTTGTTGTTCTTAGCTAGTTGTGTATCTGAAATAGATGAGAGTGGTTTTGTAAGTTGGATCTTGTTGGATCTTGCAGATTTGATTTTATAATTATTGTTTGTATTTAGCCCTAACTCGGAAAGCCTTACAACTGGGCATATTGCATGTAATCAGTTATATTTTATGAACGAATTATAGTAATTTGGTATCAAATCTTGCATTGTTGTTTCTTATTGTTGTGTTTCCATTGTGTGCTTATATTGCTGGGGCTAGGACATCTCCTTTGGGGATCTCTCCTCCTTGTGCTGCATCAACTCAGCATAATTCAAATCTTCACTTGTTCAAGCTTCTCAATCAAATCACTCTTGAAATCTTTGCTAGTTGCCAAAATTGTCAAATTTCTCTATGCTCTCAAAAATCTGAATGCAAGGTATGTAATAATGTATTTGAAATTTTTTATATACCTTCTTTTGATCAATTTAGGGTCTTCATTAATGATGTGTTCTTAGGTGAGTGGAAGCCAGCTATCTTGGTCAATGTTGATGCCTTTCAACTAGGTCTTTGTATTACAGTTCGATCTCTTCCATATTACTCAATCTCTATCATTCCATTTGGTATCTATCATTCCTCTTTTGAAGTGCTTAGTCTATGTTGCAATGCTCAGTCAACATAGATAATTTTTACTAACACTTGACAACCTTTCACAAAATTGTTCTTATGCATCTTCACATATGCATCTATGAACTTTTGGAACATTTTCATGTGAGGAATTGATGTATGATATATCAATTAGGTATACAATTCCATATATACCTCTCTTTCTTAGTTTTAGATGACATGATCACCTTCTCCATCTAATTGGGTGACCTCATCTCCATTTGCTCCACTATTTCCATCTTCTATTTTCATTTCTGGTTCATTTCATTCCTAATTTTCTCAATGCCCACTTTGCCTTTTCCTTTATATTTTGTCTAATTTGTTGAATTTACTTGAGTCCTACAATTCTTGCTTTGATGTCCAAACTTGTGACATTTGGAATATGCATTGTTAGCTACATAATTCTTCCTTTGATTTGTCCAATAAGGTTTTGTTTGTAATCTGCATTCATATGCTCTATGCACATACTTCTAACAGTTATAACAATATCCTTCAAATTTAGGTGTAGTAGTTGCATTCTCAGTCTTGATCTACACTCATATACTTGATGTCCTTGTTTCTTGTAGTAAAAACACTAATTAGTAAAGTTAGGTTTAGAATTTTGCATACTATGTTTGCTTCAACAAATATTTGCAGTACGATCAAATTTACCACAATGATAGCATGTTGGCTTGTCCTTTGACTTTTCATTCCTCACTTCTCCACTCCTAGATGATTCTCCTTTCTCAGTGCATGAATGTCTTGATTCATTAGAATAGCTTGATGACTTCATAAGTTCTTCAAAGTACTACATTGCCTCTTTAGGTTTTTTGAATTTCTCCATAGATTCTTTCTTAGCTTTTAGTTCATTCCTCATTATGTCCTTCTATGATTTGAGACTTGCAATTTCCACATCCATGTGATTCAATTCCTAATTTGCAAGCATTAGGTGATTCATCATGTCAAGTTGTGTATTTTGATGAGACCAAAATTTTCCTTTATTTCATAATAGTTTTAAGATACTTTTTTGATACTCTTTTTTATCTTTGTCAAAACATTTGTGGACCTATGTTTACCAAACCTATGATAAACCTATGTGTAGAAACTATGCCACCTTTTTGCTAGTATCATATATAGTATGCAGTATTTCATATAGTTATCAAAATGTGCATTCTTATATTTGAATTTAATTTGATAAATGTTTTCTTGCAAACATATCTTTTTATTGAAACTAACCTGTTAATGAAGACTAAAAGATGATTGGAGGAATTCAAAAGTTGAGCACCAACAACATTCAAGGAGAAGAGAACGCTAAGCAGTAGCCACGATAGAGGGAAGTTGCAATGATTCCAGAAGACATGGCAGTGAGTAAGGAGGAGCTATGAAGACTTATTCCCTTCTTTGCATTTATTCTATGGTGAGTGGATGTTCAAACGTTATTATTCCTGCCTCAAGCCGTTATTCCTTCTTCTCGCCTTCAGTTGTTATCTTCCTATTTTCTCTCCTACGGATTTAAAGCTAAGGCATTTAATTTTCTATTATGGAATAAGTGTTGATTTCCTATATATATAGGAATTGATCTAAGTGTGTTAGTTTTTAGCTAGATAGAAGAAATAGTTTATGAGAACATACTGTTGACTTTTGTGTTATGTAATAAATTTTTGAAATCTAATGAAATAGTTTTTGGCTTTTATCATTTGTTAATAGTTTAGTGAAGCCAACCAAGGGGGGCCACTTGGAAGGTGGATTAGATTAGGATAGAATAGATTTATTTCCAAGCATTTTTAGTTTTGTAAGTAGAAGTTGTAAGTTCCTTCCTGTAGCATTGCACTTTGTGAATATTCCTGCACCATAAGCTTAGTGACTCATTAAGAGACCTAGTGCACATGCTGTGCTAACCATTTCAAGTATATGTCCTTGGGTTGACAAGATTAAGTGCACCTCATAGTAGGAAAAATAGTCCTTAGTTTGAATATATTATTCCTAAGCATGGCCTAGAGCATAACTATGATACACCTATTGTGAGTCGGATCATTTTTGGCACCATTGTCGGGGATGGTGTTAAGCTAGGGGCATTTTTGAGTCATAGTTCCTAGATAAAGTTTTTTTTAGAAATCTCCAGTTTGAAGTTTCTTTCACCAGTGTGAAAAATTTAATTGCATGCATCGAAGAGGAAGACAACGAGATTAGTATGGTAGATTTCTTCCACAAGAGTCTGTTAATTTGAAAGAAGAAATTGAAGAAGAAGAAGTTGAGTTACATTTTGAAGATGCAAGCCCTATTTTTCCCATAGCATCATCAAGAGCTGAACCAATAGATACAAGCGGTCTTCAACCTTTCACTGAAGTATTGGCTAGTTTTCTTGATAAAACTACTCTAAATCCACCATTTGTTAATCATCCAGTACCCAATGTCCCTTTTCAACACCAACCTCATAATTTGATACCTCCAATCATGACACAACTGACTTTTCCATTTCCTCTTCCAAGTCTTGTAACCAATGCTAATCTTAAGAACATACCTCCCACTACTCTTCCACAGTTCTATGGCCTTGCAACTGAAGACCTTGATACTTTCTTGTTTGAATTTGATATCCTTTGCCATAGTTTTGACTACACCATTGATGCCCATAAGATTAATTTTTTTCCAGCAACATTGAAAGAATCAATTCTACAATGATTCGTGGGCTTAGAAGCCAATGTAGTAGGAAGTTGGGATGAGATGCAAGCTCTGTTCTGGATAAATATAAAGAATATTGCAAAGCATCTGGCTCAAGAGGGGATGATATCTTTAGAATATCATAGAAGGAGGAAGAAACCTTGGAAGATTATGTTTCATGTTTCTCATATACACTACAGAAGAACCCTCAGCATACGTTGTTTGAAGATTCACAGAAGCTAGTTTTTCTGAGAGATGTGAATGATGATTGTTTAGAAGCATTGGACCTGATGGCTAGTGGTGATGTATATCAAGCTTCCTGTGATGATCTCAAGAAGATCTGTCAGAAATATTCAAGGTCAACAATGAAGAAAGGCCGGGGACCTCGTTCCATAGTCACTAAAGGAATCAGTCAAGGTATTTCAAAGCTTGAGATATCTAACTTATTGTCAAATTTCAAACAAGATATCATCAACGATGTTGCTACACATCTAGACATAATGACTGTAAAGAAGAAGCAAGCCAACATTGAGTTACAACTAGCCGAATACTGCCCTCATTGCCAGAAGCAAAAGAAGGATTGCCAATGTAAATTGGTCACAAGCATGGAGAACCAACATCTTCCAACTAAATACATCAAGATAGATGGAGATGATGAGCAAGTATTCTTTGTTGCTCAAAGCCGACCATGGGCCCAATGTCAAGGTATGCCTCAAGATCCCTTGCAAAATTCAAATTCATATGGTAATCAAAAGCAAAACTGCAATCCCCAAGGTCCTCCACAAAATCAACCCAATTGGAACAATTCTAGGCAAAGCAACCCACAACAATCCCAATAGCCTCAGAATTCCCAATCATCTTGGCCTAACCAATAGAGTAACCAATGGTAGAACCAACAGAAGTACTAGAAAAACTAGCAAAACCAATGGCAACCACCCCAAGGGAATTGGCAATCTATGAACCAATGCAGGGGATCCCAAAAATGGCCTAACCAAAATACTGGTGCTCTGCAATTACCACCTCTAGTTTAGCAACCTGCTTTAATGCCACCACCTACAAATCCTAGACCTCAAAAGAAAACACAATTGCCTACATAACCTCAGCCAAAACTAAATAGCCAACCGCCACAACAACCCATGTATAGTGCTGATGCTCAGCAGTATCTTGCTTACACCCTAAATTTTGCTGATATACATCTTAGATCTGGTACAACTTTACCAATGTCTAAATTGCCTCTTATAATTGAAATACCAAACTCTCCTGTAGCACTAGAACACTCAGTTGCTAAAACTATTGACTCAACCAATGTTATAATGTTAACCCCAGCTCAACTAGTAGTAGAACCTCCTTTTCCAGAAAAGCTGATACAAAAGAAACATGAACAAACAAAGGAAAAACCTTTTAATATTGTTGATCAGTTGAAAAATATACATGTCCAAATACCCCTATTTCAAGCCATTAAGGATGTTCTAGTTTATGGAAAAGCTATAAGAGAAGCCTACTTGAAGAACCCTGGAAGGAAGAAAAAGGACCCCACCATAGTCCATGTTGTGGGACAATTGGCCAACATCATGCTAGGGAAATTGATTACACCAAAATATTCTGATCCAGGAAGTCCAATAGTGAATGTCAATATAAATGGTCAATTTGTTGAAAATTCTTTAATAGATCTTGGAGCTACTATAAATTTTATGACCAAGGATACCATGAAGAAGTTGCAAATAGAAGGATTAAGGGCTATGCCAATAATTTTGCAACTTGCAAATAGTTCTACTATTACCCCTAATGGGATGATAGAAAACATAGTTGTAACCCTAGATTCTCAAGAATATCCTATAGATTTCATGATTTTATCCCCCAAAGTTAATCTATCTAGTTAACCTATCATCTTAGGTAGACCATGGTTAGCCACAGTTGATGCAAACATAAGTTGTAGATCAAGGAATATGACTATCTCAAATGGCCAAACAACAAAGAAATTTGATTTATATCCTCTAGCCCAACCATTACCAGATCTAAGCACATCTGTTTAGCCAAATTTAGGAGATGAAGAAGAGTTAAACTCCATAGTACAGCTCATGATGTTACATAGGCAACCTTTTCTAAAATTGCAAGAGGAAGATTCAGTACTTCAGAGTATCCTCACTAACAGTTGAGTGGTAGAAAAAGATGTATCAGAAAGTTCTATGTTGGAATTAATCACATATAAAGAGTGTGATAAGAATTGTACTTTTCTCAAAGAACCTAAAATTCTTTATCCACTTTTACCTTATGAATTAGGAGGAAGCCCAATCTCTGAAGCTACTATGATAGAGTCCACCACCACTATTGAACTGACTAAAGGTCATAATCTTCATGTTAATCCCAAATTAACACCCACATAGATGAAATAGTTAAAAGAATTGCTTTAAAGGCATGAAAAGGCCTTTGCATGGGACTATAGTGATATGAAAGGATTGAGTCCTACACTTTGCACTCATAAGATATATATCAATGAAGGTTGTCTACCACTTTGTCAACCCTATAGAAGGATAAATCCAAGCCTTAGAAAGATAGTTATAACTTAATTACAAAAATTGCTTGATGTTGATTTTATTTATCTTATATCTGATAGTAGATGGGTGTCACCCCTGGTCATAGTGCCTAAAAAAGGAGAAAAATGGAGAATTTGTGTAGATTACAGAGAGTTGAACAAAGCTACCAAGAAGGATCACTTTCCTTTGCCATTCATAGACCAAGTTCTAGACACACTAGCTGTAAAGAAGTATTTTTCTTTTCTAGATGGATACAGTGGTTATAACCAAATCAGTATTGCTCCTAAAGATCAAGATAAAACCAAATTTATGTGTCCATGGGGTACTTTTGCATACTATATTTTACCCTTTGGTCTATGTAATGCTCCTACAACATTTCAAAGAGCAGTTATTAGCATCTTTGCTGATATATCACATGATTGTATAGAAATCTACATGAATGACTTCACAACATATGGAGTCACTTTTGAGGAAGCAATGGTGAATCTTGAAAATGTTTTGGTCAAATGTAAAGAACATAATTTGGCACTTAACAGTGAAAAGTTTTTTATGCTTATGCAGGAAGGTGTAGTACTTGGTCATTTCATATCCGCTATAGGAATACAAGTGGATCCAGCTAAGATAGAGGTAATTCAAACATTGCCCATGCCTACAAAGTCAAAAGATGTACAATCTTGTCTAGGTCGTGCTAGATATTATAGATGTTTCATAAAAGATTTCAGAAAAATAGCCAATCCCTTGTATAAGTTACTCACAAAAGAAGCTGAATTTAGTTGGACATCCGAATGTGATGAAGGCTTCCTGCAGCTTAAGAAACTTTTGACTACAACCCCAGTCTTACAAGGCCCTAATTGGAACTTACCTTTTCATATATATACAGATGCCTCTAATTATGCCATAGGTGCAGTCTTAGTGCAACAATCCCAAAATCTTGAAAATGCAATCTATTATATCAGTAAAAGCCTTCATGGACCAGAGCTAAACTACACTATGACTGAAAAAGAATTGTTAGCAGTAGTCTATGCCCTCAACAAATTTTGGCATTACATAACTAGCTATTCCATACTTGTTCATACTGATCATACAACAATTAAATATCTCATGAACAAACTTGTTATAACAGGCAGGTTAGCAAGATGGTTACTATTGTTGCAAGAATTTGATATAACTATTGTTGATGAGCCTCAAAAAGCCAATGTTGTAGCTGATTATTTATCAAGAATCCATCATGATGATACTGACACTACCTTGGTAGATGATGCATTTCTAGATGAACATTTGTTTCATATTGATGTTCAAACTTCATGGTATGTAGACATTGCTAACTACATTGCAGCCAATAAAATACTAGAACATTTTTCTTACAAGGAAAAGAAATTGCTTGTAGAGAAAAGTTTTTGTTTGTCCTGGATAGACAATCTCTTGTTCTACACAAGACTTAATCAAGTTATGAGAAGATGTGTGAGAGAAGATGAGACATATGACATTCTACATGCATGGCATAATGAACCATGCGGAGGACATTTTGTAGCAAAAAGAACAACTTTCAAAATCTTGACAACTAGTTATTATTGGCCTACACTTCACAAGGATGCAATCAATTATACAAGGAAATGTGACAAGTGTCAAAGGATGGGCAGGCCAACAAGAATAGATGAAATGTCTCTTAATCCTCAGATGACATTAGCACCATTTGACAAATGGGGAATGGACTTCATTGGTCCAATTGATCCTCCATCTAATGGGAAATCCTATATTCTTGTGTGCACTGATTACCTAACAAAATGGGTTGAAGTTAAGGCTATGAAGCATGCTCATGATGAAAAAGTTGCTGAATTTCTATATGAAGAGATCTTTACTCACTGTGGTGTAACCAAGGAGCTAGTCACTGACCAAGGTGCACAATTCACCTCTAATCTGATCTCAGAGTTGATGAAATAGTATAATATTAGGCACTTGAAATCCAGTCCTTATCACCCTCAAGCTAATGGACAAGCAGAGGTCACAAACCATGAGTTGGAGAACATCTTAGCAAAAATAGTCCATTTGCATCGTAAGGATTGGACTAGCAGATTACAAGAAGTTGTTTGGGCCTACAGAATAGCTTGAAAAACTACTATAGGATTCACACCATTTGAGCTCTTATATAGTAAGGTAGTAATGCTTCCTATTGAATTTGAACATAAAACTCTAAGGATAGCATTAGCGTTGGGTATTGAACTTCTTATAGCACAAAGGGAATGTCTCCTGCATCTTAACTCTTTGGATGAGATGCACAAAGTTGCTTTGGAACATACTGAACTGATACAAAAATAAAAGAAATAATGGAATGATTCTCATATTATCAATAAAAAATTTCAAGTTAGTGACTGGGCACTCCTATTTGATTCCAAATTCAAAGATATGCCAGGAAAGTTGCAGACAAGATGGCCAGGACCATACAAATTTAGTCATGTCTTTGATAATGGATCTATTCAACTAACTACCATTGATCTGGTACCCTTCAAACTATTAGTTAATGGTCACAGACTGAAATTATTCAAAAGGCCCCAAACAAAAGCAGAGTTCTTGCAACAGTTTCAACAACCAAATTCAAAAATAGATCAAGTAACTCTTCTTGTAGCCGAAGGTGTCAACCTTCTGATTGCCACCCTTCAACATTAGTTTCTTTGTTCATGCTCATAATAAAGACTTTATGTTCACATAAAGTTAACTTTTCTATTCACTTTGTCTTTCCCTCTCATCTCTCTACCTTCCACCCATCCACCTCATCTCATTTCTTTATCTTCCATCCACCCACTTTGCACGTCATCAATTTTTCATGTTTTCAATAAACACTGCGAGATGTTGATGGATGTTGCCAATGATGATATCACTTCTGCTACCTTTTGGTATGTGCAATAATCAGAATGACAGGTATAACATTTTCAAATTATCACACTTATAGTCTACAAATTTTGTTAATTATATTTAATACTACGTAATTTATATGATGGCAGCGTTATGCGAGTCCCTTACCCATACAAGGTCTGACAAGTGTGGACACTTGTCCAAATTTAGCAGGGGGCAGGGAAGGTCACTAATATCCAATGGCATTTTTATTTACCTGTAAATATTTTTCCAAATCTTTGCATTGCCTTCATTAATGAAAATTAATTTCCATAAGTACACAAGTGAGGTGTCCTACTCTCTATTTTTGAATGATTTTCTATTGCAAGCTATGATGTGACTTATGTTTAAATTTTTTTGTGATCCAAACCCTGTTTTCAAATGATTCTCACACATATTCATGATTTTCCTTCATTAAAAGTCATATTATTGCACATAACAATTTGTTATGTCATTAATTGCCTAGTTTAAACAAAGAAGTGTGAGTTAAGTTTGCAAAATAACGAAGCAATTTGAAGCTTGAATTCAAAAAGGGGAAAACATAGTAAATAGAGGAAGTGCTAGGAGAATGGGTGGATAGTTGTAGAGGAGAGAACTAGTGGAACACACTGTGTTACTCTTGGAACTAGTAGAAGTTGTGAGAAGGTTTAATGCATGCAAATAGCTAGGGTATTTTTGAGTTTGACCGCATTTGATGAGGCAGCCGCAGAATTTACAAGGACATTTGATGAGGGTGAAGCTTTTGTTTGGGGTTTAAAGGTGATTGCTATAGAGGAACGCATTGCTAAAGTGACTGGGTTGCCTACATTTGGAGAACATTACCCCAACACACATGATGTGAGGTCAGCAAGAGCTCAATTTACCAGACCACCTAATCCTCAAATGGACATTATAAAGAAAGGTTGCAAGAGAATGTCACTGCCGCCACCATACAATGAATTAGCCATGTACATAATCAGGTATTTTACATGTGAAGGCAGATTCTCATACTTGCATGCACAACATTTCAAATTTCTTAGTTGTGTAAGGCATAATCTTGCAGTAAATATTTCAAATTTCCTATATAATATGCTTTGTATTAGTGTGGAAGAGACTCGGAAAGGAAAAGATAATTCTATTACTCATCATGCTTTAATCAAATTACTGATAGAGAGGTTTCTTAGGGATGTGTCTCCCATGACATGGGATGAATTTGTGCAAGCCAAAACTCTACAACCCCAAGATGCCCCTAGCAAACAACCTAGTGAGGAAAATGTCCCTACCAATGAGCCTACTAAACAAAATACCCAAGAGGCTGAAGCCGAAAAGACTCAAGAAAATGTGCCTTCACCTATGCAAGAGGCCCCAAAACCTACTACTCACAAAGCCAAGAGGAAACAAAAACTGTCAGAAGAAACCTCTATTTAGGAAAAGGAAGAGTTGAACCCTACAATTGTAAGACAAAAGAGAACAAAGAAAAGTCCTGCAGCAGAGACACCCAAAGCAAAAAGTAGGCAAAAGGTTATGTTGCAAGAAGAAACCCCCGTAAGGAGATGCCCTAGGATGAGAGGGCAAGTTTCTAAAGATTCCACTCTGTCTAAAAAATCTACTAGGGAATCCCTTGTGCAAATTGTTTCAGATCAGTCTCCTCCCCATTCTAAGATTACAAGTATTCTCGAAAATCCTACTGATAAATGTGGGGATGGAGTTGAAGAAAGTCTAGATAATGCCCTAGCAAACCTACCAGGTACTTCTAGCTGTAGGGATGAACCATTTCCTAAATATGTTGATCCAAACATTGCTCTTGTTCCCCATAAGTCAACATGGATTATAGGTTTTGTAGAACATTTATGGTGGGAACAGAGAAAAAGGAAAAGAGATCATAAAGAAGACAGTGGTTCTATCACACTACAAAAACTCCTTTTTCAGTTGTATAGACATCATCTGTTTGTTGAAGCCTTGTGGAAAGAAGAGAAGAAAAAGATGAATAAGGTCATAGTATCTCAAGGTCAAGAAATTGCAAATTTAAAGGAATAGTTAGCAAGCCAAAAGCAACAAATGGACCATGCCCTCAAGCTAGCTGATCAGGCCCTTGCTTGTAGACTGCCACCAAGAGTTTATGCTCTCTATTTGAAAGAGTAATTTATTTTGTTTCAATTAATGTCAACTCTTAAGAATGTTAATGTAGAGTTCAAATCAACACAAGAATTTTATGGACTATATCAAACTTTGCCACCTTGGCAGTAGAATTTACTTTGTGAATTATATGTTTATAATTTTGTTATCCCTTTAGAGACTTAATGGAATCCCTTGGTTTACATAGGAGATATACACTTAAAATCCCTCATGTCCTGGATGTCCAATGAAGAAAATTATGACAGGCAACTGAATAATTACAGGGATGAGGAGAGGATAGAACCTTTGCCTTTAAGAGAAGTGAGAAGCAAACCAGATGAAGTTCTTAGGGATTGGTTCACATTAACCTATGGAAAGAAGAATCCAGAAGTAAGGGATAGGATCTTTGCTACCAGAGCTAAAGTTTATGCTGATTGCAAAAATCTTCCCTACTTTGTTTTTTAGAGAGCTATGACTGGTGCAAGGAGTAGATGGGCCAAACTACCTGAATCTCTTAAAAAGTCGGAACCACATAGTCCCATTAACTTGGAAGCAACACTTAACAAGGTTCCAAAATATTTAGAGTTAGGGAAGCAAATCATACCAGAATTGTGGTGTCCCCTAACCATGCAGCCTCCAATGCTTCTATGGCCATTATATGACATTAATGTCAATAGACTCAACAAGCTACAGGAAGATCACAGAAGGGAAGTGTGGGAGAGAACCAGAGGATTTTACTACACTTTAAAGAGAAACAGAGAAGGAAGGACAGAGATTGGAGAGTTCAGGTCATTGGTAAGGAAGTGTAATGCTTGAGGACAAGCATTAGTTTAGAAGGGGGTAGATGATGAGACCAAAATTTGCCTTTATTTCATAATAGTTTTAAGATACTTTGTTGATACTCTGTTTTATCTTTGTCAAAACATTTGTGGACCTATGTTTACCAAACCTATGATAAACCTATGGGTAGAAACTATGCCACCTTTTTGCTAGTATCATATATAGTATGCAGTATTTCATATAGTTATCAAAATGTGCGTTCTTATATTTGAATTTAATTTGATAAATTTTTACTTGCAAACATGTCTTTGTATTGAAACTAACCTATTAATGAAGACTAAAAGATGATTGGAGGAATTCAAAAGTTGAGTGCTAACAGCATACAAGGAGAAGAGAACGCTAAGGAACAGCCATGGAAGAGGGAAGTTGCAATGATTCCAGAAGACATGGCAATGAGTAAGGAGGAGCTATGAAGACGTATTCCCTTCTTTGCATTTATTGTATGGCTAGTGGATGTTTAGACTTTATTATTCCCACCTCAAGCCATTATTCCTTCTTCCCGCTTTCAGTTGTTATCTTCCTATTTTCTCTCAAGCTAGGGCATTTACTTTTATGTTAAGGAATAAGTGTTGATTTCCTATATATATAGGAATTGACCTAAGTGTGTTAGTTTTTAGCCAAATAGAAGAAATAGTTTATGAGAATAGATTGTTGACTTTTATAGTTTTGTTTTTCTAGTTTTGTGTTATGTAATGAATTTTTGAAATCTAATGAAATAGTTTTTGGCTTTTATCCTATCTTAGTAGTTTAGTGAAGCCGACCAAGGTGGCCCACTTGGAAGGTGGATTAGATTAGGATAGAATAGATTTATTTCCAAGCATTCTTAGTTTTGTAAGTAGAAGTTGTAAGTTCATGTTGGGCATTCATTTTGCACGAGGTCAATGGCAGGAATCCATTACGTAATTCCTCTCTTGAAAAGCAAATCTTTTTAAGGATTCACTCCAAGCTTTAGTATTTGTCTTGCGACATACCAAAATCCACTTAGTAGAAGATAAATGTGAGTGTTCACAAGGAGGCCTTTGTTGGTACCAAAGACTCTTTTATCTCATAATCAAAGTAAATTTGTTCGATGTCTCAAAATATCACACCAAAAGAGAACAATATTTTTGTATTTTCTATTTTTCAATGAATGCAACTACTATGAGGTCCTATTCTAACAAGGGGTTAGCAAAGAAAATAATGAAACTAAAAGCAAATAACATGAAATCAAATGATTTGAAATTGAAATTCCTAAAGAGACATAAGCTACAGAACACAACATGTTGCGAGTTAAAACCTTCAAAGAAATCAGTAGAAAACCAATGAAAATAGGAGCAGTGCTTCCTAGAATCCACTAATGCAATTGTCGGTGAGAATCTTTAACAAATTGAATGATGTTTCACTCCATCAAATTGCAAGGCCACGAAAAGTGCGCTCATGCGAGACAAAAAGCTATGTAGACACAATCGGGTGATCTCTTCTCAAGCTCATTATGTCAGCAAAATTCGTATATCTATAGCAAACACCAGAACTAAAAGATCGCACAACCAGAAACAATGCAATAAACCTTTGGCTCAATCAAAATCTCATGAATAAAATTCACAAAAATATGACACATTTAGGCAAGAATAACTACACTCCAAATGCAAGCACCAAATGCATAATTTTATTGTATAATAACGGCGACCCTTGTTACATTTTAAAATGGGGTATTTATAAGAAATTGTCTACTCAATTTGTGTTGAGAGTGAGAGATATCTTGATGCAATTAAATGCTTTGTATACAAACTAACAATCTAACTAGTGCTTAGAAGGACTCCATCCATATTTTATTCATTAATTGGATGGATAAGCCCTTTACATGTCAAAAAAAATGAAAGCATGAGAGAGAAAGTAGGAGGAAGCCATCAATCAAAGTGGAAGTGCACGGAGGTGCCAAAAATAGTAGCTAGCCCTTCACTAGGCATGTGTCAGAGTTAACTTGCTATCAAAACGTGTTCCCAATGCATGGAAAGTGCTATTTTTGGAACTAGCAGTCAACTATCAGTGCACCTTTGAATTGCAGAGCTATGGACCTATGGAGCCATGGAGCTACGTACTTGCAGAGCTACATAAAAATGCAGAGCTATGGAGTTGCAGACCTCGACTAGGTCAAAATCTCAAAATTTTACTAAGTGTCAAAATTGAAATTCTGGCATATGGGTTTTGTTCATCTTCACCCCAAAACTATGTTTGGATGTTTGCACTTGAATTTATTTATCATCTCAGTAATCTTAGCTACATTTGGAATATCCAAAGCCTCATACTTATCCTTAACCTTTTGCCTGTAGTTTTCCACCTCAATTCGAGTCTCTACAAAATCTTTGAGTTTGATGTCCAACTCTAATAGTGCTTCCTCTATCCTGAAGGCTTGTCTGATGTCTTCATCACTAGATGCTTCCTCTGAAGTCTTCTTGAAATTCTCCACGACTACCTCAACTGGAAATAGCTTCTCTCATTCTTCATCTTCAAAAATGTCCAAGCATGCATCATTGTACAACTTTTCTGCTTCCAAAATTCGCTCTCGGGCTTGGTCCTTGAGCCTATGTATCTCATCATGCAATTTTTCCATCACTTTATTCCCATCTTCTATTTTCTCTATCCAATCATCTATCATGTCTAGCTCTTCTTTGGTATTTACATCAATCAAAATGCAGTACCTCTACCCTTTTATGGCTTGTAGAGTTTGAAAATCTTTGCTCCATGCCCGTACCTCATCCATGATACTGAAGTCTTGCCTCAAAATTGCCATGATCTTATCCACATTCTCTTGCATAGCATGCAACAACTTCAAACTTCCTATGATTATAGTGACACCTTTATCCTCAAGGTTGTCTTGCCATTCCTGACAAGCTTTCAAAAATGGATTAAGTCATACACCTTCCCCTTCTCTAAGAATGGTATTCAAAGTCTCCTCAGGGCGTTCAGGATCAAGAGGACCAATAACTTTGGCTAGATATCCCTTTAGGATCTCAACTTGCCTATGAAGTGTTCTGATTTCAATCTCATCCTGTTCCATGTGCTTGAGCACATCTTTAACCCCCATAGTCATCATCTGTTAGGTTGTGTCTCGTGTGGGCTTTCCCAACTTAATATCTTTCACTTCATAGTCCTCAAGACTAACAACTTCTACATCTGTACCTTCAGGAGGGTGAGCCACTTGTGCAAATAAGTCTTGGTTCCATATGGAAGTGACAAACACAAATGGCATTGCATCATGTAATGGAGACTCAAGCTTGCTCAGGATCTCTGCAATATCACAAATGTCATCCTCTAAAGCATGGAATTGATGTTTGGCACTTCTCATTATTTCTTTTTGAAACCATCTTGGGATATGTCTCTCTACAACCTTGTCTCTAGATGATGAAGGGATGTCTTCAACTACCTCCTTCCCTTTATCACTCTTGCTCAGAGTCTCCTGCATTGAGGAATCTTCTTCTGTAGTCTCGGTCTCTGTAGATCCTATAGTTTGATCCTCAACTTCCTGAGAAGGTTGTTGCGCACATTCTGCTATCTATGCCTCTTTTGATGGCTCATTAGTAACCATTGGCTCTAGTTTCTCTTTTAATAATGGTTCCTTTTGAACATGTTCCTCTTCTGAACTCAGAGGTGGAGGAGTTAGTGAACCTTTATCTACCACTGTGACCTGTGGTGGAGATGGAGGAGTGAGATGAGGACCCTGTGTCTCTGGTGGCATTTGCATCTAGTCTTACTATTAGAGTTCACCTGTAGGGGTATCTCTGATCGTATCCCCAACTAACTCCATAGCCATAGGCATGAAATCAAAATCTAGGATGGAGAGAATATCTTCACCTTGCTCCCTTTTCTCATTCACCCATCGCTGCACTTTGTCTTCCGAAGAAGAGAGTTCTACAGTTTCTGCTTGGGTGGGTGGTGGGGTTTTCGTGGCACTCTTCCTTCTCTCCAATTCTATGGCTTTTTCCAACCGAGTTCTCCTTTGTAGAGGCACTTGTTCCTCCTCCTCATCTGATTTTGTTTCTTCCTCATCAGTTTCTTCCTCTAAAATGGTTTCGAGAACTAATGGATTAGGCACTAATCTCTTATTGACTCTTTGCCTTTTGTTCATCCTAACCTTGATCCTCTTTTATCTCTTTGAAACTGCAAGAGAAGCAGACTCTTCTTGCATAGGAGGAATAGAAGTCTTTTGAATTTCTCCCTCTTCAAGTTGGCTTGGTAAAATAGGAGGCAACTAAGGTTCATCTTGGATTTGAGAGGCTCCAATACTTTCGGATTCTTGTGAGCTCTGTTCATGCTACCGAGAAAACACATGTTCTGTAACCTGTTCTATCTGAATCCTCTGAGGAGAGGTTCTCTTCCTCTTTCCCTTCCTTTTAGGAGAGGGATAATATCCTACTAGGGGATCAAGCTGGTAGACTTTCTCTAGCCTAATAGGATACTAGAGCACAAAGATAGGAACTATGACTTTCCTTCCCTTACCCCTTTCTGGGCAAGCATGTGCATGAAAGATCACTATATCTAGAATTGGATCAAGTGGAAAGGGTTTCTTAATCCAACTCTTTGTCATTCGAATGACATGTCTCACTCGATGATTAATATCATCTCCTTCCTCTCTATCAACTTCTGCATTCAGAATGGATCTCTCACCAACTTTATTTGTATTGAATAAGGTATCCAATAGTTTCTTGGAGTCTTGTAGCCTTATCTCATCAGGGATGGTCAAATGGAGAGCCTTTTTTGCTAGATACAATGTCATCCTACAAGTCTTTGATGCGGACATCATAGTCATTTGTGGCATTCATCCAATGATCTTCAATGGCATCCTCATGATAGAACTCCTTTCCTGCCAAGTTTTCCACTTTACCAACATTGTCGAAGAATGGCTAAGGAGAGTTATATTCTTTAAGAGGGTATTTCTCCCATTCCCACTCAAAAGTCAGGATATCCTACTTTCTTTTCACCTGATATGCTCCTACTACAAAAGGCCAATCTCAACAAGGTCTCTATTGTCTTTTGATCCTCTCATAAGTTGACTCAATTTGTCAGGATATCTCCATTAGGATCAACTTATCACTTGGGTACCTTGGAAGTTTCTTTGGATTGATAGATGCACCACCTACCCAAATGTATGTAAATGTCCTGAACTGGATAAATTATGCTCTGAGAGCTATGATCTATGCCTTGGCTTTCCTGGACAATCTCTTCCCATAGTCCCCCTCAATGAATCAAATGATAACAAAGATGAAGGCATCGTTTACAATCCTGTACTATTTGCTCAGTGACGAGAGCTTCTTCTTCACCAATTGAGGATAGACTATGTATGGCCAAGCATTGGAGTCTTGTATACTACCTTTCTTATATAATCAAGGATAGCTTGTTGCCCTTGCTAAAAGTAGGTAGACCACATAAGAAGTCATATAGAACTTCTTCTTGTCCTTTACCATCCTCAATTGCTTACACAATTTTTCACTAAGTGTGGTGGCCCAATCAAGTGGCATCTTTGCATGTCTAATGGTCTCAATGAAGTTGACCATGAAAGGAGCAAGATAACCTACTATAGGTAAGCCCATGACTCTGCTTAGGAGAATATTAGAGTATTTGATGTCATCCTTCATGTATCCCCATGTCATATCCACTTGGTTGATTGTCTTTCCTCGAGGTGGCTTCTCAATGAAGTATAAGGAATGTATGATTTCGATGGCCTCCTAGTGGTGATCTTTATACCATCTCTCAATTGCTTCATAGGAGAGTCAGATGAATTGATCAGATCTAGGTAGATGAAAAACTCTCTCGATGTTTTCAAGTCGTAAATCTAAGACCACTTCTTTGGTGATGCTCTTAACTACCCTCTCATCAGGAACAAAAGCCGAGATAAGTTCATGATCAACTCAGCTGACTGTATTGACAAAGGATGGGACGCTACATTCACTAGTCTGGATCGAATCAATGTGGACACCAAGGTTGACCTTTGTGTTAGATTGTTGCATACTCTCAAGAATTCTCCTAAGTCTGTGTGTCCAAGGTCAATATCTTTGATCTTAGCGTACTCATCATGTAATCTTGATTTTGGGGTCACACCTTGAAATTTGTAAACAACTAGTTTCACTGTTGACTTAGATGTGGATGTCATCTGATTATGTTACCTATGCATCACAAGAAAGAAAATATGATTAGTCATCGGATAGCAAGAAAAAAAAAAGTCCCTCTTGGGGACTTATTCATTTTTTATCTAAAAACTTTTTTTTTTTTTTTTTTTTTTTAAATTTTTTTTTTAAATGTTTATTATTTTTATTTTTATTTTAAATTTTTAGAACTAACACCTTTCACTAAAAAAAAAACAAAACTTTAAAAAAAAACAAAAATGAAAGGGAGGCGCGGGTGCCGCCTACACTAGCGTAGACACATGACCGCAGCCACAGGTGGGGCATCGTGTGAGCGCTACGGTTGGCACCACTAGGGCACAAGCACATGTGTCATGCCATAGCACCACACAGGTGCCACGAAGGGCACTGCATGGCAAGGCCATGCAGGCATCACGCTGGCACCACAAAGAGCACTGCATAGGCATTGCGCATGACTATTGCCGTACGCGCCCATGAGGGCGCGGTATGGAAGGGGGAGGGGGAACTCACCTCTCCCTCTTTGAGCTCCAAAAAGGTGAAATGAAACAAACAAAAAAAGGGGGGGGAGGTTTTATAGCCTCTCCCTCCTTCACGCAAAGCACAATGTGCCTCGGTATGCGCACACAGGTGAGGAGAGGAGAGGAAATTTTTTATTTTTATCTTTTTTCCTTTTGACTATTTCCTCTTTTTTGTGATTTTTCAACCTTTTTGATTTATTTATTTTTCAAATTTTTGACGCAACTTATAAACTAATTTTCTTTATTTCGACTCCCAAACTGTGAGTCCAGGAGTCAAAAAAAAAGGTAGGGGGTCCCCATTCCTGGTGAGGAGTGGGGCGTGTGTTGTGAATACCACAATAGTTCCTTCTTGTAGCATCACACTTTGTGAATGTTCCTTCAACATAAGCTTAGTGACTCATTAAGAGACGTAGTGCACATACTGTGCCGACCATTTCAAGTATACGTCCTTGGCTTGACAAGATTAAGTGCACCTCATAGCAGGAAAAATAGTCCTTAGTTTGAAAATATTATTCCTAAGCATGCATTGGAGCATGGCTATGATACACCTATTGTGAGGTGGATCATATTTGTGTGTTTTTGCACATCTAATATCCTTTCTTCAATTTTGGTAGCCATTACCCTTTTTTCTTCTTTAACCATAGTCATATCTTCTTCAACTTTCTTCTTATGTTCAGTCACTTCACATAGTCTTACTGATTGGAATTCAAGTTCTCTTTTCAATCCTCTTATTTTTTCATTTAGGAGTTTGTTCTTGTCAAGTAGATCTGTAGATGCTTTTTCATTTGGTTTGATTGGTTCAAATAGTCCTTTATTCTCAACTTCTTCATATGAAAATTATTTTATCTAAATGGCATTTTAATTTCTCCTTTATAGGGAATCCTTTAGATCTTGTCTTGCCTTCTCAAGTTTATGCATTATGAGTTGGATGTCAATCACTTGATTTTCAATAACCTTGTCTAGTTTGAAATCCTCCATCTCCAAACGATTAAGCTTCTCTCAAAGAACTAATGCTCTGATACCAATTATTGATTGATGGAGTAATAAATATGATAAAAAAGATACTGAGAGGTGGGGCGATTCAAAATATTAAACACTTAAAATTTTCACCAATTCAATCACATATATTAGTAAACTTGTGCATGTAAAACTTGTAATTTAAATATGTTGTAACATATAAATCAAATCAATCACATGCATGAAAATGAAACACATAACACAATATTTGTTACCTATAATCCCTTCAAGGTGAAGGTTAAACTAGGGTGGGGATGGCACCAACAAATCTTCACTACTATAGTAATAAGTTTAACCAATTAAGGTTACAATATTTGATCATAAGATATGATCTACCCTGTGAGGGCTCTGTGCTGTTAAAAGCTTAAGAGATTGCTAGGTCTCACCTTTTTAGAGGATTTTAACACTTTAAAAAAGTAAGGACTCTATTAGGATATTTACAAAGATCTATTAAGACCACTCTATTAAGAGATTTACCCTGATTCAAGTCAATTAAAACTGATTCAGTACTTGACTCTTGGTTTACTCTGTAAGTTGATTTTGAGTCTTCTCCTTGTTAACTAATCCTCTCCTCCAATCTGATATTAATTGTCTTTCCCTTTACTTCAATGTTATGAATAGGTCACTTTCTCTGTTAGATGATAACAACACCCTTTACTGACTTCTAATCTTAATCCTTCACTTTACTCCTTGATCACATTCATACACTTCACCACTCTTGTCCTTGCTCTTGCTCGCACATGCAAATCTCACACTTTGATTTAGGTTAAGATTGTCACTATTTAAAGTGTTATGTAAATATTTTTCTAGATTCTTCCATAATAGTCTCTCCATCGAATCGTTGATCGCACAACATAGGGATCTATGATCCACATCATGTAAATGGTCTGTAACAACCTCTGAATGTATTAAATTTCTTGTAACAACCTCTACAAAATTTAAATGTTCCTTCCAAGTCAACCTGATAATCATTTTACCTCAAACTTCGTTGCATTCCTGACTTTTATGTAAACTTTGCTTCGCTTGGTCTTTACTATTTTATGTTACTTGGTGTTATTGTTGCTCAGCTTGTATTACTCTTCTGATGTTCGGCATGTATTATTCTTGGCACACACTATGTAACTTGACACTTGTATACTTGATACTTGCTCAATTTCTTATGAGCTCGACATGTATTGAAATACTCGGTGACTATATAGTTACTTGGCTCGCATGAAGCTTAGTACATACTTTCTTATGTACATGATTCGGTCTATATAGAGTAGCTCGGTCACAATGATGACCATCTGACTCTGCCTTGTAATGACTAGGTAGTTGACACTAATAGACAACAATGGTTAGAGATAACAACAATCTTGAACATCCTATCTTCATTTTTTGAAAATGTTATATCATTGAAAAGCTTGTTCAGTGCTCTTTCCAGTAATTCTATTTTTTCTTCCAAATTCTTCTATGAGCTCTTTCCACTCATTTTTTTTTCTCTATTGCACTATGGTGGATATCTTGGTTGTTTTGGGGTTGGGTGGCATGGGATTTCTCCTTTTGGGTTGTACTATCTATTGTATTAGCTCTTTGCCCCTTCTGATCATTGTTGATATCGTTTGTAAGAATTTTTATGGAAATGCACTAAGATAATGTGTCACTCTATTGTATTCTTGGGATTTCTCTTCTTGTGCCTTATTGTACATGCGCTAATGATAAGTTTCAAGTGAGTGTTCCTTCCATGAATTTATCCTCATGTTTTGTACCCAGAGCATGCACCTCTCGACATTTCTATGTATCTTATGTGCATCTTGATTGGTCTTGGTTTCTTGATTCCTCTTTCTATAGGAGATATTGGCCCACTTTCTCAATTGTCTGTCACCTCACCCTTGTCATCATTTGGAGGGGATTTAATTATTGGTTTCTAATGCTTCCTTGGTTCAATGGAGTGAACCATGTATTTAGTATTTGTTCCTATGTACTAAGTAGTTACAGTGGCTGGATACCTATGCATTATGATGAGATGGAGCACTTACCATATGGACACTCTTCTTTATTCATTCCTAGTTTTGGATGCAACCCTCCATGTTCTATTGATTAGCTCTTCAAGCTTTGGTATTTTATGCCATA